>OZ005662.1:32020003-32620003 GCA_963930645.1 Salticus scenicus
GATTGCAAGATTTGTACCGGACAAACAAACAAACAAGAATAGAAGTTAATAAAAACATGGTAAAATAGAAGGAGTGTAGTACTTTCGGCGGATGTATATATATATATATATATATATATATATATATATATATATATATATATATAAATAATCGTATGTGGTAGTGATACATAGTTGGAAAGATAAAAAATTTAAATTATTTCATGATATATAAAGAAAAAATGCCGAAATAGAATTTTTGGTCGAACTTCACTTACCTGATTCCCTTAAAAATTCTCAACAAAATCATTTTAAAAACAAATGAGAATCTAATTAAAATGAATTTAAACTTTAAATTGGTTTCAAAACTTTTCTATTCGTAACAAATATTTCAAACATTTTCCTCTTCTCATAACTTTAATTTAAATCCTTTTCATTTTAGAATTTTACAAGAATGCTGATGTTTTCATTTCTCAGAGAATCCTTGCATTTGTTCCGAAAGCACGAAATAATTACGAAAGTTATTAACTGTCATACAAAATGAAATGACAGAAAATTTCAAACATTTGTATTTTAAAGTAGGAATTGTTTGAATGACCTTAATTACATTTGACATATATTCAGATTGATGCAAAAACTAAAATTCTATTTTAAATCAAATGTGTGAATTTGGCCCAAAATAAACTCGTTAGTTCAATTTTTTTTTTTTTTTTTTCAGCTTTTTGGAGATAAATTCAAGTTGTACATTGCTACGAAAAACATAATTTTTCTTGTGTGAAGAAACAAGTAGGTAACAAGCAGATTCATAAAGAAACAAGCAGGTTCTAGTCGATGAATGTTGAATTATTCACCGTAACTTCTCCAAACAGCACAATAAAATAATACAACAAAACTCGAGAATATTCATTTCAATGAATATTCTCGAAAGTCCAATAGATCTGCCAATTCAAAGATTATTCTCGAAATAGCCCAATAAAGATGTCGCTTGTATCATAACAGTCACTATGCAACGAATGTTCTCGAAACATGTCCAAGAAAACAGTCCCTTGTTCCATAACAATTGAGCAATCAGAATTAATTAATCCTCAGAGTTGGAATTTCGATGGCTCATGAACAAAGGCTTGGAAATCAGTCTCCAAATGCAAACGCTCAGAATAGCATCACAAAACTCACTTATTGGAAGGTGAATTTCGTTTATTTATAGTCTTAACGCCTGAAATTTTGAGCGTTTCTCGTGAATTACGCTAGAATCCAATGGAATGTTCCAAATATCAGCTTCTATTCAACATAAAGCTTGGAAATTTTGGGAACACTAAACCTTGAAGGAATGATATAAAAGAAGATGGCATGTTCGGGAAAAAAAAGAAAAAAAAATGCATCCGCAAAACGTCGTAACAGCATTAAGTAACGCAGTCATATAAGAAACCATGCATAGTTATCGTAAAATTATGCAATATGGATCATTCGTGACGAAAGACTTTGTAACCATACATAAGTCTTAACCCATATCGTACCAAGCATTGAAAAATATTTTTTTTTCTTTATAAAATCTTAAATATATGTTTTTTTAAGCCTATGTACACACACAAAATCAAAACAACTTACCAACCTTTCATTAGCTTAATCGGTACAGGCTGTCCTAAAAAATAGGACAATGGTTTAGGACAGTCGGAAATATAAGGAAAACGGACCATCTAAATATATATATATATATATATATATATATATATACATTTTATATAACTGCTTCACCAGTACAAAAGTGTAGAATATTACCTCAATAATGTGTCCGTTATTCTTGAACGTAAAATCTTTCTAGGCAATAATGTGTTGAAAATGTAATCAATAAATTTTCAAGAATCGTCATTTTAAAAATTAAAAAATATATATTAAACGTTAATTTAAACTAACGATTAAGACACATACGTATTTATTGGACTTTTAAATAATATATCGCCTTTAATTTGAATTAAAATATTCAAAAGAATTTATATACATACCACTTATGCCTGGTGTCCTATTTTTAGAACGATTGTGAAATATGGATTAAAGTTGTCAAATAAATAAAATAACATAGTACTATCCTATGTTTTGGTAGCCTCAATATGGCTCCTGTGGTAGCCCTAGCTGCTATGGCAACCATCTGAAGTAGACAACACTTGACTTCATTTGTCCTGCCTAGGGAACCTGTATTATCAGAATGAATATATAGGCTCCCTAGTCCGGCCAACTCCTCTTATATTATTCGTCGAAGCACTAAACTACTAGTTTTGACCAAATTTACTCGCCAAGTCGCCAAATGTATCACCAAAATCGACTTTACAGGAAGCGAATGGGCTGCCCCCGTTATTTCGAATTTGACTGTAAATCTACTTCCTCTGCAATAGCACAATTGTGGCAGGGAAGAGATTTAAACCATGGCAACAAAGTTTAATTTCTAAGTACAAAATATTTCAAAGCCTAATTAGAGACCAGTATGTTGCGGTTATCACAAAACTTTGCTGGTTGTCCTATGGAAATTCAAGAAGTGCATGTTATTTGTCAAAATTATTTTCCGTGGCGAATGCAGACGATTTTAATCTAGCAGGGGTAGCCAACATTTTCACCTTTACGGACTACAAAGACATAATTTAAAATCCCACGGACCACTCAATTCTTAATTTAAAGTCCCGCGGACCACTAATATTATTGATTAAAAAACGTAAATCAGATTCTTGAATAATAAAGAGAAAATGCTCATTTTATAAATATGAGATAAATTTATTTAATATAAAATAGTGTAAATAATTAATTAATTTTTATTTTTATTTAATTTTATTTTTTGAACGTAAATATAATACTTATTTAATCATGTGAATGATAAGGTAAAAGATTTATAGTATTTGTCACTCAAAAAATTCTAATGTTGTGGGTATCAGAAAAATCTTGAAGTTAATGCTAACATTAGTATAATTTCTAATAAAACATTTAAAAAATGCAAATATTGTACAGATTTTTCTGCGAGCCACCAATTAACGACGACTGGTATACACTAAGGAGTATAATGTATAATAGCTTGAAGTCAGGAATACACTGTATATCTCGGAGAACTGCGCTAAATATCGAAATAAAGTAAATTTTGTACCCCATGTAAAAAAAAAAAAAAAAAAAAAAAAAAAAAGCATTTTTTGAGGGGGGGGGGGGGAGATACGATAATTTGGTTCCAAATTATTATGAATATTCGTTTAAAAGAGGGAGGAAGCAATGATCCTGCATATACAAAATATTTTTTCTGTTTGATTATTGTTATTATAGTTTTTATTTTTTTTTATTTTTTAATCTTTTTTACTATGATTTCTCGAATATAATTCTCATCCTTTACATTTACACGAAAATTTGTCTCATAGTTCCACATTGAAAATTACGAGTTAAAAGGGTGACAGCGCCACTTGTTAGGCGATTTGTACAAAAAAATGATAAGCAGTAATTTATATCAAGATGCAACAGTAATATAACTTTTTACGAGAGTCTGTGCATCACTTCTTGAATTACAGTTTGGGAAAAGAAAAAAAAAAAAAAAAAAAACAATTGTCACATATCTGTACTGATAAGTATAAAGGATTTAAGTCCATATTCTTGATTTTTCATGAGACGGATAAAGTTAAACTAACTAAAAACTAATCAGAAGAATCGATTAGGAAAAAGGGATTAAGTTGATTTATACCCTTTATACCGTTCAGTGATTGTCAATCTTCATTTAATAAAGGGAAAAAATTGAATTAAATATTTTATAGAAAGATTAATGCTAAATTTGTGACTTGAATCTTTTTTTACCAATGGATTTTCCCCAAGACTAAATGACATGGATTTAAATCCTTTATACCAATAGATAGAGAATTATTTTCTGGGTCTGACTATGTACTTAATTCAAAATCGACATTTTTGGACTTAAATCCTTTATACTTATCAGTACAGGTATATACACAGACATTCTCTAAAAATGATAAAATCGTGTTCAAGAAATCTCAAAACGTGCCAATTTAACGGTAACTGGAAGTCTAACACTTTTACGAATCCAGTACTTATACACATAGGTGAAAATAATAATAAAATAGCACATTACAATTTCATTTGTATTTAGACTACAGCTATCGATGCAAAATAGCCGAATGGATTTGTGCTTTTATACAAATATGTACACACACACACACAAAAAAAAAAAAAAAAAGAAAGAAAAAAAAGAAAGAAAAAAAAGAAAGAAAGAAAAGAAAGAAAAACGGATTCTAGAGACATTTTATCAGACAATAAAATTGCTGGGATTTTGAGAAATTATCCAATAGAAAATTGAGATGTGGATGCAATAGTAAAGTAAAACATCTCTTCATATAGAACATAAGCAACGAATAAAAAAACATCAAATAATAATTTTTTTTAAAGAACAAACCGAACCGTGAAAATAACTCTACAAATAAAAAATATTCAAATTGTATAAGAAACGGGACAAAGAACTTACACATCAATAATTTTCTATTTTTGAGAAAAGCGAAGGGGAAAATCGTCTGACATCTGCCACACAGAAAATGCATTTTACTGGAAATATATATAAAAATAATGCATAGCACATATACCATTATCAGTTCTAAAAACGTAACAATTACTGTTGATTTAAGTATAACCATTAACACTGTCTGCAAAAACTGATATAAATTTGTTTACTTCAATTTTGCAACCACAATTTTCATTATTTATTCGTCTTAAAATAAAGGTTATTTTATCCACTTAAAGTAACTCTCCTCTCTAATAGGGGAAAAAATAAAAAATAAATAAATAAATCTTCATTTTAACTTTAATGCGCATGCATAAAAAATGCGTTAATTTCCCAAAATGGGCATTTTCGAACGAGGTAATTTCATGGTTATTTTCATTTTTACCACATTAATCTTTGAAAGCGGGGTGTTTTTAACATGCAAATTTTTCTCTAGCGGTTACAGTGAAATTAACTTTTTTTATATTTTATCCTTTAATTAAAAAAGAAAAAAACTTGTTTAGAGATAATAAAAATAAATCTGAAAATTATTCTAAATTTTAAAAATAATGCTTTACCTTATATGCTCTGCCCCCACACCCTATATACGATTATTGCTTTCACATATATATAAGAAGAAAATACTGGATTCGTGAAAATTTCAGAACTCCAATTTTCGATGAATTTACACGTTTTGAGATGCCTCGAACACAATTTGACTGTTTTTAGAAAATGTCTGTCTCACAAATTTTGTGGACGCTGTATCTCACGAACCAGTGAACAAAATTTAACCAGTCTTGGTATACAGCTGACCCTGACTTAAACTGGTGCGGATTAGATTTGGGGATCATTCGCTCAACAGGTGGCGCTGTGATCCTGTTTTTTTTTTTCTAAATTTTTAACATGGCAGTATAGGACAAAATTTCATATAAATGTACATATTTAGTTAGTTTTAACGTGTGATTGTAAAATTAATGTGATTTATTGATAATAGTAGTAGTAAACTACAAAAAAAAAAAAAAAAAAAAAAACTTTGTGCATCGCTTTCCCCTGTGGGTGGGGGAAGTACTCCTGGGGAATGTGAATTATCAATATGGGTATTTTTTGAAAGAACTCGTCAATACCTTGGAACCATAGATCTGTGATAATTTAAATCAAAGTTATCGATTTTTTTTCATTTTTAACAAAAAAAAAAAAAAAAAAAAATTCTTCCGATATTGGCACAAAATTCACATTCTTCCGTCATTTAAAGTTATAATCCTGTAAGATGAAAATCGTCTGAATTCCTCATGGAAAATAATTTTAACAAATCACAATTTAATACATAATTTGTACTGTCTGAATTTACGTAAAATTATATAGAAAAAAAACCTTGTGGTGGCCTCAACATACTAGTTTTATAAGTTATTACATCGAAGTTCCCTTTTGCAATAATATTTTTAGTTCTTTTTTCCTGCATACATAAATTTAACTATTTTACGTTGTGCATTCTTTAATATTAGTGTCACTCAGTGGTCGAAAATTGAATTTTTTTTTTTTTTTTAATAAACATTTAAATAATAATTAGAGAAATTCAAAATGTTCATGTAAGCATTTATTTTTATTAATTACTGTATCCTAAATAATAATAGTAATAATAATAATAATAATAATAATAAAGTTAAATAAAATAAAAATAAATCCATCAGCATCTTTATTTACATGACTATTCCTATCCCTGTTAACTTCTTTATTTGAATCTCAATCCGACATACCAAAGTTCTTCTTATGGACATTTCAA
Source organism: Salticus scenicus (assembly GCA_963930645.1). Classification (NCBI taxonomy): domain Eukaryota; kingdom Metazoa; phylum Arthropoda; class Arachnida; order Araneae; family Salticidae; genus Salticus; species Salticus scenicus. The sequence continues at coordinate 32,026,267 of OZ005662.1, forward strand.
TAGTAAAGAATACGAGATTATATATCGAAACAATATATCAGCAGTTTGGCAAAATAAAATTATAATCAATTCAGCCAGGTAACTAATAGGGACAAATAAATTAAAAAAATACGCTAAATCACGAGCGTTGCAACCTATTAAGAAAAAAAAAAAAAAAAAAAAAAAAACAGATTTTACAAATTCCTTCTATAGCAATTTGTTTCATCATACACCTCATTTGTATATAAAAGTGTATAAAAAAAAAGCATCACTGTCTGTCTTCTTTACCTTATAAGTGAATAATTTTTATTTCTGCAACCCACATTAACCATATCTTATAAACGATACTATTTTTAAGTTTCTCCTCTTTCTAAAAATAGGCAAAAAGTGAACGGCAAAATTCATATTTCCGTAGATAAGAAAGATCTCTTATTCAGTAAGCAACAGGCGTCACTTGGATTCGAAGAGCTCATGCTCGAATCCTAGCCTAGTGCTTTTCGTTTTTGTTAAAATTAGTTTGACATTTTCATAAAAAATCTGTGGTATATATGAAGTTAGAATCTTAATTGTACTAATATTTTAATAAAAATTTTAGAAATTTATTTTTTAATATTTGAAAGATAAACTAAAACAAAACAACAACAGCAACCAAAAAAAAAAAAAAAAAAAAAAATCATATTATTAAGATATAGTACATTTTTAGTTCCAAATGAATCAAATTAAATCCAAATATTCATAAGTCATCATTAATACATATCCAGAAGAAATAGTCAATAAATATTCAGAAACCATCATCAATATATATTCTGACGATATTGCCATCAAATATTCAGTAGCCATAGTCAATACTTATCTTGAAGGTATAGCCAACAAATATTCCGATGTCCTCATCAATACATATTCTGACGATATCGCAATCAAATATTCAGAAGCCACAGTCAATACTTATCCAGAAGGTATTGCCAACAAATATCCAGACGCCATCATCAATACATAATCAGAAAATATCACCAACAAATATTAAGAAGTCATCATCAATATAACTATATCCAGAAGATATCACCAACAGTTTTTCAGAAGTGAAAATCAATACTTATTTAGTAGATATTGCCAACAAATATTCAGAAGCCGTCCAATTTATGAATGGTGATGGTCTCGAATACCGAAATCGGCAGTCGGTTTTTACATACAATGAAGGATGAATTTCCTCACTTATCAGTAGGTTTTTAAAAATGTAAAAGTTTTTATAGATCTGACGTAATATTTTAAGATAGTTTAAAAAATTAAATGGTAAAATTGGATATTGGCGGGCATCTTAGCAAATTCAAGATTTAATACAATAAATGGCAACATTGGAAAAACGTTTTCTGAAATAAAGTCCTGTCGTTCCAAAAAGAAGGAAAAAGAAAAAAAGGCTATCGCCCCCCCCCCCCCCAAAAAAAAAAAAATGAATAATAATAATAACCTCTTGTAGACGGTGAGATTGATAACATAATTCAGTCCTATGAATTTTATATTAAAAAACTTACAATTTAATTATATATGAATAAAACTATTCAAGAATCTTTACATCAATCTGCATAGAAAGAGAATCGTTCAAAATCTACTTAATCAAACGGGTTTTTTTCCCCACTTCCAAAAGTATCGTCATTCATTTTAGGCTGTCCCAGAGGCGAGCCGTTAAATGCGTTAAGAAATTAAAACGTAGCCTTTAATTAAGATAAAATACATACTTATTAGACGTAATGGAAAGTTAAAATGATTACGGTACATTATTAAATGCAAGTGGGTGCAGCAAGTTATTGATTTTTCCTAATTTTGATTTAATGGAGTTTCAGAAATTATCACGATATAAGGTCACTTTTTTTTTTTCTTTTAAGAAAATCTCACCTTTTTTACGCTGACTTACCTAACTACAAAAATATGAAATTTTAAACGACACCCTTCAATAAATTAAATTTAGAAATATAAAAACTGCAGTGATTTTTTTATTTATTTTTTTTTTTTTTTTAAGTGAAAATTTTATATTAACATCATATTCTATCCTAAAAAAGTGTTTCTTCCCTCCCCCCATTTATATTCATATCTATATTTACATATATAAGATAAAATTTAAATATAGGAGGGAGTAAAACTTGAATTATTAAATAAATAAAACTGACAAAGTTTTTTTTTTTTTGTTATTAATGCAGCAAATTTTATTTTGAAATTAATGCAGCAAAAGGAAATATAAAACTATAATAAATAAGCAAAATAATCAAAGCCAGATGAAAATTTAAATCTCAAAACACACGAGGGCCTTCATCAGGGAAGCTGCCTCATGCAGGGAAACTTCTCATATTCCTTTCCCTACATGGGGGATCTCCCCTGATGAAGGCCCTCATGTGTTTTGGGATTAAAATTTTCATCTAGCTTTGATTATTTTGCATATATATATATATATATATATATATATTCTTATCTTTTCACAGTTTCCTTGAACTTCTTTTATAGGGCAAAATTAGCACTAACCACGTGACCACTTACTGTTAAAAAGTGGCCACTAATAAATTTGCTATTGGTGGTCACCACAGTGCTCACTATTCTGGCTGCCTCCTAAATAGTTTTAAAAAAGTGTTTGTCGGTTTTCTACATTGATTGATTCATTTGGGCTAAAACCCCATATATTGATCAGGGATGAAACTACTTAACGGCCTTCTTCACTTACCGTCGCCTGAAGCCTGATCCAATGTTATTCTATGGGGAAATTTTCTTTACAAATAACTTATTAACTAATACATATTTTTCAATTCAGTTTTCACATTCAGAAAATTCCCAACTGTTAAATTGACGGACCTTTTTCAAAAACGTATTTTTTTTAATTTTTAATATTTTATTTTGAAATTGCAAAATGAAAAAATTTCACACATTAAAAATTCGTATTTTACAGCTTCAAAATAAAATATAAAAAATTAAAAAAATAATTTTTTTAAAAAAGTCCGTCAATTTAACAGCTGGGAATTTTCAGAACGTGAAAACAGAATTTAAAAATATGCATTAGTTAATAAGTTATTTGTAAAGAAAAATTTCCCATAGAATAACATTAGCTTCGACTTCCGGCGGCGATGAGTGAAGAGGGCCCTTAAGATGCAATGAGTGACAAGGAGATATTTATTAATGTTCTAGCATATGGCTATATTAAAAATATTTATTTGTATTCATAGTAAAAGTGTACTTGGCAATGCATTGTAAAGCAATTTAAATATCCAAAATGAGAAATATCTACAAAAACAAAATAATTGAACATGAAATTCAGAGATACTTTCAGAAGAATGTTCTAATCTTTTAATCAATAAAAATTTGCATACAATTTATTCAGCACATTAGCATTACAAAATTAGAAGATTGTCAGATCTTTTTAAATCAACTTTTTTATCCTTATACGCTACTTTTACAAATCTAGTAAAGCTCCAGTTTACTAATTTTATAAAATTAACTAAAAAAGTATTTAAAAATCCATTTACACTATTGACTAATAACTTCTTAAAAGTATTTGTAATTTTATTAACATTAGCATATTTATTTGGATTGTGTGCCCTTTCGTTCTGCCCCCCCCCCCCCCCCCCAAAAAAAAAAAAAAAAAAAAAAAAAAGAAAAAAAGAAAAAAAAAAGTGTTCACTGCTTTAAAAATAAGTAGCTAGTAAGAAAAAATTATGGACATTAGCCACTAATGGATTTTCCTGGTTTATTTATTTATTTACCTTTAATTAATTGACATACTCTTTAACTACATTTCTTGCGACCATGGAAGCCTCTGCGCAAGTGCGAATTCAACGAGTCCACTAGTAAAATAGGGGAGACAAGCTTTTCGTTGAGAGAAAATAAGCGATAAGGGAATACCGAATGGCTGGATGTTTACTAAATTCAACCCTGTTGGTTAACTTAGAAACCCTCCAAGATTTTCGACTCGTCCTCACTGCTAGGCGTAGGAAACGTGGTTACACTATATAAATTATTATCTGACTGATTGCTTGATAACCTTCAGCAGTACTTTTCTTTTCTCCACATATAGCAGTTTATAACTTTCCTACATTTATTTTCAAATTTTTGTTATCTACACTTATATTCTGTCATTTTTATTTGTAACATCGGAATTATTTTCTAACTAATACCTTAATAACTTTCATATCAATAGCACTTTGATCCCACCCGATTTTGTTAAATTTTCCCCCCTATCGTTATGCAATTTGAATTTTAATTATTATGAAGTTGATTGATCAATATAATTACCTTTAAATATAATTTATTAATTTGAAAACTCTTTCATCGTATCGAGATTATGTATCCAGATATTTTAACAAAGGTTATCCGATAACTTTTTTAACGAATATAAATTAAGAACTTAATGCATCTAGCATCTAATTTTCTTTTAATCTACATTCATGAAAAAAGAAAATATATATTTCCAAAGAACTCACTAGTAATTTATTTAAAAAAAAAAAAAAATACTACAAAAGGTTTTAAAATTTTCCACATTGTTATGGATATTTCAGCGATGAATAACAAGTATTTTACATTTCAAACTTTTTTTTTTAAAGACACCCGAAAGATTTTTATCATTCTGAACAGAAAGAGAACCGTTTAAAATACACTTGCTCAAATGACTTCGTTCACTGATCCCCCCCCCCACACACACACACACCCTTCTTTTTTCTGTCTGTCATTAATTTAAATTGCCTCAGAGGCTAGTTTGTAAAGCCATTAAGAAATTAAAACGAAACCTTTAATTAAACTAAAATACATAATTAGAATTTATAATTAGAAAATAAAAAAAATACATATAACGCTAGCTAGGGAATAAGAGGTTTAGGTAAGAATGGGGACAGGTTATATCGATTCGAACCCGTTAGTAGTCGCTATAGACAGCGCCACCTATTACAGATTGCGCACTTTTTATTTAACTGTCACCAATAATTTTAAAAAGTGATGTGATCGACGTTTCTTCGAGTTTATTCGCGTGTTATGTATATCAAATGCCATTTCTAAAAATTTTTGGTGGCTATCGAATAAAAAAAATCCGGCAACACTTAAGGATGGGCGGCAAATCGACCAACTAGCGACTACTAACGGGTTAAACTTTGTAGCAACAGATTTTCAGAAATAGTCTTAAAAATCAAACTGTTCTTTTTTTTTTCAACTTTTTCTAAATTATAAATGTGAATTTTTTAATCATTTAATAAATAAATAAAAATACATTTTTATAACCACAGATTGTCAAGCCCTATAAATTAATTTTGGTGTGGTAGGAAAAAAAAAAAAAAAAAAAAAAAAAAAAAAGATTCATAGAAAACAAATCGCAGCAAATATTATGCCAAATAAGTGTATTATTTCTTTATTCATCATAATTTTTAATCCATTTTATATCAATATTTTTCATCTTTTGTTTGCTGTATACATTTACAATCATCATTTAGTTTCTATTTGTTATTAATGTTGATGTTTGGTACTTATATCATGAACGGTGCAACGTCGTACGGTGTAAAGCCATTTCGATGAGTAACTAAGCTAATTGACTTGTTGTAACACCTTTACGCGATTAAATTTAACTTAAAATATTTTAAATTAATTTTAAGTTATAATCCATAAACATTCCATTATTTATTGCTAGATCAGTTAATGTAACAGTTACACTGCAACATAGAAAAATCGATTCTTACTTGTGAAAATAAACAAACAAATAAAGTGTTTATAAAAATAGTAATAAAACCATACTTTTCAGTATTAAAAACTATTTAAAATATCTTTATATTCCAAAATATATTTACATTCTGACGTTTCAGTTAATATTCAATTTTTAACCAACTTCAGGGAAATGATGTACATAAACTATAAACATAAATCAAATTAAGCCATTAAAGGATATTACAAACACAATTCATAAAAAAATTAATACGTGATTACATAACTTACATAAAAATCACTCTATATACATCTTAAAATAAGTTAAAAACATCTAAAAAAAATCTCAATTATGCACATTACAAGAAAAATAAAGCTCTTTAATAAAACGGAGCCAATGGATGACACTGCAGGGTTGCCAGAAAAAATTATTTTAAATATGAAAGATATTTTAAGTAATTTGATATGCTGAAAAGTATGGTTTTATTACTATTTTCATAATTTAATGTACAGCATATATAAGTGGAATATATTTCTTTATATATAAAGTGTTTAAAAAAAATATTAAACTTACAAATACAATTATTCCACTGTTTACAAATGCACAATATTACTTTTATTTTATATTAAATATTAATACTTTTGTTCTTAAGAACAATATCTAACTGAATTCGCTTCTTTGTTTTTCTGTATCACGTGACTGAGCAGACGATGCTGGGAAGAAACCATTCAGTTTATAAATATCAAATGGAAATATTAGCTTTTATATGAAACTTTCCTCAGTGGTGCCAGGTCCCCTTAATAATACATTACATCATTCTTGATACAGAGAGAACCTTTAAAAATACATTTAAACGTAAGCGAGTTTTTACTCGAAGCCATTTTCCCCTCCTGGGTAATCATTATTCCTATTAAAATGTCTCGGAAGAGAGTCTTTAAATTTGATAAGAAATTAAACGTGCTCTTTAATTAAGATAAGGCGTAATATTTATTAGGCGTAATGGCCAGTTAGAAAGATTGTCTCAACATTAGGGAGTCTTCCTAATTTTGAAATAACAGAATTCAACATTATTCCTGAAATTATCATAGTAAAACTTTCTCTGTGCTCTCTTTAAGCACCCCCTCCCCTCTCGTTCTGACAATACCCCCACTTGCGGTCACGAAATCCCATGTAACTCAGTAGAGAAATTTGTTCAGAATTATCCATTACTCAAGGTTTTTTTTTTTTTTTTTTTTCCATTTTCTCATTAGGAAAATTCACGACCGTGTCTAATTAATACTTTTTTTTTTTTTTTTTTGATTAAAAAAAATGTTAACTTTTTTTTTTTTTTTTTTGAACATTTCATTTTGCAGCTAAAAAAAATGATAAAAATACACGTAGTTAATTTTTCGCATTTTTAAATTAAAAATTAAAATACGTGGGTTTTGACTCACCTTGACAATCTGTGATGTATGCATCGGTCGTTTTATTATCTAAACGTAGATTTCAATAGTATCAAATAACATTTTTACAGACAAGTCTGAAGTTAGCATAAGTTACGTGGCAGTTGCAATTTTTTACTACATGTTTATAACAGTTTTGAAATTACGAGAGAAGAGAAATATTAGAAACACACAATGCTTGTGTACATAATACACCATATTCTCTCTCTGTCTCTCTGCGTCCCTCCATGGAGCGGTTAAGACGTTCTGCTTGGTAGAAGGGAGGTGCCGGGTTCGTTTCTTATGCACATTAATACAAATTTTGTCCTATACTACCACATTAAAATTTTTGAATAATAATGGATTGATAGCGCCACCTGTTAAGAAATCTATTCCAAAATATAATCAGAAACAGCTTGCGCAAAATTCTAACTAAATACCAACCAAGTTTGGTTAAATTTCATTTACTGGACCCCGAGATAAAACGCTTCCAGAAATTTGCGGTACACAGACACACAGGCAGACATTTTTCTGAAAAATGAATGTCAAATCGCGTTCGGGATATCTCAAAACATGCAAACCCATCGAAAACCAGAGATCGAAAACTTTTCAGAAATCCAATACTTTCTATTTATATATAAGTATTTTTTTTTTTTTTTCTAAGTTATTTTAAACTGTTTAATATAATATTAACTTCGAATAATTTAAAATTGTTAATACTGTATTATTTTATCTTTCAAATTTATCCAAGTAAATTTGTTCATTAACTGGCTGTGTACTTTTTACGATATACTGAGCTATTAACTTTTTACAATCTTATTACTATTTAATTAATGGCAACATGAGGGAATGTAGAGATAAAAGCAGTTTATATAAATTCTATTCTAATTTTTAAGCAACGAAATTGAATACTATTCAAAAAGTAATTATAGTAAGGCTTTCTTTACTTTCTTGAAAAGATCGTGGAATCAACCGGTTTATTATCTGAACGCAAATTTTAATCCCAAATAATATATATTACAAATAACTCTGAATTCCGCATAATCAGTCACGTGACAGATGGCTGATATTTTTAAATCTCATGTTATATATATAACATTTCTTTTAGTGAATTAGCAGATAAGAGAATTATTACATGTTTCACGTAAGTGCTATTCGTCTCTCTTCTTTTTTTCTCTTATCTCTTCACGCATCTTAATTTATAGTCTTGTTCTTTTCCACACTTCTTTTTTTAGTCCACAATATTTCAACTATGTTGATTTACTTTTATCTGTTCACAAATGTTTTACAATGTACATTAACAAAGTAATTGCATTTTTATTTTATTTTTTTAAGATATCGCAAAAAAACTTTATTTTAAACCTTTTACATAATAATAATCTTAAAAATATTTTAAGCCTGAAATTTCACTTGCGCAAGTCAGTTTGTATCAAAGTCCATGTGTCCATTAGCTAGCTGTACTTCTTACATTTTATTGAACTCTCTAATTTCTCAGTTATTAGTTTTACAATGTATTCAATAAATAGTTGTAATTTTATTTATTTATTTATTTATTTATTTTTAATAAGTTTTACACAACAGCTTTATTTAAAAACTTTCCGCATAATCTTTAGATATATTCGAGATGTGTATCGAGACATACATATACATATATATAGGAATACATTATCAATGAATAAAATGAAATAAAACACCAAAAAACACCGAGGTCTTCATCAGGGAGGTCCCTAATGAATAAAATAAATAAAATGAAATAAAACCCCAAAAAACATTTAAGTTTTGCATCTCCTTTTGCCGCAATTCTGCGCATTGGTTTGCAATTCTCCTTTTACGTTTTTCTTATCTTTAAACTCATAAATTCGTTACAATAGTTACCTATATATATATATATATATATACAGTGGCGGCTCGTGCCAACTTTTCCAGGTGGGGCCCGGTCCATAGCACGACATGTGAAATATATTCATAATTCAAACGCAAAAGGAATAAGTTACTTAATGGGGAAAATTATCTTTTTTTTTTTTTTTTTTTTTTTTTTTTAATATTCGGGGTGTTCTATGCATATTATTTATTATTATTATAATTCATTGTAAATATTATAAAATGTTACAATGTCAAAATTTTTTAACTAAAATTCTTCTACAGTCATTTTTTTTTTTTTTTTACATAACAGCTCTAAATCTTTTAAGTATAAACGAAAACATTATATATTTAATATATATGCTTCTTGTACGTTTGTTTTTAAAAGCACAGCCAAAATATAAGAAATTAGATTAAAATTAAAAATTTCATAAACGGTACTTTAAAAATGTATACACATTTTTAAAATGCCGAATTTTTATATTAAAGTGCTTGTGATTTTACTTTTTTATATTCTAGCTTATTTAAAAACAATAGGACAAATGTATATAAAATTTAAAACCTTTAGATGATTTTGTAATGTATATCAAAATTAAAAATTATATATATTTGAAACGGATTGATTTATCCCTTAATAATAATATATTTTTTTAATATATTTTTAAATATATTTTTTAAATAACCAATATTAATTTATGTAAATGCGATTATTATTATTAAAAATACTTTAATCAAATAATAATTGACTGAAAAAACAATAATTATAAATCGCATGACTTTTTTTTTTTTTTAATATATAATAAAAAGATTTACAAATTTAGGCAGCCAAAACTGTTCAAGCATTTAAATCTGATTATTATTTATACAAAAATAAATATTCTGCTCTAAATATTCTGCTCACCGTGTTTTTTGTCGAGCAAACCTTCCAATTATTTTCTCATTAAATTCTGGAATTGTGAAAATAAAGTCTTTGTGGATTGCGAGAATCGCAAGTGCATTTAAACTTTCCTGTCCCATAGAACTTCTCAAAAATGTTTTAATCCTTTTGTCAATAAATTTTCAACCGAATTTCTTTCTATCACTGTTACATCATATTTATTTCGAGGAAAAAAAAAAACAACAAAAAAAAAACATCGCAAAAGTCTCCTCTTTTTCACTATCAGTAGAAAAATAAATAAATAAAAAGTACTGTGAAAGTCGCCAAATTCTTTCCACGATCCCTATGGTTAATGTATTTTAAAGGAGACAGTTATTTTTCATTAAACTACGTTACATGGGCCAATTCGCCAAGTGCCCCTAACACTTTAAAAGTATGGGAATATTAACATTGATAAAGCTCTACTTCGCCAAATGTGTAAACCCGCTGTTTCATGCGCAAAGCAATAAATACTATACTAATTAATGCGCGAGATTGGGCACAAATCAAAGTGCCCAAACGGCTAAACTCGGAGTAGGAACTAGCTGTAATTCGGTAAAAGAAAAGCGGACAAAGGGACAAGCAAACTTTATGTCCGAGAAGAATAAGAGGAAATTGGATGCACGTTTTTAACTTAATAGATACATTTTTACAAGCGTTAGAATTAAAAAAATAAAAAGAAAGATAGATTACTTGATTTTTAATAGAGAGAAAAATTCAAGCGGGGCCAGGCCCAGGTGCCCTCAATGGCGAACCGCCACTGTGTATGTATATATATATATATATATATATATATATAGATAGATAGATAGATAGATCGAGACGAGTATCCAATGGTACTGCATACCATCACTCCAGGTGGTGGCCCAGTATGCGGCTACCAAAATTTTGATTACCCTCAAAACTGCATTACTGAAATGGGCGCCTTTAATGTGTGATCAACGACGAACCTGGACGCAGGAATGGCGTGGAGAAATTTTCAGACAAATCACAATCCTGTTTACAGCATCAAGATTGCCTCATCCGTATTTAACAGCATTGTGAATAATGCACATTACCAGCTGGGATTCGACATCCTCACACTGTCCATCACATGCAGTGATAATATGGGGTCCCATTGGATACACGTCCCGATTACTTCTTGTTCGCATTCCGGTACTCTGAGTAGCGCCCATTAAATTTGGGGTGATTTCAGACTCGCCCCTCTGCTATATTCTAGGTTTCCGTAGCACAACATTTAAGCAGGATAATGCACGACCGCAAGTTGTCCGGACCTTCCTTGATAGAGAATGTGTTCAACCGTTGTTCCGGCCAGCGCATTCTCCTGATCTCGCACCAATGAAAATGTCTGTTTAATCGTTGAAAAGCGAGGGACCCGTCACCACTCATCAGTAACTACGGTCTATGAACTGTGGCATCCTGTTCAAGCTTCATGAAGTGCTGTACCCGTACATGTAATCCAATCGCTGTTCGATTCAATGCCTAGGGAGATAAGTGTAGTTATTACTCCCAGAGGTCGCCGATTTATGTACTGTTTTCTCAGGATATATTACTCAAAACTTCCTGAAAATTTAATCATTTGCTCTTTCTACTACAATGTATATATCCAATAAATATCATTCTTATATTCTCATTCCTTCTTGGTGTTGCAATTTTCACCAACATGAGAGTACTATCTTATTAGGTGAAGTATATAATTACCCTGTCAAGATAATCCCATCTATGAATCCCGATATGCTCGGGGAATTCCGGGGAAGTAGTTAACATGCCCTAAAGATGTTCCCAAGTAGCTCCTCTCTTCCGATTAATAAATAAATAAATAAACGTATTGAAGTGCTTTTTGTTGCACGGTTATAGTTTTAAATGTACTCAAAAAGTACATAATTTATGTAGTTTGCTTTTTTAGAAAAATAGAAATAAGTTAAAAAAAAAAAAAAAAAAAAAGATTTACAGACCTTGCAGAGTGTCTAAAATTTCTATGCGTTTTATTATATTGTCACTATTATTTGAGAACAGTCATTTTTTAAATAATATTATAGCATTAAATCCCACAAGAAAATTTTCTTTTTTAAAACAGCGTCTATTTAAAATAAATTAAAAATTGTGGTGACTTGCTACGCTGCGAGCAATGGATTTATTTTTAAATTTTTAGTATCTTGCTATGCTGATCTATCTTTCTCGTTTATTTCAGTCAATATGCTTATTATCTGGCTGTAGTTTTTACAATGTGCTGAACTGTTTATTATTTCTTAATAGTAGTTTCATAGTATATTATAAACATATCCTATTAGATTTTTATTTAAAACTCCTATATCAGTCCTATGACACTGCGAAAGATGCATTAATAGTTGAATGTTTAAATTATTTTATTCAAATATATCGTTAGTAGGAAATTCTCTCGACTTTGTTATAAATTTACATTATTACTGACACAATGAAATTTAAACCAGTTCACTTTTTCGTTATCATACATCGACGATTTCTATAGATTCGAATAATTATTTTTTAAAAATATATATGACAGACTCCATTTCTGAGATCATATTTGAATATCAAACTTCTAAAATAGGATCGAGAGATTATTTTTCGTTAACCGTTGCCAAGCAACGAAACGGAAATATTTTAATGACAGTTTTGAGAAATGGCAACTGTATCTGCATCAAGACGCAATATATTCCAGATTCAATTTTTAACAATATCACGAGTAAAAATGAATTATAATTAAATAAGGCAAATTGTTATTTCTGAATAAAATGTATGCATTATTTGTAAAATTTCGTTTCTGTAAAAGTGTGTGCAGTATTATAACTAATTTTATTTTCTTCTGTATATATATAAGATGAAAGTATTGGATTCCTTGAAAATTTTTAATCTCCAGTTTTCATTGAATTTATGCATTTTAAAATGTCCCGAACAGGATATAATGATTTTTTACAAATACCTGGGTATCTATTCTCCGATTCGACTGCCATAGCGACCCTCCTTAAACAACGACAGTCGCCAAATCAAATGTCGGAATGTGACGTCACGTTATCAAAATAACGACTGCCACAGTCGGAATTGAGGTATAGTCTGGTCGGAGAATAGATGCCCTGCTTCTCCGTGTTTATCCAAAATTTAGTGAACGCTGTAACTCACGAAGTAATGTACGGAATTTAGCGGTGATATTTCGAATGACTCTCACTCATATTGGTGCCATTTACATTTGAAGATAAACAGCTCAAAAGATGGCGCTGCCGTCCCGTATTTTTATATTTTTTTAATATGGCAATGTAGGACGAAATTACATATAGATGTGTGCAGTTAGAATTATTTTAAGAAAAATTATTGCGAAATTAAAAAGAAATATTTATAATACTAATAATCAATTAAGATTTAAAAAAAAAAAATGTATATGTAGAAGCATAACTGCCCCTCGCGAGTATAAATTTTTAACGAGCATTTTTCAAAAGAATTAGTGCCTTTAAGACATATGGTTGAACTATGGATCTGTAACAATTTAAAACAAAGTTATCGATTTTTTTTTTTTTTCTCAATTTTAACAAAAATAAAAAATAAAATAGAGAAACTCATTTCCTTAGATGTTGTCTATAATGCACACAATTGACACTCTTTCGCCATTTCGTTACATACTTCTTTGGGATAAAAATCGCCTGCCTTCATCTTGGAAAGTAATTTTGATAAGAAATCATTAATAATAATTATTATTAGAATAATTTGTACTGGATGAGCTTGTATAAGATATAAAAGGCAATTTTGCGATGGTTTTGCAAGATTAGTCATTATTACGTTCATTATACGGCAAACTATTTCACAATGAAAGTTTTACTTATGTGTTTGGTTAAATACTTGGTAATTTAAAAACTTCTATAACAGTACAACTTTTTATGAGTCCCTGAATGGTAATGTAATACTTTAAATTATGCAATATATTATCCTGATAAAATTCTCTATAATTTGACACTTATTGATCCAATGAAGTTTCAACCTTGAAATGCATGATTTTTATTTATTTATTTATTTATTTATTTTTAAACCGCAAAACATCTATTATATATAGATTATATAATAATAATAATAATTAGTATGTAGGTTTTATTTATTTATTCATTTTAATTTTATTTGCTTTTTTTTTTTTTTTTTTTTGAAAAACGATATATTTGAAAAATGATAAATCACGCAGTACAAAAATAAATAATGTCTTTTAAGGAAAAAAATAATATATGAATATATTTATTTATTTATTACTATGAAATAAAGAAAAAACAACTTCAGTTTTTGAAATAAATTTCCAGAAAATTTAATTTCATTGTCACTTCTAACTGTCACGAACTTCTTCGGACGCGCCAAGGAGCTCTAGCCAAAACAATTCGTCAATAATCTAAATATCACATTGAAAAGGAGATGCGTACATGACATTTGCGTACAAGCTGAAAACAGTGGCACTTGCGTACATGTCCAGGTGGTTTAAATATTACAGGTGTGTTTTCAAAAAATCTAGTGGCACTTGCGTACAACGTATCTTTCGCTTTAATTGAGGATCATTGCATGAAGGGGTTGTATCCATATGATACAAACATTAAAACCTTTTTCTTTATTTCTATTCTTTCCTTCTTTTTCTTTCCTTTTTACTTTCTCTTACCCATAGGGTCGAGAAAGTATTGTTTTAGGATAAAATTTTCGAACGTGCGTTTTTGTTGTATCTACATGTTCTGAGGTCCCCTGAATACGAAAATCATGTTTTTAGCGAATGGTCTGTGTGTCTGTCTGTCTGTGTTATCAGCATATCTCAATAACAAATAGTAGCAGAAATCCCAAACACGGTATTCTAAATGTATATCATATATATAGGAATGTTACTGAAAGCTTTTCGTTGGACTGCACTGAACCAAATGAAACGAATATATGTTTTTTGTAATAGAGATAGTCAACTGGGAAAAAAAAATTCTGTATGTAGGAGCCCCGCCTCATCCCCTGGGGAAGGAGGGGGGGGGGGAGTCCACCCTCGAGGGGAGTAAAATTCCATGATGGGTATATCTTTTAAAAGAGCTCACCAATACCTTTAAAACGAATGGTTGAACCATCGATCTGCGATAATTTAAAATAAAGTTATCGATTATTCCTTTTTTAAGCACACACATTTTTTTTTTTTTTTTTTTTTTTTTTTTTGGGGGGGGGGGGGGGGATGGAGAAAGAGAGGCATATTGGTGTACGACAAATAATTTCAGGAATTGGAATATGGTTCAATTCGTTATTGATAAAGAAGAGAGATCTTTTTTTTAACTTTTTTTTTTTCTTTATTGGAGACAAAAAATTCATACTTGTTAAAAAGTAAAAAAAGTATTTAAGAAATAAAAATATTTTTAAAGATCTTAATAGCATTTATTGATCTTGACTCAGTGAATAAATAATTGAATGTCATTTCAGAAAGTAAATACGGCTATTATAGCTTGTAACTTTTATATGTCTTAAGCTCATAACTTTGTCAGTCGTAAGACTACATGCATAAGAGAAAATTCACGTATTTATATAAAAGTATTTATCTTCATGTTTAACATATGGATACAACCCCTTTGTGTTACAAACGAAAAATACAGCAAAACAAATTTTGTACGGAAATGCCACTTGATTTTTCGAAAACAAATCTGTAACATTTGGAACACCTGGACTTGTACGCAAGTGTCATTAATTTCAGCTTGTACGCAAATGTCATGTACGCATCTGCCATATAACCATTGAAGGTGGATTTACTTTTTCTTTCTTTCTTTTCATACTTCGTTCGAATGGACCAGCGTACAGCCGAAAGTAAAACTTTCATAACGGTTAGTAACAGAGTTGGGATTTAGGACGTCTGAAACTGGTTTTGGACAGGACAGGTGGTTTTTACCGTCCAAAAGTGTCCTAAACTGTACAAAACTGACCGAAAGTGTACAAAACCTTAAATTATAAGAAATTCTATTCACTATATTCTCAGTAGTAATTATAATTAGTAATTAAAAGTATTTTATACTGAAAATTTAGACTTTTTAAGTTAAAAGAAATTTTCAATTTAATAATAGCTATAAAACGTTTTAATTTTAATGACTCAAAAAATTTTCTTACAATAAAAAATCTATGATAGAATATTCAAAAATGAATAATTTGACTTTTATTTTTAATTGCAAAATACTTACATATCGAATATTTTACAGAAATTATGTTTAAAAGTTATTTTATTAAAAGTTCTTTCATAAATTAAAATTACATACATTAAAAGATACCGAAAATAAATAAAATATAAAAGTTATAATTAGGCATATAAAATCTATGCATTTTCAAAAACAGCAGATATGCCCCCTCCCCCCCCACCCCCCCAAAAAAAAACTTTAAAGTGTGTACTATTTAATATTTTTACATATATATTTTCTCATTTATTCAAAAATAAAATAAAATATGTTTGTGGTAGCTGCACATTTTTAATATTTATTTCAGGATGATTTATTGTAAATCTTATATATGTATATATATATAATAATTATATATTATTTTGTTCTCTTTATATATTTATTCATGTTGCTTATATATTTGTGTATATGTGTGTAAATATTATAAATATCTCTCTCTCCTTTTTTTTTTTTTTTTTTTTTTTGTTTATGTGTGTGTGTTCCTTTCTTTTGTTTTTCTGTGTTTTTGTAGTATTCCTCTCTGATTGGTCTTGCTGGTTGCTTCCTATTGGTTAGTTGTGTTCCTCCTGCTCCTCTGAATTTCGGCCTGGTTTCAGTCTTGCTTTTGCCTCCAAGGCAGTAGCACGTGTTTTTTGCACCTGAAGAAGAAAGGCCACGTCCTTTCGAAACCGGTTGTAAAGTTTTCAATTTTATGGTGCGTGAAGAAGTTTTAAAGTTTGAATACAAGGACAGCTATTTCATCAAAACATCAAAGAAATGTATAAGATGTATCAGGGACAGTGAAGTGTTAACATGTTAGCAGGTTATTATTGGATACTGCATAGAGAATCCCACTCCCTCAACGCTCTCAAGCCATGCACAAGAGAAAAAGCTGAAAAGGGAACTTCGATGTAAAGAAACCCATTTAAAAGACAATGCGCAAATAACAGCCTATTTTAAAGTATTAAATACATAATAACTTTCGAATTTATTACAGTCTCTACGCATTCTTCAGATCTTCATGCTTACTTTGTTAAAAACCCTTACGTGATAAGAAAAAAAAAATCTGGAGTGACTCCACTCGACTTTCCGAACATTGAGTAACTAACAGTTTTGTAGATAAAATAAAGAAAGAGGAGTTGCTAAACAAACAAAAAAGAGAAAACCATAACAGAGTGTTTGAGTATTTTTCTCCATATATCACACGAGGTTTTATTTAACGCTACTGAACTTTGAGCCCTTAGATCATAAGGATAAAGAATTTTTCGTTGTGTCCCTGTAAAAATCTATAAATGCTAGATTCACCAAAATGCTTATAGTTAGTGAAACAGTGATTTATAATATTCATACAAATTTTCAGCTCAATTGAATAAAGCGTTTAGATGCTATCGCTGGTCTCATAGGCCATAAAGATAAAGAATTTTTCTTTGTCTCCCTGTAAAAAAACTGTAAGTGCTAGATTCACCAAAATCTATACAGATTGAGTATCTGTGACCTATAATATGTGTATAAAGTTTTTGCTCAATTGAATAAGGCATTTAGATGCTATCGCACTTTTAAAAATTTGGCAAAGAATTTTTCTTTGTGTCCCTGTAAAAAAACTATAAGTGTTAGATTCTCCAAAATCTATACAGATTGAGTATCTGTGACCTATAATATGTGTATAAAGTTTTTGCTCAATTGAATAAGGCGTTTAGATGCTATCGCACTTTTAAGATTTTGGTCCCTTGGCCATAATGATAAAGAATTTTTCTTTGTGTCCCTGTAAAAAAACTATAAGTGCTAGATTCACCAAAATCTATAGGGTTCGTACTATGGTGACTTACAATATACGTACCAATTTTCAGCTTATTCGAACAAAGCGTTTAGACGCTAGCGTGTTCACTCACAGACATACACACATACATACACACATACATACACACACACATACATACATCATCGTAAAAATAGTGAAAACGGACTCGTTGGACCTCGAAACGTATAGAAACATCAAAATCTCGAATTCGGATTTTTGACATGATTACAATACTTTCCTCACTATAGTGTTCGGAAAGTAAAAAGGAAAACGACAAACATTTCTGAATTCAGTGCAATTAGAGACACCCAATGCAGCGTGTGTGTGTGGGGGGGGGGGGGGGGGGAGAAAAGCACGATTTAGCTGACCTATATAATTAATTTGCACCACAGAACTGGCATTTTAAAGTAATAAGTACAAAACTCTGAATAAACACTATAAAATGCAATAAACTCACAACAACTGTTTCAGGTCACGCGACCTATTTCAGAACACACATCTCTTTGTCAGGTGAACAGAGTAGGCACAAGTGCACGAGTACTCAGGGCGTTGTCGCTTTGATTGCAGCACTCGTGCCTGCTTTGTTCGCCTGACGAAGGGTTGTGTGCTCTTTCGACCCGAAATATTTGTTGCGATGTAAAAAATTTTGAATAAACACCATAAAATGCAACAAACACGCAAAAATTGTTTCGGGTCGAAAAAACACACGACTTTTCGTCAGGCGAGCAAATTAGGCACGAGTGCTCAGTGCGTTGTCGCTTTGATTGCAGCACTCGTGCCTACTTTGTTCGCCTGATGAAGAGTCTTGTATTTATTTTTTTTTAGACCCGATGCATTTTATGGTGTTTATACAAATTTTTGTACGTATTAGTTAAGCACAGTGCTTTGTTTCTGACACGCTATGCATTTAAGGATTAACATCTTCATTTTTCTACTTTCATACTTGGGCAGTTTATTCAGCGTTAGATACAAAATATTTTTAAAATATAAATTACACTGCTTTTCTAAAATCCTATATCAATTTGAAACTTTGACGCATCTTGTAAAATATCATTGACAGACGATTTCCTATTAGCCGTTGCTAAGCAACGAGCTAAATGGAAATATCATAAAGACAGTTTGAGAAAATGGCAAATGTTTTTATATTAATGCATTCAAGAAACATTTTTTAACGATATTATCGCCAATAAGATTACATAAAGTTTACGAGAATAATAAATGATAACGTTTATTTTATTTTATTTTTAACTTATTGCTATCAAAAATTCTTTTGTACAATTATTATTAGTAATTTTACTATATAAAACTTTCTTTGCAGTTTAGAAAATTACGAATTTTTTACGATGGGAGATTGTCCCATTTTTACGAATATTAGACATCGGAAAAAAGACAAACTTCTATTTGTATCATAGATATAGTAATAATATATCATTGGGGAGATCATTGGGGATAAAAAAGTTATTCCTTTTCACTTGGGAAAAGGCGGCGATTTTACCAAAATATGGCCCTCTTTCCCCAAGTGAATACACACGGGAATGTACACAAATATTTTAGCAAATAAAATTTATGAATAATTTATTTACTAAAGATGAATGAAAAACTCCAGATACAGTTTCAGATTCATTTTTCTGTTTTTTCTATTTTTTAATACCACTTAATGGCTGATTCCAAAGCTTATTTTTCGGAATCAAAAATTTTTGCACGATAACATGGGGATGATAGATCCATATATATTTATTACTATATATATGATTTGTATACCTTAAAAAAAATACCACCCGTTTTCCATGGATACAAACAATATTCAACACCCCCGTCCCCCTTAAAAGAAAAAAAAAAAAAAAAATCTTTACATTTCACAAATAATCAACCTTTAACTAATCACTCATCTCAGCAAATCGGCTAGAAAAATCGTGGCTCAGTTGACAAATTTTTCAGATGACAAATTTTTCAATGCAAATAAAACACCATACATAAAAATAAGCTAAGTGTTTGTAATACTTCAATTTCTAAAGAATTAAATCTAAAAATGAACAAACTCTTGAATTTTTTTAAAATTTTCTTCAAGAAAGTTTTTATAAAGGTTGTAAATAATGCATATAAAGTATAATAAAACAAAACTATATCGGTAAATTTGCCTAGAGAATAACAGAAATATACTTAGTTTGTATACAATATTCAATCAAAGCCCTTGATGAAGTATTGATAATATATGCTTTAATTATTTTGATTCTCATTTTATTTTATTCAGTTTTTATTTTTATTATTTATTTGTTTATTTATTTATTTTTTTCATTTCCCCATGTGACATTTATTAATTAATCTTCTGCGATGTTTGATAAGGATTTGATAATAAATAAATGTACAAATTAAAATTATGAACTAACGAAAATCAATAACCAAAACAAATAAATATTTTATTATTTTACATGCTCATATTTTAACTGACAATTCCAATATAACATAAATACTTTTACAAAACTTGTAATATCATAATGTTATGTTGTTAAATATTTAAACATATCTTTATTTTATAAAATCGATAACAACATAAAAATAAATAAAAGTAATAGTTAAAAGCGAAAAAAATAACTCAGTCGTTCATATCCAAAAAGAAAAGAAAGGAAAGGGGAAAAAAAAAAAAGGTTTAAGTAAACGCTTCACATATTCTGCGAGTCTACCAAAAGAAATCATAGAACGGAATAAAAATATATTTTGTCATTTTCAGACGAGATGGAAGTAGATGTAGTTTTTTTTTTTTTTTTTTTTTTTCCCCGTAAGAAGCATAATGATTACATGTTTAAAATAATCAATAAGATTCTCTAAGCAAGTTGAAAAAACCCATTTACGCAAAGTAAAAAAAAAAAAAATTTGCATGTTTCTTTTTAACTTCAATTGCGCACCTTTTTTTTTTTTTTTTTTTTTTTTTTCCCTTGTTAAAAGAGTAATAGCAGTTTTAGATTGATTTCTTTCTAAATCGACCTTGCTTTAATCTATTTATCTATCTATCTATCTATCTATATATATATATATATATACACTCCGCGACAAAAAGATAGGTACAAAGGTTTTTTTTCTTTAATTTTTCATAAAATAACATTATCTAAATTGTGCTTAACATTTATTATTATCATAAAATAACACTATTTCAAGACTAATTTGTTTTTTTCTTTTTAGACTAAGACTAAAATTTTTCTAATTTAAGACTACACTCCGCGACAAAAAGATGAGTACAAAGTTTTTTTTTTTTAAATTTTTCATAAAATAACATTATTTAAATTGTGCTGATCATTTATTATCATAACAAAATATTATCATATCAAAAACATACTAAGTATTTGTATCATATTTAAAATATTCATATTCAAAGATTAAAGAGTAAAATTTTTCTAATTTAAGACTACACTCCGCGACAGAAAGATAGGTACAAAGGATTTTTTTTTTTTTAATTTTTCATAAAATAACATTATCTAAATTGTGCTAATCATTTATTATCATAACAAAATATTATCATATCAAAAACATACTAAATATTTGTATCATATTCAAAATAATCACATTAAAAAAAAAAAAAAAAAAAACTTTGTACCCATCTTTTTGTCGCCGGAGTGTAGTCTTAAATTAGAAAAAATTTTCTAAATTAGTCTTTAAAAATAAAAAAATTAGTCTTGAAATAATGTTATTTTATGATAATAATAAATGATAAGCACAATTTAGATCAGCCTGTCCAACCCAAAACACTTGGTGGGCCGCATTAGAAATGTATTTTATTCGTTCGGGCCGCACCGTATGTGCAGTAATATATACCCCCCTCCCCCCGTGCTTTCCCGACAAATTCCGCCGTAAATTAGCTGATATTTTACGGTGAAATAAGTCGGGGAAGAAAATAACAGTAGAGTCTCGAAGATCCGAAGTAATTGGGGCTGACACTACCTCGGATTACTGAAAACTCGGATTTTCCAAAAAAGTAGAAAATTTGTAACAACTACAAATGAAATTAAATAAAATGAACATATTACCTTAAAATCCTTTATTCTTTAGTATAATGACGTAAAAGATTCTTTACAATTTAAAAAAATTGTCAATTTTTTGTTGCTTCAGTATATTACTTCTCTTTGTTGATGCGATAGTCAGCCAACGCTTCAAAAGCAAAACATCTGCAGGGGTGGCTTCAGTTTGCTGTTCTACATATTTTAAGGCTAGTTCTAAGGCTGCAGAACATTCACTATGAGATATTTTTTTTTTTTTTCTGATAACGGAGAGTCGTTTTCTTTTCATATTCTTCCTCATCTTCCATCATTTCTATAATATTTGAGTCTGTTATTTCCAGCTTGTCGTCACTATTTAGCCATTCATTTAGATCAACTGCATTAGAGTTTTCGCAGCCTGGTAATTCCTTCACCAAATCTTTCAAAACAATTGTTTCACTATCATCATCATTAATTTTCTCAATAGGCGTAACCAATTCAGGTAGAAGCTTAGTCCACGATTTAATTACTGTCGTAGGTTGAACTTCTTCCCAAGAATCTGCTATCCAGTAGACAACATCTCTCATACTTACATTCCTCAAAACATCCGCAACACTTTCATCATCAGACTGAACTAAATGTTGTAACAAACGGCGTCGATATTTTTTCTTTAAATTTTCCAATACGTCCTGATCCATTGGCTGAATCAAACTTGTAACATTGGCAGGAAAAAATATAGCACGGATTTCACCACAACGTAGCTCATCATCGTCCGGATGAGATGGAGCGTTCTCTAAAAACAAAATTGCTTTGCAAGGCACATTTTTTTTTCTCAATGCCTTCCGTGTTTCTGGAACAAAATGTTCTAAAAACCATTGTTTGAAAATTTCTCGATTCATCCATGCACTTTTCTGATTTGTGTAATGTACTGGTAAGGCTTCTTCAGTGATGTTTTTTAAGGCTCTAGGTTTGGCAGATTTCCCAATCACAGTCAGTTTCATTTTATGATTTCCAGATGCATTGGCGCATGCTAAAATGGTTAATCGTTCCTTCCGTTTTTTGTGACCTGGAGCTGAATTTTCCTCTTTTGAAGCAAGGGATTTTGAGGGCAACATCTTAAAGTTCAAACCTGTTTCGTCACAGTTATATAACTGGTCAGGTGTGAGTTTTTCCGTCAATATAATGTCTTCAATCCGTTTTTGAAATGCCTGCACAGCTGACGTATCTGCCGAGAGTATTTCACCGCAAATATTTAGTTGACGTACACCATATCGTTTTTTCCAACGGTCTAACCAACCAACGCTTGCTGCGAAATCTTCTTCTCCTTCTTTGAACTGATTTCTGAAAAACACAGCTTTTTCCTGAAGAATAGGGCCACTTATAGGAGTACCTTTGCTACGCTGTTGAGTAAACCAAAGAAATAAAGCCTTGCTAGTTTTTTCATAGTCTGATGTTCTCATAGATTTTCTTTTTTCTCCTGGAGTCTCATTGCACTTCTGGGAACAAAACTGCTCAATTTTTATTCGATTGCGGCGCCAGTCACCAACTGTTACCTCTCCAACACCCAAATCGGTAGCAACACTTTTTATTGTTTCACCTGCATCTAATCTTTTTATAGCGTTCAATTTAGTTATCCTTGATACAAATTTTCTCTTATTTTTTCCACTCATTTTCGCAGCAGGTACCTTAACGCAACACTTTCAACAGCAATAAGTTTCCAAAATGATAAGGATCAAGCACGTGTATTGAATTCAACAGAGCAACTAACAACGCAGCTAGTCCCTAACTAGCATCTAAGCTACTAGTACAATTGAACTTGGAAGAATAAAACTCTTGTAGATCTGGTTTGAAAATTCTTTTCAAACCAACCCCTACCTAGCCACCTTCAAAAGCAAAGAGAACAAAAGGTAGTGGGTTACTGAAATTCTTTCCAGGAAGAAACGAAAAATAAGACCTGCATTCTTTCGGTTGCGAGAGGAAATGGGAAGAGCTTTTGGTTGCTAGGGGGAAAATTTGGCACCTCGAATTAAGCGGAACCTCGGACTTCTGAGACTCGAACTTTCGAGACTCTACTGTATTATTATTATTTTATGACTGTACATATGCATATGTGTATATATGTTTGTAAGTATATAATTCATCTATGTATATACATTTTTCAAGGAAGGGTAGGGTGAAAATTCGGAGCAAAATATATTACTTTAAATTATTTTCATTCATAAATTAACAATGGTATGAAAAATTTATGAATGTATATTAAACTATAATAAAAAGAATGAATAATGAATCTAATAATATTTCATTACAACATTTCTTTAGCTACCATAATCGTTGAAAGGTATTTTCACTTCGAAAAATCAGACCATATTTATTAATTTTTGATCCGTTAAAAAAAGCTGTCAAACTTTAAATATCGTTAGTCTCCTCGCAGGCCGCAAGAAACTACGCGATGGGCCGCATGCGGCCCGCAAGCCGCGGGTTGGCCACCCCTGATTTAGATAATGTTATTTTATGAAAAAATTAACAAAAAACCCTTTGTACCTATCTTTTTGTCGCGGAGTGTACATAAATAATAGGAAATTGGTTATTACGGTAATTTTCGAAAAACTGAATCAATTCGATCCAAAATTGGAGAGTGGACTTAAGAAGTATCTTGTTGGCCAACTTGATTAGCTATTTTGTTCCAAAATGGAAACGCACTTCAAAATTAAAATAATAATAATAATTAATAAATATATATTAGGTGTAAGGGAAAGTTATGTCGTTTTTGAATAGTACGTGCACTTTTATGCGTTGTCGATTATCGACTGAAACCGGTTTAAACAGTTACGTTAGAGCATGGTTGATGATTTACACGCATCTTTTCGTATTTTAGTCGGTTTTTTCAAACTTGTAGAACTGTCACCATGGGTGAAGAAAAAGTGCACTTAAGGCAGTACCGTCAGTCAGATAGCTCCCTTTCTCCCATCCCATGTTATAGAATGGGATTTTAGTTGCTTCGTTTTATAAAAATATCTCATTCAAAAATTAACCTTTCCGAATTCTGTTTTTTTTTTTAACATTACTATTTGAACAGGTCGTCTTTTAGCTTAGTGAGCAGTTTTTTGAAAAAATAAATTTAAATATTTTACTTAGAGATCCAAACTTAGAGTGCATAATTTATGTATTAAAATAAAATATTTAAATTAATTTTTCCGAAACATTGCTCACTAAGCTAAAAGGCGATCTATTCAAAGAGTATTCAAAAAACAGAATTTGAAAAACTTCATTTTTGAATGAGATATTTTTATAAAACGAAGCAACAAAAATCCCATTGGATAACATGGGAAAAGAGAAAGGGAACTATCTGACTGTTGTACAGCCTTAAGACATTGTATGTTGTACATGTACAAGTTCCAAAAAGGGTAGCCTTCAAACTCTGACAACATGGAAAGCTGAAAGTTTGGTTCTATTGATATTTCTTTGATGTGGTTTTTGAGAATCGAAGCTCGCTCGAGTCCACGCTCACAAACCCCCTAGTGCGATAATTGCATGGAAACTGGTCTCTTTTGTAAAAGAGCAAAATAATAATAATAATAATAATAATAATAATAATGTTCTTCATTGTAAATGTGTGCAAAATTTCAAGGGTCACTTTTGGACAATGGATAATTTGTGACTTTTGAAGCTTGCATCGTTGCCACAGTTTGAAGGCAGCTTGAGGCAACAAAAAACTTGTGTGACGTGTTTGGAGAGGGCGCAGTAACAGCTCGAACATGCCAAAGATCGTTTGCGAAAATTTGTTTGGGTGATTTTTCTTTGAAAGATCATGAACCCAGATCAGGAATGTCATCAGGTGTCAATGACGAAGTGCTACAGTATGATCAGGACAAGTTAACTTCCACAGATGTGGGCTTCAAGTTTGGAATTCATTAGACTACTGCTTTGCATCACATTAAAAGACTTGGTTTCGTGTCCAAACTCTCTGTTTGGGTACCACAAAACGACAGAAATTTCCCTTACACCTAATAAATTGATTTGCTTGAAA
This sequence comes from Salticus scenicus, assembly GCA_963930645.1. Classification (NCBI taxonomy): domain Eukaryota; kingdom Metazoa; phylum Arthropoda; class Arachnida; order Araneae; family Salticidae; genus Salticus; species Salticus scenicus. The sequence continues at coordinate 32,052,038 of OZ005662.1, forward strand.
TTTGTTATGTAGATAGCACCTCAACCAAGTTGATTAATCAATTCGATCTACCATCTTATTTCAAAATTGCGATTGTTGGACAATTTTAAACTGTATAGAAAGGTATTTATGAGATGACTTCCATGAAATTCAATATGTGTACAGGCATGTCAACACTTACAACACACTTGTCCATAATGCATCATGATGTCCATAGGATGTCCATATACGCCCTTTTCCTCCATAGGACATTCTGAGGATGTTATTTGGAGAAGATGCGTTGTTAGGGAAATAGAGGTAATTGTGAATTCATGAAAAAATATCTGAAATTTTAACCAGAAAAAGATTTTTTATGAGGAAAGAATATAACATTTACTGTAGAGGTATCCAATTTTCTCATTATGAGCAATATTAAATTTTAATTGGGTTTAGAAATCCCATGAAATTCATATTTTAGTCTTATTTTATGAATTTAACTATTATAAAAACTGAAATTTCAGTATTGAAAATAAAATAAATACCTGCAAATCAGAAAATCACCTGAACACAATCACTCTTTAATCAAAATATCAATTTTTTTTTCAATCAGTTTAATCTCCAATCTTGTTCTATGTATATACGAGGGCTGTCCGTAAAGTATCCGGATTTAATTTATAAGTAAAAAAATATAATGGATATACATACTTCAGTTTAATCCCCTTCAAAGTATTGTCCTTGAGAAGCAATACACTTAGCCCAACGTTGTTGCCACTCTTGGAAGCAGGATTGGAAGTCGTTCTTTGGAATGGCCAACAGCTGTTCGATCGCTTTTTGTTTGATGGTCGTCACATCCTCCAACCGTCATCCTTTAAGCGTTTTCTTTAGCTTTGGAAATGCGAAATTTTTTAATCAAACATGTCACCGTTCAAATTGCCAAAGTTTGGAACGAAACATGCCACCGTTCAAATCGCTTAAAGGACGACGGTTTGAGGATGTGACGACCATCAAACAAAAAGCGATCGAACAGCTGTTGGCCATTCTAAAGAACAACTTCCAATCCTGCTTCCAAGTGTGGCAACAACGTTGGGCTAAGTGTGTTGTTTCTCAAGGACGATACTTTGAAGGGGATTAAACTGAAGTATCTATATCCATTATATTTTTTTACATATAAATTAAATCCGGATACTTTACGGACAGCCCTCGTACATACAGTCGAACCTCGTTAACGTGAATTACTTTTAACATGAACGGTTTTCCCAATCCCCGTCAAAATGAAGATTAGTTTAGTTACAGGAAAATTAATTACTAATAGCATGAACTACTGATAACATGAATACTCTTTTATTCCTCTTGAGATTCACGTTAACGAGGTTCGACTGCATATATATATATATATATATATATATATATATATATATACTAGCAGACCCGGCCACGCGTTGCTGTGGCTATGTTATACGTTGAATTATAATGTAGTAAAATATTCAATATATTAAAATTATTATTTACGAATAATGACCATCCTTGATAACATCCTTGATCTTAGCAGACTTAGCCCGCTTCGCTGGTCCCTATTTTTAAATGATTCACTATAATTAAAGAATTCTCAAAATTGCATTAATTTTTAACATGTGAAAAAAAAAGAGAAAAAAAAATCTGATCGGGAAAAATGTTCGACACTCATAATGAATCCATATATTATCGAAAGGAAAATGATATAAAATACAAAAAAATCTTCTCTCATTGGTGGAATAATCTGTTCGGACCCCCACTGCCTGCGGCAGTGTATACCTGCGCAAACCATGCGCACCGTTTCTTCATCCACCGTTCCCGCCCTTCTTAATAACTCTATACTTTCGAAAATATCCGCAATCGATTTATCGGGCCTTAAAACTTAATAATACTAATTTTCAAAGTTCTAACTCTTATTGTGTTTATACAAACTTAATAAAGAAATCAGTCTATTCTCCAGAGCCGGGAAGATATTTATTTATTTTGACTCCAGTTGCTCGTGTTTTTTGCTTAAAAAAAAGTTATTTTCAATGTCACAATAATTTTGTGTAACACCAAACGATATTTGCCTTCAAATGTATAGGAAGGAAGTCTGTTGTTCAAATGTATAGGAAGTTCAGATACAAACATGCATTTCAGATTGCAAAAATGATTTAAATTTTATAATTTCATGTTTAGGTCAATAAATAAATTTAATAAAATTTACGAAATTAAAATTTTTTTGCATGGTCTTTCAAATTGAAATGGTTATATGTACAAAATTATCTTTATACAATATCATACGCATATTAAAATAACAAAACACTACACAACAGGGAAACAGCAACAACAACAATTTTTTTTTTTTTTTTTTTATATATATTAATATTTACTTTCCTAACATACTATGAAAGGAAAGTATTGTAATCATGTCAAAAATTTGACTGCGAGGTTTTGGTGTTTCTACACGTTTTGAGGTGCCCTGAGTTCATTTTTACTATTTTTACGATCATGTATGTGTGTGTGAACACGATAGCGCCTAAACGTTTTGTTCGAATGAACTGAAAGTTGGTATGTATATTTTAGGTCACTACAGCACGAATCTTTTGAATTTGGTGAATCTAGGCCTTATAGTTTTTTTACAGGGATACAAAAAAAAAAAAAAAAAAAAAAAAAAAATCTTTATCATATTATGCCCTATAGGAGCCCAAGTGTGATATCGTCCAATTGTCTTATTCGTCTGAGCTGAAAATTTATACACATGTTATATGTCATTGTCGCACGAAGTGTATAAATTTTCCTGAATCTAGTACTTAATAGTTTTTTTTTACAGGAACACAAGGAAAAATTCTTTATCATTATAGTCTATGTACCCAATTTTTAAGTGTGATAGCGTCTAAATCCCTTATTCGTTTGAGCTGAAAATTTATACTCATAGATCATAGTCGCACGAACTGCATAGAGTTTAGTGAATTTAGCACTTATACATATTTTAAAGGGACACAATGAAATATTATTTATCATTATGATCTATGGGCTGAAATTATTGCAAGTGCAATAGCGTAAAATTAAACTATGGAGAAAGGTACTCTTACACACCTATTATAATTTTCACTTTTGTTTATTTAACGATTTGTCTTACTTTATTTATGCAGCCGTTAATTACTTAATGTTCGGAAAGTCGAGTTGACTCACTCCAGATTTTTTTTATTCTTTAGAAAAACAAAAACACTTTTACAGACTTGTAACATCATAATATTATATTGTTTTAAGCACTTAGATAAATCTTTATTTTATAAAATCGATAACGGCATAAAAATAAATAAAAGTAATAGTTAAAAACGAAAATATAACCCTGTCGTTCATGACAAAAAGGAAAAAGAGAAGCTGCTTAAGTAAACGCTTCACGTCTTCTGCTAGTCTATCAAAAGAAATCGTTGAACGGAATAAAAATATATTTCGTCATTTTCAAACGAGTTGGAAGTAAATGTAGAGGATTTTTTTTTTTTTTTTCGATCCCTAAAGAGCATTATGATTATATGTTTAAAATAATCAATAAGATTTTCTAAGAAAAAAGAAAAAAAATAAAAATAAAAAATTTACGTAGAGTAAAAAAGATAATTTTTAAATTAGTTGTCCATGTTTTTTTTGTTTGTTTTTTTCTTTTTCTTAAAAAAAAAAAATTAAAAAAATTAAAAATAAAAAAGATAGCTTTTTTATCAGCATCTGTAAGTAGTAAACAAGACAGAACTTTCTGTACTCAAACCAATTAAAAGATAAAAAGCATTCTATGATAGCAAAGTGTGTTATTGTATAGTAGGATGTAGTCATCAATGAATGCTTTTGATCTTTTTTTGAGTACAGAAAATTCTGCCTTATTCACTACTTTTTTGGACACCGATACCGGAACGGGCCTGATTTTATCGCTTTTTGTCCGGGCCGGGCCGTACACTAGTAAAAAAGAAACGGGCCGGGCCTGAAAATTTCGGCCCGTGCAGACCTCTACAGTATTGTTCAAAGACCTATTCACAGCGAACTGACTGAGTATTTGGTGTTATTTGCTTTACTACTCTGAAACAAGTGACGGTTTCCTTGGACTGTTCCAGAACATTCGTTGGATAGTGACTTTTGCAGTATGAGTGACAGTTTCATCACTGTAAAAAAATAACTATTACCAGCTGCAAGAAACTCTCTGTGATTGGAGAAAATAATTATTTTCTCCAATCACAGCGAGTTTCTTGCAGCTGGTAATAGTTATTTTTTTACAGTGATTGGACTGCTGCCAGAATATTCACTGTAAAAAAATAACTTTGACCAGCCGCAAGAAACTCTCTGTGATTGGATAAAATAATTATTTTCTCCAATCACAGAGAGTTTCTTGCAGCTGGTAATAGTTATTTTTTTACAGTGTTCGATAAAATAACAGTACTACTGGACTGTTTTGAGAATATGCGTTGTAATCACAGTTCTCTTGTACTGATTCGAGAAGTTACGCTAAATAAAGAGAAATCATCGACTACAACCTACCTGCTTTTTTTACGAACTACATTCTGATAAAATAAAGTGGAGAAGTTTTTCAGTAACAATATGTTTGAAATCTGTTCATTAAGTATCTCAATTCAAATGTACATAATTTGAGAAAATAAATACAGTTTCAGTAATTTCCTTTAATTTTCTCAAATAAAACAAATATTTCACACAAAAAGAAAAACAAAAAAAATCTTTCCTTTCATGAATAATATAATACTCTTTCACTTCTTAAATCTGGTATGTTAAAAATTGTAAAGTTAAATTCTAAAGTATAGCTTTTATTTCATAAAATCGATAATGCTATAAAAGTCAATACGCGTAATAGTTAAAAACGAAAAATAACTCTGTTGTCCTCCAGAAAAAAAAGCAAAGGTCTTTAAATATACGCTTCAAAGATTCCGCCAGTCGATCAAAAAAAAAAAAAAAAAAAAAAAAAAGGATCCGTTGAACAGAACGAAAAAATCCTTCGTCATTTTGAGAAAGTAGAGAGATAAAAAGTAGAGTTCTTTTCTCTTCTCCCTTAAACAGCATTTTGATTGTATACTTTAAATAATCAGTAGTATTTTCCAACTTTAACTCAGAAATGCTTTAAAAAAATAATAATAATAATACGAAATGTGTTTGTTTGTTTTTTAACCTTAGTATTTACTTATTTTAAAGAAATATAAATTTTATGGAGTTACAAGGGTTTCGGAGGCTTAAAAAAATCATAATTTCTTCATCTGTCTTTAACCCTTTAACGTTCATTGGTTTCGCAGAGAAACCAAACATTTGACATAATTTGAAAACTTTTAATGAAGCAGTTTTTTAACATTTCCCCCTTGTTTTAATCAGGTTTTAAACTTTTGTTCCTTTTTTGTCCGGTAGATAGCAGCATTATTTCAAAATTTAACAAATAATGCTTCAAAGGAAGCTAAATGCATAAGTAAGTCACTTGACGTTTCTTAGTGTGCGCGGGTGCGAATTGTTGGTTTGATGATGCACTCACGTCTAGTTTTTTACATTTAATGAAGAGCTGGACTATTATTTTCACCTGAAACAACTTTTACGAGTTTTTATAGTCGATAATGCTTAGTTACAAAGCGTTTTATTTGTTAAATTAAATATTATTTGAATTTAATGAAGTTAAACTTATACACGTTTCAAACCATCAATTTCTCGAAAAGGAACAATGCTATTTTTTATTTTTTAAATATTTATGATCAGCTATGTGTTTAAAAGTCATTTTTAAAATTAGTTTAGTAATTTTTTTAAATAAATTAAGTAGTGAACGTTAAAAGGGTTAATACAATAAAAAAGTTTTATTCAAAATTCTGAGCACATAAAAGGGCAACATTTAAATTATAGTTTATAAAATTTTCGTTAAAAAATTTGGAAAATTCAGCTGGTAGATCCTGGTTTCCAGAGACTAGCTCTAGTGCTATTTCTCTAACGTACTATGATTTATTTACTATATACCATCATTTGACTTATTAATAGTTTCTCATATTTTTATTCTAAATTCATTTTTTTCTTTTTGCACTGAAGACACGCTTAAGGCTACCGAAACAGCTGTATGCACCTCAAACATTTTTCTTTGGTGTTTCTGACGTAGTAGTTTATTCGGGTTTTAATATTCCAACGCCAAGTCTCCTGTTATAATTATTCATTCTGTATATTTAAATTCATTATTTTTTATATTAACAATGATAAAACACATGTATTTTAATTGGAAACCTAATTCTAATAAGTGCTATTCAAATATTTCCCCATATTTACAGAATTAACAATAATAGTTTCCAGATGACCTGAATTCCTGGCGGTTATGTAATAGGACAGTCATTATCATTGTCAATTAAACGTATTTGGGTTGATACGCATCACAACGCGAAGGACATTGATAAGATATTGTAATCATTGCCTATTGACTCGCCGTTATCAGAAAACGTCTAAATAATAATTAGTCAAAATCGTACAGAGACTATTTCCATTCCCTAGTGCTTTTTCTCTAATACATTATGACTTATGTACTACATACCATATATGCTTCATACTTAAATTATATGTGTTAAATGTAAATATAAGTATCTCAAATTAATGTAAGTTATAAATTAAAATTTAATCAAAGAAATTAATTTTAATTTTAAGGTTTATTAGTTATTAAAATTAGCAGAAACAATTTAAACTAAATTTTATTTACTGAATAGTTAAAAAGATAAATATGACTCTCTAATTACCTGTAAATTTAACCATATTCAGCCTTATGGCTGTGGTTGTGCGTTTGAGCTGTTTTCCGCGTGTTTTGCAGATGTAGAGTGAGTAATAATTTTGGTTTTATTATTTAGTTTAAGGAATAAATTTATTTATTCAGTAATTTTGGCAATTGCTGGTATAAAAGTATGTTTCTCACTTGGTTTTATCCTCTTTCTCTTTGAGCTTTAAATTGTTTTCATGTCTTGTGGGTGATATAGGGCATGGTGTGCTGTAAACTTTTAGCAAATTGCATACAGCACGACAGAAATATCACCTTATTTGCTTGCAACATTCATTCTATGCCCTTGAAAAAGTAATGATATTGCTTGTTTTAATATTAGGATGCTTAATTTTCAGTAATCTTTATTCATGTTTTTTTTCTAGTTCTTCGTGTGACACTTGGTTTCATCTACTGCAATGTTTGAAAAGGCTTTCAATATATATATACACACACATATAAATTGAACTACAGGGTGGTTATAATTAAACCTCCCCTATAAACCGCATCCTATAGCGCAAACGGGTGAACGGAATGCAACGAAATTTGGTATTAGACTATACACAAGATGCGCTCACAGAATTTCGAAAAAAAAAAAAAAAAAAAGTTCCAAAATGTCCACTAGAGGGCGCCTTTTCTGGAAAAACATATTTAACACAATAAACGACCAAAACGGAATACAGAAACAATATCAACATTTATTGACTAGTTTCTGATCACCTTGTCATCGAACCACATTAAGTAATACCTGTTTTGCATAATGCTTCCTCTTCTTCGCAACCATGCAAATCTCGACTTTTTTTTTCCCTAGAACTGACAGCTTTTCTCGGTTTTACATTTTATTACCCACAATTCTTGTTCTAGATTGTTAATATTCTTTCTGTATTCCGTTTTGGTCGTTTATTGTGTTAAATGTAAGGTTTTCCGGAAAAGGCGTCCTCTGGTGGACATTTTGAAACTATTCTTTTTTTTTTCGAAATTCCGTGAGCGCATCTCGTGTATAGTCTATATACCAAATTTCGTTGCATTCCGTTCACCCATCTGCGCTGTAGGATGCTGTTTATAGGGAACGTTTACTTATAACCATGCTGTACATTAGTTTTGTTCAGTAAAATATATATTAGGGAAAACAGTAATTATGGTTTTTGATATATTTTTTATAGATTTCAAATCTTGAAATTACGTTTTCTCAATTTGCATTTTTTCACGAATGCCAAAACTTCTATAGATATTTAAGAAAAAAACATATTATTATTATTTTTTTTTATGTTTAATAGATACCACTTAAAAGAAATAGGGATGGATTTTGCAGTATCTTTAAAAGGAAAAAATTAAAAATATAAATTATATATATATATATATATATATACCGGGTGATCCAAAAGTCAGGACAAACTTTAAAAATGAATAATTCGAAAACGAATCAAGATACAAAGGTACGGTTTGCACCAAACGGATGAAAAAGAAACCGGGTTTTGTGTGGCAAAGAAAAAAAATAGTTCTGTTGGCGACCAACAGATGGCGCTATAGTGTTTTATTTCACCAAAAGATGATTTACAAATGAAAAAAAATGTTGCCAACTTACAAGTCAGCTTAATTCAGTTAATTAGTAATACTACAGTAACTGTTCAATGTCCATCATTCAGAAGTACAGATGTGAGACGATTCACCACATCGTTCACAGCATTTTGTAGCATTTCTTGAGTTATAGCAGACACATTTTGGCGGATGGCATCTTTCAGTGCTGCTAGTGATGCCGGTTGGTCGCGGTACAATTTTGACTTTAAGAATCCCCACAGGTAAAAGTCACAGGGTGTCAGATCGGGAGATCTTGGAGGCCATGCGTGATTAAAGTAGCGACTGCGAATGCGATATTTCGATGCATATAAGCTTCGACTACCATTACCTGCTGTAGTTGTTCCTTATTATATCGTTTGTTGCTTTGCATAATCCTACATCAGAAATCCAACAGCGCCATCTGTTGGTCGCCAACAGAACTTTTTTTTTTTTTTTTTTTTTTTTTCGTAGCCACACAAAACCCGGCTTCTTTTTCATCCGTTTGGTGCAAAACGTATCTTTGTATCTTAATTCGTTTTCGAATTATTCATTTTTAAAATTTGTCCTGACTTTTGGATCACCCGGTATATATATATATTTAATTTTTACATAGACATGCACTAATTATTATTCCCCTCCCCCCCCCCCTCTCGAAAATTAATAAATACCAAAATCTATCCAAAATTCTTTTAAGTAGGTTCTAATCTGAACTCATGAAAAAATACAAACTGAGAAAAAGGAATTTAAAGATTTTCAGTCTGTAAAATATATATCAAAAACCATAAGGATCGTTGCCTGAATATATATTTTTTATTGAACAAATCTAATAGAGTTTAATTTATAAATATAAAATGAAAATATAAGTGGTTATATGAAATCTTGTGGTGCCAAGTTTCCATTAAACATTTACCTTATTTTCAGAAGTGACAGTAATAGTTTCCGATGACCCAAATTCCTGGTGGCTATATAAACAGGACAGTTATTATACTTGTCAATCAAACGTATTTAGGTTGATACACATCAAAACGCAAAGGACACTAATAAGATATTATAATCATTGTCCATTAATTTACGGTTATGAGAAAACGTCTACTAATAATTCATCAAAATCGTACGTAAGCAGAAAAGATGGTTGATGTCATATAAAAATAGTATTATTAATCATTCAGTTGTTATGCAGTAAATTTTGATGCAACGTGCAAATATTTCCGATTTAATTAAATTCAATTGTAATAAAAATCATTTATTTAACTCGAGCCTCGTTTTAAGGGGATGCTTCAATTAACTTGGCCGGAAGCCCCATGATAATTTATGAAAAAGAAAATAAATAAATAAATAAAAAATCTTTAAAAATACTTTGTTTTTTCTCTGTTACAATATCACATTCAGAAAATTCGACGATTCTGAATCATCGTTGAATTGATTTTAATATTTCCTTTTTGAAGCTGTGAGGTGTAAAAAATATACATTTTTTTCCCCCCACTTTAAAACAAATTATTAAAAATTAAAATAATAATAATAATTTTTGGAGAGCAAGAAACAATTTTAAAGTTGTGAATTTTCTAAATGTGAAAACTGAGTTTAAAAAATATTCATTAAGAAAGTAATTTGGATAAAAAATTTTCTAAAGAATAATATAAGATTTGGCGGTTGGTAACGTCGACAGCTGAAACGTTCTGTTTATTAAATTAAATTGTAAGAACAAATGTAACGTCACTTTTTGAAAACACTTCCGACCTTCAATTTAATTAAATATTTTTTCTATAAAATCTATAAATTTTTAGTTAAAAGTACGCGAGCTCACAAACTGTAAAATGTAGGCTTTATGCTAGATTTGAAGTTAATTATTTTTCAATAAAATCTCTAATTTCTAACCTAATTTAAAGATGTTTGGACTGTGAATTCATAATCATTATTTATAGCCTTATTATTTTTTTTTCCCCGTCAAAATCACTTGAAACAACGAGATTTTTTTTTTTTTTTAATTTCCCCTTAAAGCTTTTTTATACCACAATCCTTGCTTAAATGACGAGACTTATAATTTACAGAGAGGAGATTAGCAAAATAAAAAAAAGCTGAAACTGAATGCAAAGGCAAGACGTTAAAATGAAATACTAGAATTTTGATGACAAAATCTATTATATTAGAGTAATAAATACTTATTTTAATCTTCAATGTATAAAAAAAGAACAAATGCACATCAAAAACACAAAAGAAGCTGAGAAATTTTTTAAAAAAGTTCTAAAGCTAAAATGTACAAAAAAGCTGAAATCAGCTGAAAAGCAGAAAAATCTCAACCCTGAATTTAACATGAGTTGAAAATTAGAAGCTTAACAGTTTGTAAATTCTAAAATTTCAACGCAAAAATGGCGTTTGAAAAAATAAAATAAATAATAATAATAATTAAAAACTAGTTGGCATAGGTGGACTCTGCTCAGTTCCCCATCATATATAGGTTCTCATAAATTTCTAGTGCGAGACATATTATAATCATGTTAAAAGAAATGAATTTGACCAACGCTTCATACAGTGACATAATGAAATCCCCGCCTAATAGGCTATCCCACCGTTCACTTTTATATATTTATCTTATTCTAATCTATTAATTTATTTTATCAGGGTCGATTCCGTTGTTTAGTTTTCATGCTACTATTTCCAATGCAATAATCTTCAAAATTCATATTTATATGAAAAATTTACAATTTCGCTATGTTGATCAGAATATTTGTATTCAATCATGTTCAAACTAATATCATAAATGTAATTTTGAAGTTGTCTAATGTTTTATGATCCTAAAAATGGAAGTCTATATGCTCAATTTTGCCTTATACTGACATGTTTTGTAAATCGTAAATTCCAATTAACTTACGAATTTTTTAAATTGGAAAAATCACAGTCTATGACATTCATGCCAGTGTCCCAAATAATATTTCAAAAGTAGTCTGACATCTTTACGATGAAAATATCGCTCAAAATTGACGTTTATGTGAAATTTTGACTTATACTGTCATGTTAAGAAATTCGTAAATTTCCAATAACTTGCGAAATTTTCAAAGTAGTTACTGGCGATCATTCCGGCATCAAAACTGATATTTTACAACTGGTCTGACATTTTTACAGTAAAAAGTTTCCATTTAATGCACGTTTAAGTGAAATTTTGTCCTATTCTCCCATGTTAAGAAAATCGTAAATTTCTAATAACTTACGAAGTTTTTTAATTCGAATGTTCCAAATGAATAGGGTTCTTGCCAGTTTCGAAAGTAATATTTTAAAACTGATCTGACCTCTCTACACGATATCTCACGAACAAATGATCGCAAACAGACTAACAAACTAACGGACTAACACACTAACAGACTGGCACACTAACAGACACCCTACAGACAGACACCATACAAATTTTGTCATTTTCGGATTCCTCACACCTGAAAACGTATAAAAAAGTCAAAAAGCCGAGGTCGAAATTTTTCACGATTACCTAAGTTCCCCATACCTATAGAATGATGTGGAACTAAAATAATATATAACATTGAAATTAGTCTATTGCTTTCACAGTTACAGTGACACAGACAGACACTGATAGACAAAGACCTATAACTTATAACCCCCCCCCCCTTTTATTTTCGTCGGTGGTACAATGTGTGGCGTCATGTAAACAATGAAGGCTTTACAAATAATTTAATAATCGAACTTGTTTAAACAAAATACTATGATTTAAACATTACTTTTCAAAAGGAAAGAAAAAATAATTAATACAATAAACTAAATCCTAAAAATGTCTTTTTCTGAAATAAACTAATTTCACAATAATATTGCTCACTGTGTACGTTTATGCGAAATTATGTATCATACTGCCATATTAATTTTTTTTGAAAAAACGGGATCATAGCGCCATCTGTTGGACAATTTTCATTAAAAATTAATAGGCACTAACTTATGTTAAATGTAAATATACATAACGTTTTATGAAAGTCTGTACATTAGTTCTCGAGATAGAGTTGGCAGAAAATTTGTCTCACACACATACACAGACAATTTAAAAAATGGTGAAATCACGTTCTCAATCTCACAAACGTGTAAATCGATCGAAAACCAAGGAAATAATAATAAAAAAAAAAAAAAAAAAAAAAAAAAAAAACGAATCTACTACTTTCTTCTACTGAATATAAAATAAAGTAATAAAATTTGAACATGTATTTTATATTTTGAAACTAAATGATTTTCATATATACACATAGATACAGTTTTAAAATAATGAATAATTTTCATGTGCATACGCACACATACCGCTGTGCACAATATATTTTATTCCATAATAAACGATTCATATTCTATGCACAATGGCTGCTTTTTCTTCTTAATAATATACTGTCCAGAATGAAAAATTTCTACTCAAAACTTAAAATTTATTTTCATAGTAATTAAATATGAAAGCCGTTGCCATCTTAATGAAACTTAAAATATCAGCACATTTAACCTAAAATATTGTAAACTTCAACATTTTATTTTTAGGGGGGAAAAAAACTGAAATTTTGTACATCACTCAATGATAAACAAGTAGAATGACGGCTTCTGTCAAGAAAATACATTTTTCCATGTTACTGATTGACAAGCAAACATCAAAATAGAAGGCAACAATTTCCTTGTGTCACAACTAATATTTCAGAGATAAATAGTTTAGACTTCAAATGATGAAGTGCTAAACAAAAATAAACGAAACGTTTAGAAAATTTTTATTAGAAAAAAAATTGATGATTATAAGAATTTTGGAGCCAACAGAAAAAAATAAATTTAAGCATAGAACATTTTAGTTTATTCTGTATATGTTGCAATATTTAAAAAGAAATTAAAATTATTAGCAAACATAATTAAAAAAATATTAATTGGAATAAAGACATTGAAATAGATTTTAAAATTCTAGTTTGTTGCGGCCATTACAAAATTTTCTTCTGTATTTTTTTTTTTTTTTTTTTTTTTTTATAACAGCACCACCTATCAATTAACATGAACAAATACTTAATCCAAGTTACTTACAATAAGGATTTTACGTAAACCGTTTGGTGCAATTTTAAGCAACGTATGCTGATATATAGCCACATGGAAAATTCACAAAAGGTGAGTATTAACACGGCCGTCTGTCCGCTAGTATACACACAAAATCAAATCAGAATTATTTTTATTTTCATCTAACGTATCCAAATTTGGTGCATCTAAGTTCTATAGAAGCTAAAATGTATCCTTCCAGAATACGGGGGAAAATTGCAGCATAGCAGCGCCACCTGCTGGTCGATACGCATCCATATTGAAACAACGTAAATTTTAAAATGGCAGTCTCACAATCAAGTTCTCTGTAAATATACACAATAAAAACAGATATATAGTCTAAGACATATCTCATAAAAAAGATACTGATCGTGTATCATTTTTATGTATGTATTAACATAATCATTATAAAATTTGTTAAGAAGACACTTTAAAAAACGCATATTTAAAAACATATTTAATTAAAAGACTTGTTTATAGTTAAAATACACTCCAAAACTTTTCGCCTTAACCATCAAGGCACCATCAGGAAAATATTTTTAACAATTGTGTTTCTAAAGTGCAACTTTCTCTATGTATATCACATTTTCTAGTTACAGATACAGTTAAGTTTGATTTATAGAAAATAAAAAGATGGTATTCACAGAAGTCAGTTCTGTGGAGTAGATTCTGTGGAACACAGGAGTAGATTAGTTGGAGCTTTGTTGGGTTATAAGGAGGCAACGTGCAGTGCTTGAGGCGTGAAACTATTGAGATACTTGCTTGGATATTCGGAGAAGTCAGTGGATGGGGACTGGAAAGGCTGGCACGGCGGCAACAGCTGTGGAAGAACCCGTAAAGTAGACGTCGAAGAGTCCGTAGAAAATTTTCAGAGAGCCCGCAACATTTCAGCTATGGAGTCATACAGTCTTTAAAATGACAGATCCTTTTTTAGATCCTTTAACAAGACTGTGTGACTTAAAAGATCAGTCTTTTTACAAGACTGTGTAACTCCATGGCTGAAACGTTGCGGGCTCTCTAAAACTTTCTACGGACTCTTCTAATCTACAGCATAGCTGCCAACATTTCTAATTTTTAAATTAGATTTAACACCAATATCTTTAAAAAGGAATCTGTCACAGATATTTTTGGCGAATAAATAAAAATAAATACACTGAAAATTTTTATAAAAACTTTCCCGTATGAATTCTCCGTTGAAATAACGGAAACTTGGCGCCTACGCTACGGGTTCTTAAACAGCTGTTGTCGCTGGGTTCCACAGCCGATCCAGTCACTATCCACTGGCTTCTCCGAATATCTAAGAAAGTACCTCAATAGTTTCACACCTCAAGCACAGCACGTTGCCTACTTGTAACCCAACTACCAAAGCTCCAACTAATCCACTCCTGCGTTTCAACCAGAACTGACTTCTGTGTACCATCTACAAATTTTCTATACATCAAGCTTAACTGTATCTATAACTAGAAAATGTGATATATATATATATATATAGAGAGAGAGAGAGAGATGAACTTTAGAAACACAGTTGTTAAAAATATGTTCCTGATGGTGCCTTGATGATCAAGGTGAAAAGCTTTGAAATTATTAACTATAGATAAGTCTTTTAATTAAATATGTTTTTAAATACACGTGTTTTAAAGTGTCTTCTTTACAAATTTTAGATATATAGTCTTTCTGTAAGTGCAAGAAATCTTAGCATTGCAGCGCCAACATTAGGGCGACGCATACCAAAAGTTGAAAAGCCCCAATTTATGGGCTCGTATTGAATATTTACACCTCCTGGGGTGGGGAGTAATGCTCCTAGATGCACACTTTTTTTTCTTAACTTACTATTACAATTATCGATGATTCATATTAATTTCACAATAATTCGTGAAAAATAACTCATATTACGTACATTTATAAGAAATTTTGTCCTATACTACCACATTGAATATTATGAAAAAATGTATAACAGCATCCATCGCCTGTGGAGCGACTAATTCCACAATGTAATCAGCACCAGTTCAGGTCAAGTTCCAACTGAATACCAAGTTTGATTAAATTTTATACATAGGTTCATGAGATATAGCGTTCACAAAATTGATAATATACACAGATTGGCACACACACGCACACAGACATTTTCTAAAAATGGTCAAATCGTGCTCGGGACATCTTAAATCGTGTGAATCTTTCGAAAACTGAAGGTCGGATATTTTCACGAATCCAATACTTTTCTTTTATATGTATAAGAAAATAAATAATAAAAGTTAAGATTTTTTTTTTTTTAAGTACACTTAAGAAAAAAAATATCGAATATTAACACAAATAATAGAAAAGAAAGGGGAAAAAACTAAATTATGTTACATAATAAGCTAAAAAGTTAAGTATCATCAAAAACCTGACATGCACACATAAAAAATGCTAACGTTTGCAAGATATTGCACCCTTCATCTTATCTTTCGCGCGTTAAAGAATTAAAAATAGTGTCTTAGTCGAAAATAAATGTCAGCGGACCTGCTAAAGAATAGGTGATTTCGCCGGCTTCACACAATAATTAAAAAGTCAAGTACATTCCCAAAATGAAATGACCCGATTTCATTTAACACAGTCGAGGCGTGTGATTAAACATATTCTAGCAAGCACAAACTTTAGAAAACAAAAGGGCTATTCCATAAATTTGTTTAAAAATAACTTTCTACAACACCGAGTTACAATCTCAACAATGGTCGGTGAGGAATAAATGTTAAAGAAATACAAAACAAATAAATGATTAGAAAGCAGCATAAAGCGTAATTTAGAAGAAAAAATGAAGTTTAGAACAAATTTTGTAGAAATAAAGAATACATAGATTAGTTATCAGCGCATTTTTTATTAGTACTTTATCGCAAAATTTGACTAAAAGAAACTAATTTTTGACAAGGCCAAGATAAATTTTTAATGTGGTCTATTAAGAACAAAAGTTAAATAGAATTTATAGATTACTAATTTGCATATCATTACACATTAGTACATTATCACAAAATTTGAGTAAGAGACACTAACTTTTGGCAACGATGACATACAATATTAATGGAATTTGTCGGGAATAAAAGTTAAATAGAATTTATAGATAGATAATTTACTCATTTTTATTAGTAGTACGTTATCAAAAAAAATTGATTAAGAGAAACTAACTTTTGGCAGTCTGAGATACAATTTTAATAGCGGTTTGTTAGGAACATAAGCTAAACAATGTTTATAGATTAATATGGTTACACATTATTATTAGTAAGTTCCGGAAAAATTTGACTAAGAAAAACTAACTTTTGGCAACGCCGAGATGCAATTTCAATGTAGTCTGTTAGGAACAAAAGTTAAACAGAATTTACAGATTTATAATGTACAGATTATTAATAGTATGGTATCACAAAATTTGGGAATAACTTTCGGTAACGCCGAGATACAAGTTTACTGTGGTTTGTTAAAAAATAAATAAATAATTAAATAAAAAGCAAATAAAAGTAGAATATTATTACAGAAGAATATTTCATTTAGTAGGGGGGGGAAATGATGGATACAATAATTTAATAAATTTTGCACCTGACAAAGAGTTTGTAAGTTAGTATAATTTGCAATTTACCCGAAAATTCAGCGAAACTAATTTTCAGTAATGTCGAGCTACAATCTTCAGAATGGTTTGCAAGGAGCAAAAGTTACAGAAATAAAACGTAAATAAATGTTTAGAAAACAATAGAATGTTTAATTTACTAGAAGAAAATAAAGAACACCATAATAGAATAAATTTTACACTGGTGAAAGATACATTAGAAATTTAAATTTTATCATCAGAAAATATCAATATTTAACTTTTAGTAACACGCATGTAAAAAAATGTCCATTATTTTAACAAGAGTTTAATATTTTCACTGATAGAGGGCGGCAGCAGTATCAAATGTTAAATGTTTCAAATAATAAATTGTATATTTTGGAACCTTTTTGCGGCTCTGTGGAGCATGAAAATTGTGATGTCGTGTTCCTGGACCATCCTTAAAGGGTGCGTCCTAGACTGTCACCAATTACCCATTGTGCAGTACTAGTGCGACTTCAATCCCAATCAACCAACCAACTTTTTTGTGACTCTAAACCACTTTTTATAACGATATTACTTCTAATACAGAAGTCGCACAAAATCTTGAGAACAAGAAATGAAAGTAAGCCTACTGAAAATATTTCTATCGTTAAAATAATTATTTATATTTTATTAGGAAAATAATATAAAGAACTAATAAATGTTATCTTAAACAATTATGTTTCGTGACACATAATGTCACAAAAATATCTATTATATTTATACAAAATACTTCAGTCATTTAATGGTGCCAATTTTTCCCTCTTTAGGTTCAATTATATATTTATTTTATCAATAAATCGAAAAAAAATGGCAACACTATAAGATCGTAAACTCACATCATATCCATCTTTCTACCTACGCACTTTATATAAATTCGACAAATAACCCGTTGACCAAACAAAATTATAGCAAAAAAGACCGTTAAGAAAACTAATATTATCTTTCTCCCTAGAGTACACAACATATCAAATATAAAGGGAATTAAAAGGACAGAACTTCCAGTGTTTACACTTAGTTATAGGTATCTGACGTAGTACTAAATGCAGCACTCTGATAGGATCGATCGACGCACGCGCAGTAGCTTGACAGCTGAGAAGAGATATCAACAGTTTTGCTATAAATTGAGTAGGATTAATGTAGATAACTGAAGAAAGAAAAGAAAAAAGAATAATAGAGGAATAAAAATTAGAAAATGTAATTATAGGGCGTTGAATAGGAACAATGTCTGAATACTTAGGTGAGATTACA
This sequence comes from Salticus scenicus, assembly GCA_963930645.1. Lineage (NCBI taxonomy): Eukaryota > Metazoa > Arthropoda > Arachnida > Araneae > Salticidae > Salticus > Salticus scenicus. The sequence goes on from OZ005662.1 coordinate 32,070,190, forward strand.
TTCATGATGATGAAGAGCTTGTAGTATTCTATAATAAAGATTGTAATTTAGATAAAGTGATATATTATCACTCAAGAGGGAAAAAATAATGAAATTAATTTAACAGCTATCGCCAGTGGAATTTTAACAAAAATCTCTCATAATTTCACCATAAGTTAATTCATCATAAGTTAAGCAATACATAATTATAAATAAAAATCCAATAATAAATGCTACGTAATTAATTAATTAATGTGTGTTAATTCGTTTACTGATTTTTTAAATTATAACATCGCGCTGTTTTTATCCGGACGACAGGACTATTTCTTTCAGACAGCGATTTTGCGTTGTCACCGTTTATTGTATTACATATAGATTTTTTTTTTTTTTTTTAAGTTAAATAATATTTAATTTACAAAACAAAAAGTGCAAACGGAGAAATAAATATAATTGCATTGGATAATTTAATTTATAGAGATGTCAATGATATAAGAAAAACTACTTTAGCCATTTTCTTTCTAATAATAAATAGAAAGGAAAACAGATGATATTTTACCTGAAGACATTTTGTATATTTAGACCAATTAAATAATGTTTTTCCTTTTTACCCTTTCGCATTAAGTTAAAAAATATTTAAAATAAAATTGTAAAGAATTGTGCTGAAGCAATGAAACAGCTTGGACTTTCTGGCGAAATTTGAAATTTTCTTTTTTCTATATTTTCCTATACAAATTTACGCAGTGCAAGTCAATTACTAAAATTTTTTCACGATGAATGCAGAGGGTTTATATCTCAGAGAACTATTAGCTCTAAATGTCGAAAGAAAGTTAATATTGTGCCGCCATCTGTGGTACAGATCGTCAAAGCCATTCAAAGCCCATGTTATTCTGTGGGTAAAATTTTTTATAAAATTACACATTACCTCATCGTTATTTTGAAATTCTGTTTTCACATTCTGGAAATAAACATCCGTACAATTAGTGTTCGTTTGCGAAAATTTAATTTAAAAAAAAAAAAAAAAAAAGTTTAATTTGAATTTTGAGTTTAGAGATGGGAATTTTCACCAAATGCATATTTCTCACTTTTTAGCTATAAAATAAAACATTAAAAGTTAAAAAATTCAATAATTGGGAAACTGGTACCAATTTAACTGTTATAGTACCCAAAACTGCATCTCCTAGCTCAGATCACCCTGTGAGGCTGTTTTTCCAGCGAAGGCCGAAGCATTCGTCATCAAAACCCACGTGACCTCACACCCAATGAAAATATAGATATAAAATTAGTAGCAGTCTTTCTTTCAGAAAGGTTCACAAAGTTTCGGCAGCGTGTTTATTTCTTTTGAAATGTTCTAAAGTATAAAATGTATCGCCGCTTTGACAGCGCTGCTTACGCGTTTTATTTAAAATGTAATCCTTGCACTCTGTATAGATTGTGTTTCTGTCTTCATTAAATTTTGCCATGAGCTATGGTCGATGGAGAATTATTGTGTCCAATTCTTCACTGTGATCGTTTTGATATAAAATTGGTTTTATGGAAGAGAAAAAATTGTAAATCTTCTGTTTATTTTGCGTGCTCTACCAAGCTAAGCTAGCTGAATTTTCTGAAGCTGAATTTTCTGAATGTGAAAACGGAAGTAAAAAATATTAATTAGGTAATGAGTAATTCTCTATAAACAAATTTCGTCATAGACTTGCATGGATTTGGTGACTTGGGACGGCGAAATCGTAAGAAGGAGTAGGCAACCTCAATACTTTAATCTTTTTAGACGTCTATTAACCAATAATACACTAAAATGCTACTTCACAAAATTTTCATTAACTACTATCAGGTATGGAATACGGGCGCAGAATCCTTACTACTAATGGAATACGGGCGCTGAATACATACCACTATCAATGTAAGAAAATTTTCTACTTCTTAAATCAACGATATTATACAGTATGAATTCATCGCCCGTGTTCCATCCCTGTACTTATGATGGGGCTATAATTTTTATTACTTATATCTAACACTACTTAATAAGTAACTAAAAACATTTTTCAAATAGTACATATTTTGTCTATTTCATATTGCAGTACATAAAAGATTAAGGCATCGTAATTAAAAATTACTAATCGAATGTGAGTAATATATTTTTAATTAAATAATAAAATTTTCATAACAGAAAATTCTAATGACAATTTTGGATCATGTTAAAACTATTAAAGAGATAATTAAAACCTTAAAAAAAGAGAAAAAGGGGAATTAAAATAGTTAAAATAAGAGACGACCAAACTATTAAAAATATAATTAAAACCTTAAAAAAATAATTAAAATGTGTAAACTTATTTATTATTCCGTTAAAAAGTGAGTATTTATCCCTAACATTAAGAAGAAGAAAAATTAAGGTAAACAGGCATTAATTTACAAATGTAATTTTCACTTTGAATCAATTAAAATTTAATTAATTAAAATGGAGTGGAAAATTAATAAAAGAATTAACTACGTCAAAAATATGTATGCATTAAGCCTGTTGAAATTAATGAGACTTTAGAATTTTTTGCTCTTTATAAACTTGCTAGAATCAAATTACACAAAAACTCTGGAAAATTCTCAAAAGTTATAAAAGAGAAACAGTCTGAGGTAAAAGCTTAGCTTGATTTTAATTCAAGAAAGAATTCATATTTAATTTTTGCTTAAAAAAAATAGATGAAATAATTGCACTTAAATTTCTCTCAATTATAATAAATATATATTAAATTCCATATTTAATTAATGCGAATTTTTATTGAGATAAAATTCTTAGAATTAAAAAGCGTATAATTATTTAGATTTTTTTTTTTTTTTTTTTTTTTTTTTTATTAGAGGGGGGGGGGGAGTCTAAACAGAATTAAATGTAATTTTATTACGATGAAACGCAACTTCTAAGAAGTGAAAATATTATAAATGTACCTATTAAAAGTAGTTAAAAGAAGCACGAAATTAATTTAATGTAATTGAATTTAGTGTAATAGAATACTGCATTTCATTTTTTAAATATAAAAATTCAACAACTAGTCCCTGTCGCAGAATTTAGATGAGACAGTGACCTTGTCGCAAGAAAGAAATTGTCAGTTGCAAAAAGATTTGTTCATAAAAATTAAAGATATTTTTAATTTCAGTCGAAAACAGAAACTCAGCTTATATTAAAAAATTCTTCTACCGTCTGTTAATAATATTGATATATTTATTAAATGGATATATTACAGTAAAGTCTCGTACAACACAGTGGCAGAGATGACAAATAAATAAAACAGTTTTATTTTTTAACACCACTAAATTTTTAGAGTAGCAATCTATTGGTTCATACACTCGATTTAGTTTTTGTATAAAGCAGTTGCTTTGATATAAAATTAGAGGTGTTAAAAAAATAAAATTGTAATATTCGTGAGGTGAGGCAAACTTGCACCCAGTGTTGGGCATAATTGATTAAAAAGTAATTGAATTACAATAATTATTTTACTATCAATCGATTAACAAGTAATTGATTACAAATAAATTGCATAAGTAATTCAGTTTATTTGAAATCAATGACATGTTAATTGACTGACAGTAAAATAATTATAATTGTAATTCAATTACTTTTTAATCAATTATGCCCAACACTGCTTGCACCCGCGTTGTACGAGACATTACTGTATGTGTAAATTAGAAAATATGTCATTATGAAATATCATGAAAAGGTCTTTATGAAAAAAGGTCATTATGAAAAGGTTTGTACGAGTGAGGTTTGTTGCAGAGAGCAAAAAAATATTCTGCCACAGGGCAACTACTTTACCCCCCCCCCCCCACAACCTTCCCATAACAAATAAAAAATAATTTAAAACAGTCTTAGCACGACTTTCTATTAACTTCAATTCCCTTACAACATGCAATTTAAAAGAGATTAAAAAATCTCAAATATTAAATTTGTACTCAACTTTTCTTTTTTTCAAAATTTTTCTTTTAATATTCTGCAGAATATTTCGATTTTTATTCCAAATCAGTTAAAATAAATTTAATCCTTTGTTAAATCTTAATATTTTCTCTCATTATAGAAATCTGAAATTAAAGTCTATTTCCTGCTTCACATGTAAAACCGGCAAACTCGAATTTTATTATATCGAGTTAATTATATCGAATATTATTATATTTCTATCCAACTTTTCTTTATTTCTTTCTTCTTTTTTTTCTTTTGATTTTCTATAAAATATTTTGAATTTTATTCCGAATCAATTATAAAATTAATTTAAATTTAATCCTTTATTAAATGTTATTACTTTTTCTGAATACCAAATTTTGTAATTGAAGTCCATTTTTTTCTCCCACGTGTAGAATGGCGAAAATTTAAAAGTGAAAATGCGGATAGCTGTTTCGATATGATTGAGCATATACCGTCATTAGTATATAACCATTACCGTTCTTACAAAGAAGATTGTTAATGATATAGGGTAAGGGCAACTTTCCTGGTGCATATGTGATTTGGGAGTTGCTGAAAACGAAATAAGTCTATTTTAAATGCATATGCAGGAATGAATGAGAAGTAGTATAATGTAATAGTGTAGATGCACCAGTCATTGACACTTTTAGAGCAATTTCTGATGTTATTAATGTTCCAGTCATCAGAAAATATTTTTAGAAATCTTAAGTTAGTACATATGGTATGAAAGACATTCAGAACCACATATATGTTAAAATATATACATTTCATAACATTTTTTTTTTTTTTAATGAAATTTTATTGACACCCACTCAGTCTTCCAGTGGTTGACCTGTCAGTTTTTCACTTTATCGGCAATTAGCACGCTATGTTCCAGTGTTTGACACAGTTAGTTATTCATTTTACCAGTTATTAGCACCCTATGCTCCAGTGTTTGACATAAAATGTTAAAATTCTTATATGTAAAATATGACTTTATTATTTTCCTTATTTATTAATTATTTCGGGATAGATGTCAATTACTGGAGTATGCCAATCACTGGAGCACCTACCCTAACTCAGATACTCAGAAAGGATATATTTCCTGTACATGTGACGAAAGCAGAATTCCAAGAACTGGGAACTGTGGAGATTAACCAGCAGAAAATTGAGAAACGGGTGCTGTAACAACTGCAGAAAATTTTTAAAAAAGTGTGAAATGAATGCAAAACTTCCAACAACCAGACAAAAAGGGTACCATGAATTTACAGTTAACAATACCTTAAAAATTGAAATAGATGAAAAAAAGCTTTCTCGTGAAAATAATTTTAAATACATGAAGAAATAACAATACATATATAAATTGAAAACTGACTTTTTTTTTCTTAATCTATTAATTCTTAATCTTATTAATCTATTCTCATTCTTTCTTCATTCCTAATGTATAAATTTTTATGAAATCTTAAATATATACTAGAGAAATAAATGGTATAAAGGTTTACTTCGGTATACTGCAAGTAATCACTTATAGAGCTTTTTATTTAACCATTTAATTCATGCTTGCCAACATACTAATTAATATTCCATAGTATTATTAGCCCTGCCTTCTTTTTCACACCAGTATCTTTTTAGAGTATTTTTCTTCTTATTTAATCGTAATTACATTTGAAGAACATTACTCTAAAAATTTACTGGTGTGAAAAATGGGCGGGACAAACACCACTAGGGAATATTAATTATGATGTTGGCAAGTATGTTAATATCACCCAATTGCAAAACTGTAATATATTAAAAAATGTCATTTTTACAGCAGATTTTTATGACTATTTTATTGATTGCTGTTATCTCTCAATACTGCATCTTCCTCATCCGGGGATGAAGTGATTAACTCTCTAGCTCAATTCTCAGATGCTATTTTCGAGTCCTAGTTCAGAAACGTTGCGTTCTGGTTTTCACTTTAGGCAGTAGGTCTGGATCTAATGACTCTTAATGTACAAGAATAAATATGATTGAAAAGCGACCATCCTTCAAAATTAGAGTTAACATAAATTGTTCTTAAAATTCCCATCAGATGGCGATATTATGCTATGTTTTTTAACTTATTAATAAGGAAAAAAAGGATACAAATATAATTATCCAAAACTTCACGAATTTCTAGAGGCACAATTTATGAAAAATATCTGGTGGCAGCTTTCGTTATAAGAAAGCTAACAATAGTTTTAAATTTTCAATATAAACTGAAATCTTAAATATTTTGAACCTTTATAATATATCATTTTGCATGATCATGAAAACACGCAAAAAACACTTTTTCTCAACAAATGTTTATTTTTTATTCAGTATTTAAAAAAAAAAAAAAAAAAAAAAAATACCTTTTTACATGCTTCAGGAGAGACAATATATTTTAACATGTGAATTGATGAATTTGGAGAACTTGAGTGACAGAGCGTTAATATTAAAAAAAGAGAAAGAAAAGAAAATTCCTACAAGCAGAAACTATTACTAAAACTAATAAATAAATTTTAAGACATAAAATCTTTAAAAGTAACTTTATGTAACAGTAAGAACAACAAATAAGAAGAAATAAGCAAAATGTCATCTGTCACTTTGAACTAAAATTCACGTACGAAAAGCTTTACTAAAGTAAACAAAGATCTTAACTCAAATCTTCTTATAACCCATTTAAGGTTTATGGCAATTTTCTCTCTTTTTTCTAATGTCAAAAAGTAAAGTTAAAAATAAAAAGATTTTAGAAGGTAGAGATGGAGGTGAGGAGGAGGGGGGTGAAAAGAAAGATTTAGTGATAATGTCTATTATATGTTTTATGGGACGACTGTAAAATTTAATTTAAAGTGTTACACGAGTTTCGAAGGCTGAAACCCCCCCCCCCCTCTCTCTCTCTCTTACTTTTTTTTTTATTTTTGTAACTTATTTTTATTTACTTATTTATTTACTAGCAGACTACGCCCACTTTGCTGATCACTGTATTTAAATGAATTTTCAAAAGAATTGAATCACCATTTATTTTTTATATCACATTATAACTTAAAAAAAAAATATCTACATTGAAATCGCTGTAAACCTCACTTTGGGTACCCGTTGCCTATGTCCATCGCTCTTTATACTATATTAAATATTTCTTCCATTTTGCACTCGTTTTGCTTCCGCGGAGGATCAAAATTGTGATGGCATGTCTCCGGACCATCTCTAGGGGTGAATCCCAGACCGTCGCCAATTGCCTGTTGCGCAGCACTGGTGCGACGCAAGACCCAACCAATCAACCATGCACTCGTTTTGCAACAATGCTCTATTGTCTTATGTGAATGATTATCAAAAGTCAATCAACAATTGTTTACAAATTTACTAGATTATGTAATAGGAAATAAGTACGCTGTAAGTTAAAAATTTCAGCTCTTATAACTTCAAACTTTAAAAAAGTTATTCGTTATCCTTTAATTTTAGCCTGTTTTCTTATTTAATATTAGACTCTTATTTTAAGATAAAAGCAATCGAATGATTGTGAAACTTTGCAACGTAATATCTTTAAATCTAATAACTTGAAATATATAGTGTCTTCACAAAAAATGAACAGTTTTTAAGAGCTATTTAAAAAAAAGTATAACATCTATGCAGTATCTTTTAAAAATATTCATCGGTTTTTACTAAAAGAAATGGCCGACTTTCATCACCAAAGTAGTTAAATCTAGACCAAACAAAAATAGGAGTGGTCCACCCGGATGTATTCGCCGACAAACTCTTCGCTTTATTTATATAGATTTTTTGTTTTGTTTTTAAATACAATAAATAATATTTTTTTTTTTTTTTTTTTTAATTAAAATCACACAATCAACTCTGGAAGAAAATCATATTTATTGAAATTTTATTTTTCCGACTGAGTGAAAATAATGCCTGGACCGGGAGTCGAACCCCGGATCTTTGACTTACAAGGTCAAAGCTCTACCAATTGAGCTATCCAGGCCGACATCCCGGTCAGCATTACTCACTCAGACAACCTTTAGGCAGAAACATCTCTGGTCTATCATTTAGATAGCTCAACAGAAATAAGCCGCAGGAAATGAAAAACACCATTAGATAATAGGAGAAAGAAATACATTTTTATTATTATTATTATTATTATTAAAATCACACAATCATCTGTGGAAGAAAATCATATTTATTGAAATTTTATTTTCATTATTTTCACTCAGTCGGAAAAATAAAATTTCAATAAATACAATAAATAAAGTTTTTTAATTCAGAATTTTAATCTTAACACAAGAGCGTCATTTAAATAATATTTCATAACATTTTTGAAAATGCAGCCATGAGAACTGGTTTCCGGGGGACCCGCAGAAAAGCGGCGGACATGGTTTTTCGATAACGAATGAATCGACCTTATTTAAATTTTGCACACAATTCTTCAAAACAGAATAGACTAATGCTTAAACGATTTTTTTTTTTTTTTTTTTTTAATTAAATAATTTTCGTCTAAGTTGTATGCAAAAGCAATACAAATTTCGGTACATTTTACTCCACATATACAGAGCCTGATTAAGGGGGAAGCACACATTATCTCCGCTCTCACCGGAATATTTTTACAATTATTTTTTACTTCATGTCATAGAAATTCCACGCTTTGACCAGGAAATATTTTTCATAAAAAATGAACGGTGTAAAACAATCCAATTTACTCACCGTTATTAGACACCAGAATTCTTTTAGAATAATTTTTAATGAGAATTTTCTGTTTATTATAGGAGGAAAGTATTTGTTAAAAAATAACGGTGTAAGTATAAATAATGTGTGCTTCCCCCTTAATCAGGCTCTGCACATATATAGCCTTATAAAATCAGTTGAAATTGAAAAAAAGAAAAAAAAAAACAAAGAAAAAGAAAAATCATTCATTAAATTCATTTAAATTTTCCACACAATTCTTCAAAACAGAATAGACTAATGCTTAAACGATTTTTTTTTTTTTTTAATTAAATTTAAATTTTCGTCTAAGTTGTATGCAAAAGCAATGCAACTTTCGGTACATCATATATAGCCTTATAAAACCAGTTGTAATTGAAAAGAAAAAAAAAAAAAAAAATCATTCATTCAAGCACTAGTCAACTCTATTTAAAAGAAGTGTGCCAAAATTTTTAAGTGAGATTAGTTTTTGAAAAATTGTGAAACCCATTTTTCTAAAGACTCTTCGGAAACCAAGAGCCACCAGCTGAATCTTTATATACGCTCAAAATTGTGAATAAAAAATTTAAATTCATTATATTAAAACAAATAGAGAAAATAGAATTATTGGCAGTGTCATAAATAATATTTTAAAACTGGTCCGATCTCTCTGAAATCATTTTTTCGTGAGATATTGTGTACACAGTCTAATAAACTAACACACTAACGGACTAACAGACACCCTACAGACGGACACCATACCGATTTTAATATTTTCGGATTCCTCACACCTGAAAATGTATAAAAAAAGTAAAAAAAAAAAAAAAAAAAAAAAAAAAAGGTCGAAAATTTTCACGATTCCCTAAGTTCCAGTATGATGAAGAACTAAAAAGGGCAGGAAAAAAAAAAAAAAAAAAGACACCCACTATTGAGCGAACTATGCAAAATTCAGACACAAAAATTCATATCAAAATCTAACTAAATATACACTTAAAAAAAAAAAAAAAAAACTCGTAAATGTACGTGACATTATTATTATTATCATTATACACACTTTAATTTCATTTGTACTGTGCCTGGGTTCAATTTTGCAAACGTATCATTCGATTAAGATGAAAGTTTGTGTACAAACTTATAATCAATGACAGTAAATCATGCAAGCATATTCAGGGGTTTATCTCACTAGGGGTAGGTTGCAGGGCCTTCACGATAATGGTGTTATTAGTGGCCGAGTGGTTCTGCTCTCAAAGCTAGTGAACGTGAGGTTCCGGGTTCGATCCAACATAACGCTCGTCGGTCTAGCGGTTTAGGGTTTTCCGTGGTTTCTACCCAAAATTGCGTAAATATGAGCTAAGACCCTTCAGAAAGTCCCTCCCAGATTGCACTCCTCTCCCAAGTCTACGAACCTATCGTAGTCAACTGACCTCAACCCCGATGCTTAAAAAGAGAAAAAAAAAACTTATTTTTGAATGAGATATCTTTTAATACAAAATAACAAAATGCTCATGAACTATGCTATCCGATAAGATAGCATAGTTCTTATGCCCTTCTATGCCATAGGATAGCATAGAAGGAAGTAAGGGGAAATATCTGATGTGCAGCCTCAATGAAGTAAAATATTTAAATTTATTTAAAAAATAAAATAAAAATGCTCATAAACTATGCTATGCCATAGGATAGCATAGAAGGAAGTAAGGGGAAATATCTGATGTGCAGCCTCAATGAAGTAAAATATTTAAATTTATTTAAAAAATAAAATAAAAATGCTCATAAACTATGCTATGCCATAGGATAGCATAGAAGGAAGTAAGGGGAAATATCTGATGTGCAGCCTCAATGAAGTAAAATATTTAAATTTATTTAAAAAATAAAATAAAAATGCTCATAAACTATGCTATGCCATAGGATAGCATAGAAGGAAGTAAGGGGAAATATCTGATGTGCAGGCTCAATGAAGTAAAATATTTAAATTTATTTAAAAAATAAAATAAAAATGCTCATAAACTATGCTATGCCATAGGATAGCATAGAAGGAAGTAAGGGGAAATATCTGATGTGCAGCCTCAATGAAGTAAAATATTTAAATTTATTTAAAAAATAAAATAAAAATGCTCATAAACTATGCTATGCCATAGGATAGCATAGAAGGAAGTAAGGGGAAATATCTGATGTGCAGCCTCAATGAAGTAAAATATTTAAATTTATTTAAAAAATAAAATAAAAATGCTCATAAACTATGCTATGCCATAGGATAGCATAGAAGAAAGTAAGGGGAAATATCTGATGTGCAGCCTCAATGAAGTAAAATATTTAAATTTATTTAAAAAATAAAATAAAAATGCTCATAAACTATGCTATGCCATAGGATAGCATAGAAGGAAGTAAGGGGAAATATCTGATGTGCAGCCTCAATGAAGTAAAATATTTAAATTTATTTATAAAAAATATGTACATTACTCCGTAAAATAAAAAGAGACATGCTCAAAAAATGTAGAAAAAAAAAATCGAGAAACTTTAATTTTAAATGATATATCCTTATAAAAATGAAGTAGCAAAAATATCACATAGGAAAGCAGGGCTAAGAAGAAAGAGGGAATCTCACAACTATGCAAAAGTATCGATTCGAAATTTATATTAGTAAAGTCATAATTACGATGACGAAAAAATGATGACTGTGATTTATTTTTAGATATCAATATTTTCATTGCTGTCTAAAAAAAATAGCAATCTGTCGCTAGGAAAAAAAAAAAAAGGTTTATATATGTATATAAGTAACAACGAAAGAAAATGCTTACCTAATATACGATTTACAGTAAGGAACAAAAGTACTTACCTAAAAAAAGAAAATTCATATATATTAGTTAACAATTCATTACTATGATTAACAATCAAAATATTATTCATTAAGATATAAACGAAATGTTTAACAATGCGTGAATTAAGTGCTCTCTCACAGCGAAACTATCAAGAAAAGCTGTCGACAAAACTATCTGATTAATAGTTATTACACAGAGCAATTAAGTCAAAACGTTAATTAAAAAGCAAAAATTCCTCTAGGCAGCTTTCCAACCATCCAAAACTAATAGATGCGCTTCTGTTCATTATAGTAAAGGGAAAAAAAAAGTTAATTTTACAGTTAGGAGACTGATATTAAGTCTTGTATTTGACCTGGGAATAACAGTGTATCATGCAAGTTCAGGTTATTGAATGTGAATTTTCTTAAAAAAAAAAAAAAAAAAAAAAAAAAAAAAAACATGGAAAAGAAGTATATGTTGAGAATATGGATTTACATGAAAGGAGTGAAGTAAAAATTCATGAACTGTTACTGAAATAAAAAATTCAAATATACAAAATATTGATTCTATTTAAATAATAATACTGTACATTACAGTATTTCTTGATTAGGATTCATTATTTCACACGTGAATAACCATAATGAAAAGAAAAAAGTGCAAATAAAATATCAATTTTATTCACAAGAACGTAGCGAGAAGTGAAAGGAGCGATTTTTGGTGAATGCAATATCTGTATTACATGTTATCTAAGTTTTTAATCCGGGTGTTTTTTTTTTTTTTTTTTTTTTTTACCATTTATTATTATTATTGTTGTTGTTGTTTTAATTTGATGCAAAAGTACAGAAACATAACCTTTTTATACACAATAGAAACTGAGATATAGCCTTCGCTTAACAGCCCTCTTCACTTACCGTTGCCGAAAGCCCGAGCCAATGTTATTCTATGGGATATTCTTTACTTACAACAAATTAACTAATACATATTTTTAAATTATGCTTTCACATTTAGAAAATTCCTAACTGTTTTTTCAAAAACGTATTTTTTATTTTTTAATATTTTATTTTGCGGCTGCAAAATACGAATTTTCAATAGGTGAAATTTTTCATTTTGCAATTTCAAAATAGAATATTAAAAATAAAAGAAAATACGTTTGAAAAAAAAAAATCCTTTAATTTAACATTTGGGAATTTTGTGAATGTGAAAACAGAATTTAAAAATATGTTTTAGTTAATCAGTTATAAATAAAGAAAATTTTCCATGAAATAACGTTATCTTCGGCTTCTGGCGACGATGAGTGAAGCGGGCCCTTAAATGGGAGAATCGTAGCACAACAGCGCCACCTGTCACGCGATTTACAACAAAAGTTAACAGGCACTAATTTATGTTAAAATGCAATTACATATAAATTTATATGACGTTCTGTGCAGTGTTATTGAAATACAGTTGCCACAAAACTTGTATCACACACACACACACACACACACACACCATCTAAATATGGTCAAACTGTGTTCTAGACCTCTGAAAACGTATAAGTCTATCGAAAACTGGATGTCAAAAGATTTTACAAATCTATACTTCCTTCTATTGAATATCGAAAAAAGTAAAAACGATATCAAAATCTTTTCATTAATTCGGAGAAAGTTCAACTCAAAATATATACCCTGAGCTTTCACGCGATACGATTCATAAAAGATGCGAGATTGCATCACTTAGTAAATGCAGACGCAGACATACATCATCACATTTGGTTAGATTTCAAATGCCGCATCACCCATATCTCAAGTTTCTATCCATTGAACCCTAACTATCAGAGTCAAAGAAGTCATTATTGCAATAAAATGTGTATATGTACCTGGAAAATTAGAGTTGCATTTCTCTTTAAAGATTAGATATGCACAATTTCAAAAGTCTTTTGTTTTCTTGGCAAGCATTTTTTACAATTATGCATAGTAAATTTGTTTTGATATAAATTAATTATTATTAAATGGTTGTAATATTTATTGGTCACTCAAAAACTTGTAAAGTAAATTTGTTTAAATATATATATGAGCTGTATATTGCTGGAATTAACTATACAGTCTTACGAAATCTTGCATATGCTGATAGAAATGCAAGTTTCTTGAAGAGTACATTTCTATTTTTCAGCATTTAAAATTACAATTTTCAATTCATGAATTTCATTTCCCCCCCCCCTTTTAACGGAACTCTTTATTGATTTTATTCTTTTTCTTTTCCTCTCAAATGTTGACTGTTACTAATAATTCAATTTATTTGCAAATTCTCTTATCTTTAGGCTTATGTGTTATGTTAGTGTCATTTCTCTTCTGCGTAAGTACTTTGACTTGTTTTACTAATCATTGGTACTCAAATAAAATAAATACCGTGACTAATTTTAATTGAAATAAATCTCAAAACTTATTTTATGTTAGTATTTTCATCTATCTTTTGTCTGCTGAATGTTACAATGGCACTAAAAAATTTCAAATTATATATATATATATATATATATATATTAGTAAAACTATTAACTCCTGAAGTGAAAAATATGCTGTTTATTTTCTTATAGATTGGACAATGGTGGCAATTTATCATCTGTTTCGTTTTTGAATTTTACTTCATTTGTTACTTTATGTATATAATTTTATTTTAAATAAAAATTTATAAATTTTTATTTGCAAATTATAAGTATAAAAACAGGTATAAAAATATACTAAAATGTATTTATCTTTAATTTAGTTTAATTTTAAAAAAACTTTAAGAAACATGAAAAATATTCTAACAATATACTGATTTACATTTTTCTCACCAAATGGCATGAGCTTCCTAGTTTAAGAATTAACTATAATTGCTAAAATATTACGATTGCGTATTGGTCATCTATATATATAATTTTAATTAATATTATTATATAATTACGCTACAAATATTTTTTCTTTTAAAATATAACAGTGGTGTTGTTAAATTATTATTTATTAGAAGAAAGTTAATTAAATATATTATTTTTATTTTACTTTAATATTTGCTAGAATATCGATTAGTCGATTAATTATCGGTAAAGATTTTTTTTAATAAAATGATTTTATTTTATTGCCCTAAAAAATGGAAAATTTTGGAAAATTCGTCAGCTTGAAGAAAATATAATTAAAATTAACTTTCCCAGTTAAGCAGCTTCTTTTTGTAAACTTTACCTTTATTAACTTTACATACTCATCAAATTTTAATAATTTATATTTTCTTTTAGCTGACCACAATTTTTCTTATTTTCCACATTTTAGGGCACCTCCATAAAAACATTCCATTTATTTATTTATTTTTCTGTTATTTTTAATTCTTTAGTTATGTAGAAAACTGATTTTATGTTTTTTTTAATTGATTTTTGATTAATTTAATTTGCTTCAAATTCGATCAAAAATGCATAACTAGAAAAGTTTTATTTATCTTTCTAGAAGGTTCCATGAAATCTTTAGAAAAAAAGTGCAAGAAATTTTAGTGCAAGAAATTTTTCAAAAACTGAACTTTCCATGAAGCTCCTTGATGTTTCTAGAAGATTCCATAAAATTTCTAGATATTTCCAGGAGATTCCATGAAGATTCTACTCTAAATTCATATTAAAGAAGATTGATGACAGAGAATCAGACATACAAACCAGTTTAATATAAAAGCATTCTAAAAAAAAAAAAAAAGAAGGAGAACGAATAAGTTAATGAAATTGCCATTTTCGATAAAAATTGAAATCGATACCAAATATCAGTGTTTCATTATTATTTATTTTTCAATAATTATATTATTTATATATATATATTCATATGATGTATTTTTATTTTCCACCAATTTCTCAATAGTTTTGTTTTTCGCACAATGTACTTGACACTTTGGACTATAAACTACAGTCGGTAACAAAAGTGTCCGAACACTAGCAAAAATTCCTATGTAAAAAAAGTACACTTCATACGGTTTTGTAATCCTTATCGAATCATGTTCTTACACTGACTAAGCACAGGATTCGACAAGGATTTATTTAACAAAACCGTATGAAGTGTACTTTTTTTTTACATAGGAATTTTTGCAAGTGTTCGGACACTTTTGTTACCGACTGTACTGGTATTATTACATATATAATTTTAATAATGTATTACTCCATCCATTCAACAGTGAGTTTTAAAATCAATCGAAAAAAGTAAAAATAATAATGACACTACAGGTTCTTTTATATTTGGATCCATAAACTCTATCTCTCATATTGGAAATAATCCACGTTTATTTGAATATATTTCAAAACCTATTCTGGGAAAACAATTTCCATAGGAATATCTGAATCATATTGATATGCAGTACTGGAAGCAGTGGAAGCAGTTTTTCTATTCAGTTTATTTACTTATATAAAATATAGTACGATAAGATTGTAGAGTATGTTATAAACAAAGCTAACGCAGTAATTTTCCTTCTTTATTGCTGAGAATTATCACATTTAGTATGTTTAATGAATTTTAACTAAAGCGGATATAAACAACATAATAAATAATAAGTACACGAAAAAGGGAACAGTTTCGATGAAATATATTACTTCGCTTCTTCAAACGAAAGAAAAACAGGTAAAACTTCGAAGAGAATAGCAAGAAAGAGAATAGCAAGAACTAAAGTAAAAGGAGAGAGAGAGGAAGTTTTTTATATTTATTGTAAAATTAATGACATTAAAAAGATTAAAAAAATAAAAACTTTAAATGAGTTTTATTTTAATTTATTTATTTAGTTAGTTAGTTAGTTATATTAGGTTTAGATAAAAGAAATTTTGATAAATTTGTCCGTAAATTTGGTTTACACCATTTCTTGTAGTTACTTATGACAACTACCACCCTCAGACTTAACCCTACTTAATTTCTTCTTGTAGGACTATGTTTAAAAAAAAAGTAAATGTCTCCTTTGTGGCTGACATTGAAATATTGAAAATGAAAATATGTTATCCAGGTCCTTGTACAATCAATGCTTGCTGGTAAACATGTAGATTGAATTGAATTACCATTTGGATATAATTTGACCTATAAAGGGCGCACATGTTGAAATATTATTGTGATTTTAACAACAACAACAACAAAAAAGTTTTCGTGCTGTTATTAAACTACAGCGCCATCTATAAGCAAAATTCGGAATCAACTTTTTTATTCGATTAAACAAAACTTGTGACTGTGAGAAGCACGGTAGTAAAAACGTATTCACATACGTCAGTTTCTTTATTTTATATGAAAGTTTAAAATAAATCAGGTACTTTTGCCCCACTTTTTAAATATTTTTCATCCCTTCTTTCAGTAATGTCACAAAGTTATTAATTCTGTGGAATTTTTTTTTTCTTCTTTTAAATAAATTGATAAATTTAGATCTTATCTTTTACCATCTTATTTATTTTATTTTATTTTTTATAAAAATTTGATTGCTTAAATGTGTGTGGGTATTTTTCAATTATGTTTTACAGCAGTGGCGGATCCATAACTTTTTTTTTTTTTTTTTTTTTTTTTTTTTGGGGGGGGGGGGGGGGCTAAGAGTTTTCAAGATGTTATTCCAGATCAATGAAAAATTTACGATTGTAACATCCAATTGGGGATGTTAGTGCTTTTTTTTGGGGGGGGGGGTCAGCCCCCTAGCCCCCCCCCCCCTTAAATTCGCCACTGTTTTACAGTAGAAAATACAATAAAAACCCACAGTTAAATTTACTGTAGTTCTCTCTCTCTCCTGTTCTTTGTTCTTTAGCATAAAAGAAACTAATTATCTTCGCCACACGTTTACAAACAAATTATATGAGTAAATACATAATATGAACATTAGCCGACACAATAACTCAATATCTTTTCTGAACAACAAGGTAAACATGCACTCCGAAATTAATTTATCCGCCATATTCTATTCTTCCATCACACAAAACTTCTGACACGTGTTTTCAAAACTTCTAAATGACAACATATAAGGCAAACACTTGACACACAGCTTAACAACATTGTCTAAAAATTGGAAGGATATCGATTACCGGCGAGCTGGAGAGTAAAAAAAATCGATATTGGAAAACAAGATGGCTGCGCACTTCGAATACGATGCAGAAGTGGGTCATATCGATTAGGAAAACGATACAGAAGACACTAGGATAAAAACGTGGAGTAAGCGTTTTTGAAAGGTTCAACTCCTTCGCAAGTAATTGCAGTTCTATTTGTACAGGATGTTATTAATTACCAGCGGAGCGTTCATTAATCATTTGCAGAACAATACGCTTTATTTTATTTCTATTTTTTATATAAAGTAATAGAGATAGTGCAGTTTATTATAGATTATCATATTGAGAATTTGATAAAGTCACAAAAATGTAAAAACTATTTTTTTAAATATATATTTGTATCGATTAATTATTATTATTTTTATTTTTTAATGATTAAAACACACAGTTGTGTTGAAGACTAAAAATAAAATTGATTAAGTAATTAGCTTATAAAATAAATAAGATTTAAGTTTAGAGACTTTTATTTATTTATTTAAGAGGCCTCTCCACTTACCGTCCCCAGAAGCCACAGCCAGTGTTATTCTATGAAGAATTTCGCCACATTTTAACTTATTAACTAATGTATATTTTTAAATTCCATTTTCACACTCAGAAACTTCACAATTATTAAACAATTTATCGCTTTCTAAAAATTATTATTTTTTTTTAAATTTTTAATATTTTATTTTGAGGTTGTAAAATGCAAATTTTCACAAAGTGAAATTTTTCATTTTTGAGCTTAAAAATGAAACCTTAAAAAAAAAAAAAAATCAATTTTTAGAAAGCGATAAATTGTTTAATAAATAGTTGTGTATTTCGGAAAGTAAAAACTAAATTTACAAATATGTATTAGTTAATGAATTATAATGGGGCGAAATTTTCCATAGAATAGTATTGGCTTTGGCTTTCGGAGACGATAGGTAGAGAGTCCCACTAAGATTCATATAATCAAATTAAGAGTTTGGACATAACGGAGTATTACAGTATAAATTAAGTTTTCTTGTTTTTATGATTGCATTACATAAAATGTAGGTATTTATTGATGGGTTAAATTGGATTGTCTGTCTAGGTACTTAGGCCTAGGAAAGGCTTCTAAAAAATGCTAGCCCATATTTACACGAGTTTAAAAGAAAATCCCGGGAAACTTCCAATTCCTAGGCTGACAGATGTGGCCTTGGTTCGAACCCTGATCATCTACCAGCAATGAGAACAGAACCTCACGGTTACAGTTGGGGTTTTATTATACAAAAAAAAAAAAAAAAAAAAAAAAATTCGCAAGTTGTATTTGACGAGACTAAAGTGAAAGTTGTACCTCAAGGGACTAATGTGAAAGTTGTACCTCACGGGACTAATGTGCAAGTTGCACCGAAAGAACAAACTATTTCTTTCAACGAAAATGCCTACTAACCCTGGACGATAGGTCTAATATATCGTATTTATCGTAATATAACTCAATACTTATTTCGCTTCCTTCTTCTACTCTTTTTAATACGCATTTTTTATATGCATGAGCAGCCCCCGAAAAACAAAAACAGTAAATCATTAAATTCATTTTTTTACTTATTTTTATTTCATATTATTTCCTAATTCAAAATTATTAAAAAAAAAAAACTTTTTCGATATCGCTTGTAACGATACTGATTATTATTCATTTTCTTTTCCTTTTCTTTCAATAATAATAATAATAATAAAAAGATTTTGATGAAATTCTGGCAAAAGCAGAATTTAGTTTAGGACGGAGGACTGTTAACTTTTTTTTTTTTCTTTTTTTCAAATTATAACATCGTTTTCAAATTATTCAATTATATTTTCGATAAATTTTAGATTTCGACAAATGGCCAACTATCGAAATCAACAACGCAAAAATCCCAGATTGAGACTAACAGGCCCTCAGTCCTTAAAAAAAAAAAAACTATAGAAGCAATTTACTACTTTAATTACATCCATTCCGCTCTGCAGTTTAGTTAAGGTAGGTCATCATGATCTTGAAAAATGTATATAAAAAACATACATATACCATAAAAACCTCCTCACTATTTAAATAAAGAGAAAAAAAAATGTCGATGATAGCAAGGCCATATTTGAGGCCACCTTGATTGAAAATTGACAAGAAAACCAAACTTACACATTTAATTAATTAATTTTATAAAAATGTTGGATTTATTGCACAGCATAATTGTCTGATATTTTATTTATATACTATTTTATATGATACTAGCAGTTATATACAGAGGTTAATTTTCATTAAATTCTAGATGTAACTTAATCGTTTTTTTTTTTTTTTTTTTCAAATTCCTACTATTATAGTTCACACCCTCCCTAGATATATCTTGTACAAATCTTGCAATCGATTTTTAACTAACTTCCCGACTAGCTAGAAATTTGAAATTTTCACGATTGCTCAGAACACGGTGACAACACAATACTTTGAAGTCCGATTTTCGAATTTTTTTTTAGATTTCTTATAATTAATTAAAATATGAAAATAATAACACCCTAATAACGTTAAAATAGCCTTTAAAATATTAGCTATAATTTAATTGTTGAAAAAAAAAAAAAAAAAAAAAAAAAAATACGAGTTCATTTACTTTCGGCATAAAAATAAATACATTTAATTAAACGTGAACGTTAAAAAATTATAAAAAGTTAAATTATGCATTTCACAAAAATGGACATCATTGTCACTTTAAAAATTTTATGCACATTGATAAGAGCTGTATGATTCATCAGAAAGTTTTTTTAATCTTATAATTATTTTTCTTTCATTTTGTTTTCTTTTATTTTCTTTCCTAATTCAAAATTATTTAAAAAAAAAAAAAAAAAAAAAAAAAATAAACTTTTTCGATAGTGTTTGTAAGTAGGAATTGACTTTAAAAATTTTCTTTTATATTACTTGTTTTTCCTTAATTTTTCGAAAACAGTGTATATGAAAGTTTCTCGAGATAAATAAAGACTAATTTTTTCGCTTTTTCTTTCTGAATATACCTAGAACAAAATAATTGATTAACAAAATTGTAATTCTTTTGTTTATTCAATTTCTTAAAATGAAAGTTTATTTTACATTTTTGTTTTTTCCTCCTTATTTAAAAAAAAAAAAACATAATTATGAAAATTTCTGTCTAAATAGAGATGAATTAACAGTTAACCTTTTTCAATTCCCATTTCATCATTTCTCATTATAGGTGTTTCCAAACAAATTAGCATGCGTCAAATGAGACTGATAACGTTAACAACGTAATTATTAGATTCCATAACATTGAAACTCGTAAAACTTAATCTTCAATTTTATTCATCTCACACCGCAAAACTTTTTTTTTTTTTTAAATATATGGCATAAATTGCCACCCATGAAAGATAAAATAATCAATTCCTTTAAACGCTCAAGGCGTTAGTTGATATCTAATTAAAGCAACGAATCCAGGAGCCAAAATTCATTAATCAATGTCAAGGCCTGCTTAATGCCAGATAATTGATCCAATAAACAACCGTGTCCTGGTAAGATGACCTAGTTTACGTACTACTTATATGAAAACTGTCATTTTTGTTTTCTTTGTCAACGATTATCGTAGCATCTGAATTTATATTCCTTTTGAAATGCAAGTCATGAGAAGATAGATTCACGAGGATTAAGGTTTACAGTCGCGGAAACATACTAATTCAGACAAAAAAAAAAAAATCTTTTTATGCAATAAAATATATGCATTAGTTTGCGATGTAATAAATTACTGAATAAGTATACATGCACATATATATATATATCTGGGGTGTTTGCGTTCCGGATTTTTTATTTCATTTTCCACCAGTAATTTTTTAATAGTGATATTATTAGTAGTTTTCTAGTAATGTTAAGTAATTAAATATAGCCAAAAATACAATTTGTAATTACTGGTGGGAAACAAAATAAAAAACCCAGAACGCAAACACCCCTGATATATATTCATATATATCATATATATATATATATATATATATATATATATATACACATATTAATTTATTAATTTATTAATTTATTTATTTTTTTGACAAAAAATAAATAAATAAATAAATAAAAAGGCTTATAAAGTATGATAACATCATATAATAATTTCTATCAAAATCAAATATATTTAATATTCGTAAGTAAGTAATAAGGTGAACGCTTTTAAGCATAACTCTACATCCGTTACCCCCCCCCCCCTCCCCGGAAAAAAAAGTACTTCCATGTAGTATTTGTGCGTACAGCTTTTTGCATGATGAAGGATCGTGCTTAGGAATTTTTAGCAATTTAAGATAGATATTTCTTTAAAAGTTATTATTATTATTATTATTTAGTTACGAGAAATTATGTTTTGTTTTATTTTATTTTACTTATTAAAATATACATTAAAGTTTCTCCCCAGATAAATAAGGACTTGTCTTTCTGCTTTACCTTTCTAAATATACCTCGAACAAAATAATTTATCATATCACCTGTTAAACAAAACTGTTGCTTTCCGGATTACTCAACTGTTTAAAATGAAATTGCTTTTTATTTTTCTATTTTGTTTATTTTTTTTAACAAAAATGTTTAAAAAAATTTCTTTCACAATCAAAATGGGTTAATGATTTAATCTTTCTTATCCTTTTTATTTAATACTGGGGTTTCCAAACAAATTAAAGAATGTCAAAATCAACTATGATAAGAATCATAGTTATTAAATTAAATTATATCGAAAATCGTTAAATCTTCAAAATAATTAATCCCTTACCGCAAAACTATTTTTTAATAAGTGACACTAATAACTACCCATTAAAGATTATATAATGAATTCCTTCAAACGCTCAAATCGTAAGTAATAGTTGAAATCTAATTAAAGCAACGATTCCAGGAGCCAAAACTCATTAATCAATGTCAAGACCTGCTTAATGCCAGATAATTGATCCAATAAACAACTTTGTCCTGGTAGCACGCCCTAGTTACCATTCTACTATACGAAAATGTCACTTTTGTTTTCTTTGTCCACAGTTATCTTCGCGTCTGAATTACGTCGCTTTTGTTTTCTTTGCTTACAATTATCGTAGATTCTGAATTATACCTCCTTTGAAAGGCAAGTCACAAAGAATAAATCCACGGGAGGGTGAATTCACGATAAACTTTACAGTCACTGAAACACGTTAACTTAGACAAACAAAATGACAGTAATAAAGATATGCATTATCTCATTAGCTTAGACGTAAATTAATTACAAGGATAAGTACAACAATTTTGTATAAAAATAAAGGCATAATATATAACAACAACAGTAAAGCTTCCATCAAATACGTTTAATATTTGAAAGAAAGCGATAAGGTAAACACCAAAAGTTAGCAATGGTCTTAAGCTTCCTTCAGAGACTAGCAACTCTGCTCAGCGTCAAAAGTCATAAATTATCCATTGTCGGAAAGTGACCCTTGACCTTAGGTCAAGGGTCACTTTCTGGAGAGGGAAAGTCTCTCTGGAAAGGGAAAGTTGACTACATTTGGCGATAGCTCACTTTTGTCCTGGATAAATATATACTTTTGGTTAGATTGTGTAATTTTATGTTATCATTTCAGTAAGCTACTAGTAAAAAAGGAGCTAACATGTCATCCATGGATAGTGAAGAAGAATCAATACTTTTTTAATTAGCATGTCGTTCGCCTAAAAAAAAAAGAGAGAAGACAATGGGTTCATCCTATGCTGAAAACGAGATTAATATTAAGTAGTTTTCCCATTTATATTCTTCACAATGAATCAGAAATACTTTGTGACACCCTGTTAGTCAATCAATTACGCTAATCATATCTTATTTCACAGATATTGCTATTGGTATTGGGAGTAAAGGCGAAAGATTGCACTAATGTCCTAGACCTGAAGGGGAGTGCCTTCCGTGGGGTCTTTCTAAGGGGTCCTAGCGCGCCTTTACACAAGTTTTGGTGAAAACCACGGAAAACACCGAACGGCTCGGTCGACGAGAGAGACCTGGGATCGAACTCGTAATCTTACGTCTACCAGTTTACAGGACAGAACCTCTCGAGTGCTAGCGGGCCCTTATTTTACAGGAAAAATTATTTTGTATACATCAAATATATGTATATTAATTTTGTTACATCGTATTTAGTATAAAGGTACCAAATTGTGCTTTAAATATGTCCTCGCATAGAATATACAAATTATTTTAATTAGTTCCTTTTTCGATAATTATTAGTAGGAAACATTTTTATATTAAAAAAATGTTTTAATTTTTTTTTCCTATTAAATCCAAACAGTAATATTATATATAATACAATATTGAATTATCTTAAATAATTCAATAATTAAAAAAAAAAATCTATTTTTAATAATTAAATTACGTATTATCAATTAAAATATTTTATTAAATGAATTTTAATCTTTTTTATTAAAAATATTTTACTATAAGATTCACAATTAAAATTTGAAACATTATTATTCAAGCAATCTCTCTTTTTTTTTTTTTTTTTTTTAATTGAAATGTATATTTTTAATAATTAAATTAGTTTTTCAATTAGGTCTTTTAAATTAAATAATTTTAATTAGCTCCTTATTTTTATGATGAAGGATAGTAAAAAATCTTTTGATGTTTAAGAACATTTTGAAATAGTATTTTTATTTAAACGACCAAACAATAGTATTAAGCAATCTGAACTAATTGAATTATTAAAAAAAAAAAAATTAATAATTAAATTAATTTTTAATTAAAATATATTGCTATAAATTATGTATATATATTATATATATATATAATCATTTATAGTAAAAGAATCATTTTATATTAAAAAAAAAAAAAAATCTTCCTGGTGATTGTGGTAGTGTTAAAGGCGGTTGATAACTTGAGTGCCCTATACTTGCGAAAGTTTCGAAGAAAACCACGGGAAACTCTCAACGGCTTGGTCGACGAACGCGACTTCGGATCGAACTTAACACTTCCATTCTACTAGCATCGATTACCGCTCGGATGTTTAAATAAACTTTTTAACTGAAAGTCCACACAACAGTATTAAACAATCTCACTTAATTGAAATCTTAAAATTTTTATTTTTAATTAATAAATTAGTTTTTTACTTAGAATATTTCATTAAATATTTTTATAACTAGGTTTTCCTTATAATCATTCATATATATATATATATATATATATATATAATCTTTTATTATTAAAAGTATTTTAAAACAGTTTTTTTTTTTTTTTAATTAATATTAAAACCCAAAAGAATAGTATTAAATAATCTCGACTAATTTATTATATGTATATATTATATGTATATTAGTTAAATTAGTTTTCTAAAATTTTTAGTTAATTTTTTAAAACTTATTTTTATTTATTTATTTATTTATTTTATTTTACTTTTTAATCATTCATAGAAAAAAAAAAAAAAAAATATATATATATATATATATATAAATTAATTAATTTAAAAAAAATATATATGTTTTCCATTTAAAAGCTCAAATAGTTCTATTAAACAAATTAATTTAAACATTAAATATTTTCACTTTTAATAAATAAAGATGTTTTTAATATATATTTTATTTTTTAATTTTTTGTGTATAATCTTTCACATAATATTATATATATATATACACACACACAAAGTATTTTGACAGAAATTAAAAGCATCCATATACATTCATCTACACATACAACGAGTAGTAATGATGGCAAAATTTTAGCAGAAATCCCTCCGTATCAGATATATGTAACTCTCAGTATATATTACTTAAAACTCTAATGATAATTAAACAGTTTCATTAATATCTTATATATATATATATATATATTATCTTGCTATACTCATTGTGGTCCCCTTTAGCCTCCCCCCCATGTATATTTGAGCTTTAGTGGGGTTTTTGTCCGGTGGGGATTTTGTCCGTGGGGATTTTGTCCGGTGGGGCTTTTGTCCGGGACCCGGTCACTTTAGACAGGTTCCACTGTATTTATTTTGATTTTGATTTTTTTTTTTTTTTTTCTATCGCTTAACCTTATAAGACGAACTTCTCGTATTAATTTAATAAATCTCTATTTCTATTGAAGTATAAAAAAAAAATAAGTAATATGCTTTATGAATTTTCTAAAATAAACATTTAGTAAGTTTGGAGGTATTTAATGAAGTCTCATTAGTACTTTCTTTGAAAGTTCTGTGCTTAAATATAATAAATGTGTTTTGTTTACTTTTCTCCCCTACTATTTTAGATTGTTCTTATTTCTTTAAAGTAAATATTCTGTTTTAATCAAAATAGGTTTTATTTTTAACTAATTTATATATATATTTTTAAAACTGCAAAGTTCCTCATTACAGTTTATATCTGTTTATTTTTACTTCCATTACCGATTACTGTAAGTAATGGAAGTATTATATTCGGTCTAAAAATTCAATATCGAGTTTTCATCTGATTTACACGTTTTAAGGTCTCCTGAGTTTAATGAAGTAATTTAAAAAAGCAATTACTTTGCTATATAAACACTGTGTTAGATTTCCTTTCGAATGATATAGTTGGTTAGTTAAGGAAAATTGACAGGCGTCCTGTATAAATAGCTGAATTTTAGGTCTCACATGTTCGTTTCTTTAACATAACGGCTGTATGAATACTTTTCAAACTTGCCATATTAATTCCCTTTAAAATATCCTTTTGTATGTAATTATTGTTTTCCGGTTAATAATTGAGTATGCCAAGTTTTGTTAAAAGTTGGTATCTCAAAAAAAACGGCACTAACGATTTTCTTGAAAATTGTTACATAAATACATTTGCGATACCTTTTCTCGTATATTACGTCGTTATTGCAAGAAAATTAACTCATCTTGCTTAACTAGGTCAGTTTTAGATCTCAGAAATCGGTGTTTCCAAAATTAAATCTACCAATATATATATATATATATATATACATATATATTTTTTTTCTTATTTTTTAACTCGCTATGTTAACTTTGTTTAGTATGTCTTTTCACTTGTATCAAGTTTCTCATACCAGAAAATATTTAGGTTTCTACTTTGTTAGGTCAATTTTACTTCTTCTAATTACATTATCTCAAATAATAATAATAATAATAATAATAATAATAAAGCATGTTATATGTGTAATAGTGGATAAGGAAAATCATGTGGTTGTTTCAGACCTGATTTTTTTTTTTTTTTTTTTTTTAATTAATATCGTTTTTAAATCGACACTGACTGTGCTTCGGAACAATCAAAAACATACTTAAATATCATATTTTTAAATTCAACGTTGAGAAAAAAAAAAAAACCAAGCAATTTTTTATTTTATTTATTTTTTAAATAAAATATATGGATAATTTAGAAAGTCATCATATATTAGATTTCCGCTTTTAAAAGCACTTCAATTAGATTGAACTGTTTTTAAAATGTAATCGATTATAAATTGATATTTAATGCTCTCATAAAGAAATTAAATAAATATAAACCGCTAATGGGTAAAACTCGTTTGATTCTTCTTCTTGTCTATTTTTCCCTTCTTTTCTTTTCTTTCCCCCCCCCCCCCCACCATCCACTCTTAATCTATATTATTTAAGAAATGAAGAATTTAATTGAAACTTCTTTCAGCAGGGGCGTTTTCATTCAGGATATTTTATTTTATTTTCCACCAGTAATTTTTAAATTGTGACACGACACTATTAGTAGTTTTCTAGTAATGTTTAACAATTAAGTATAGCTAAAAACGCAATTCGTAATTACTGATGGGGAATAAAATAAAAATTTCGGAACACAAACACCCTTGTTAAGTTGTATCATGTGGCTGTCACAATAGTTATTAGGATACTTATTTTGTCCTAAATCGCAAGTGAACCAATAGCGGTAACACGTGTTAAAGTAAAAGTACAGGTAATTAATTTGCAGTCTCTTTTATTTTGGTAAATTTGGTCATTTCTTTGGAATATAACATTTCCCTTTTCTTAAAAATTTAAATTTTTGACATATTATTCTGTTTTTCTTTCTTTCCCCCCCTCTCTCTCTCCGCCCCCTTCTTTTTCTTTTTCCTTTTTGTCTTTCGTGTTTTACAGTGCATAGATAGACCGAAAAGCATGATTATATATCAAATTTATAAATAAAATTACACATATAAATAAAAATAAGAATTAGGAATGAAAATTAGTTTTATTTTAATAGTGAATTAACATTTAAAATTGGGTTAAATTTTATTTAATTATTTTTATTTCTTTCCTTTCCTTAAAATATTATTATTATTAGAATCAACCATATAGTTAGCAAACAATAAACGTTGTGTGTTATGTTTTATTTTTTATTAACAATTTTCTTTTATAAAGAAGATAGACTTGTGAAGAAATCACAAGAAAAAACGGTGAGAGATTTGGCTGAAGTCTAGTGAAAAAAGAGCCAAATCATCAGTGGCAAAATGTAACCTTATTTTTATTGCTCGTCACAAAAGAGACTCGGACTCTCCATGACAATTATCACAGTAGGTGGTTTCTCAGAGCAGGAATCTCTCTTCCCTGCTTCGCGCGCTGCGCGTCAACTCGATTCCCCCACATCAAAGGGATATCAAAAGAAACCAAAGTTGACGCTTTGAGCTGCCAGTCTCTGAAGGGTCCTTTAAGCTACCTTCAAACTCTGGCAACGATACAGAGCTTCAAAAGTCATAAATTATCCATTGTCTGAAAATGACCCTTGAAATTTTGCACACATTTACAACGAAGGACATTACTTTTTATTGCTCTTTTACAAAAGAGACCCCCTTCTCATGCAATTATCGCACTAGGAGGTTTGTGAGCTTCGATACCAGCCAGCGTCGACTCTCCTAAACCACATCAAAGAAATATCGATAATGCCGCACTTGCAGCTTTCTAAGTTGCCAGAGTTTGAAGGGAGCTTTACTGTTGGGAATAAAATGCTTCAAAATACTGGTACTAAATGACGATAAACAAGAGATATCTTATGCTGCTATCAGAGCATATTCTCGAATAAGATATTACCTCTCAAACAGGGGCGAGGCGTGGTTCAGAAAACTATGGAAGCGCCGAAGTGAAACGCTTCCAAAAGCAGAGGAAGAATCAATTCAGTCTTTCGACGAGGCGACGTAACTTGATTACTTTTTCAAAATCTTAAAAGGGGAAGCGCTGCTTTCATCGTTTCCATGGACGCTTCGTCACTGCTCTCAAAGCTATCGAGCGCCTTTCTCGAAGTGCATGTAGGGTTATTTTTAAGCATACACGAAATCCACTAATGTAAACAACGGACCCTGCATTTGGCGATAATTCATTTCAAGGAATGTTTGAAAGGAATAAGGGTAGAGGATATTCTGCGATCGCGATTCTCTGACTGGAGGAGTTCATGCTGAAAACTACTACTGTAGGAAATACAAACAGTCGAAAGTTCGTGATTGAAGAATATGCGTGAGGGACACTGTATAAACTGGGGATAATTTCGACCGTTTCGCTTAAGAATAACCTGTTTATGAGATAGTATGTGCTAATGACTCTCATATGGAACTTCGTCTGATAACATCTCTAGAAAAACTATAAAATGCAAAAAACATGCAAAATTGTGCAAAAAATTATGCACGACCTTTCATGAGGCAAAGAAAAAAAAAGCATTTGATATTGCATTTGGACTAACAATATTTCTCTTTTATTTTGAAATAATTAAGCACGATAGCAGGGGGGGGGGGGGAGCACTTTCACACTACAACGTTTCTTCTTGTTGAATAACTCTGCTCGTCATGAAAACTACCCCCAACACCATTTTGGCAAATTCTTATGTAAAATGGCCTCCTGGTTCGAAATATGTCGCCCATTTTGCCCTACCACCCACCGTTTTTTAGAGACAGCCCCCTATTTTTTTATCACTTTTCAATGATTTTGTGGCTATACATTTTATTTTTATGGGGGGGGGGATATTTTAACTGTTAAATATCTTCTGAGGGGCTACAGAGTTGGAAAATTCTAAAACATGAACACTTGCGGCAAAGCGAAAATTTAGGGGGGGGGGGGGGGGTTGCTACTGAAATTATGTATTACATTTCTTATATTTTTTTAATCTATTATTAATGTTATTTTTTAAACTTTAAATTTTTTTGTTTTTAGGTGTTTCAATTCTTTTTCATTCTTCAAATCAAATTCATGATCATAAAATTACCGAACAGTGATAAAAGTTGAGGGAGGGGGTGGTGTTTGTAATTAAGCATGACCCTTAATCAGAAGAAAAAGCACTTTCACGTTACAATATCTCTCTTTCGGATCGAAATAAATAAGCACGATCTTTCATCTGAAGAAAAAGACACTTTCATGCCACAATACTTCTCCTTCGTATAGAAATAATTAAGCACGATCTTCCATCAGGAGTAAAAAGCACTTTCGCAATACAATATTTCATCTTGTTGAAATAATTAAGCACGATTTTTCATCAGGAAAAAAAAAAAAAAAACGTTTCCATGCTGCATTTGTGCTTACAAATTTCCTCTGATGAAACATAATGCTTAATTATTTCCTTCTGAAACAACTGATACGAGTTTTTGCATTTTGATGGCTGCTTAAAAACTTTTAAATTTTTCAAATACTAATTAGAAGGAAATATTAATTTTATTTTACTTTATTTTATTTATTTATTTATTTTTTTTTTTTTTTTTCTCAAACAAAATAATTGATTACATCACTTGATAAGCAAAATTGTTCCCTTTTTTATTTATTCAATTACATAAAATTAACATTTATCTTACAATAGTGCTTCTTTTCCTTTTTTTTAAATAGAAATATTTATAAAAATTTTCTAAATAAACATAGGTTAATGATCAATCTCTCTTATTCTTCTCCCCTCATCTGTCAATATAGGTGTTTCCAAACAAATTAACGACTGTCAAGTCAGATAACATACAAATAACAATTATTAGATTAATTATATCAAAACTCATTAAAATTTAATCTTCAAATTAGTTTATGTCATACCTCAAAACTATTTTTTAATATATGGCACAAATTACTAACCCATGAAAGATTTAAATAATGGATGCCTTCAAACGAACAAGGCGTAAGTAATAGTTGAGATCTAATTAAAGCTATTATTCCAACAGCCAAAACTCATTAATCAATGTCAAGGTCTGCTTAATGTTAGATAATTGATCCAATAAACAACCGTGTCCTGGTAAGATGACCTAGTTATGTACTACTGCTATACGAAAACTATCACTTTTGTTTTCTTTGTCTACGATTATTGTCGCGTCTGAATTATATCTCCTTTCAAATGCAAACAACGAGATGTATATATTAGAGTGCTGATTCAATGGATGAAGCTTTCCGTGGTTCAAGATGAATCACGTGACATGCTCGAATAGGTTGCTGTGTTTGGCCCTTTATCGCTATTTTGGCATTTAAAATATCAGTTCGACAAATTATCATTATTATTAGGTAACATGACAGTCCTATGACCGAAATAAATTGTTTTTAAAATAATTTTACACATATTTCACATTTTAATAAATAATAAAATACCTTTTTTTTTCATCGTTTCCCAACAAAGTTTAAAAGTGTTTATAAAAGAAAATTTAAACTTTTAAAGAGCTAAATTTAACGACAAATAATAATTTTTCAACTATTTTTAAGCATTTTGTCGGTTAAAGTTCAATTACACGAAATAAAAGAGAAGTAAAATCAAAATCAAAATGATTTAGAACAAAAGAATACTAAACTACGTAAGTAAACAAAAACATTGGCGTTTATGACTTATGCGAAGAACAATCTCCAAACCATTGCCATAGAAATTTACTGAAAATAAGCTGTTACCAAGGGAACCATTGAATACGCAGGTGCAAGGAGAGCATGTCACATGACTCATCTTGGACCTTCTCAAGGGTTACCATTTATCACTCTACTTTATATATCTCGTTGAATGCAAATCACGGGGGATAAATTCACGAATTAATCTCGCAAAAGTTAGTGTGTTAATCTCGTAAAGCTAAAGATTGAGACTATTGACTTTAAGATATGGAAGCACTGTTAAAATTATCGAACTTAAAAACATAACATAATTTCTAAAATGTAATAACATTAAATTAATTTTTATTAGTTATTATAGAAACTTCAGAATTTATTCAGTCAATAGTTATTAAATTAAAAGAAACTGTTAATTATGTATTTAACAGCTCAGAAAACTATTTCCTATATATTTTCATTTTCCTTTAGTATCATATTAATTTCATTTTTGGACACTAAGACAGAGAAAATACCATGCAGAAATGGCAGCAACATTTACTTGTTTTAATTAAAACACTAAGAAACGAGCAAAAAGACCCAATAAATATCAATGATAATTGCAAAAATAGAGCGATACAGAAAAATTAAGAGCATGGGCGGGATTTCTTAATAATAAAGTAAAGTATAATCGTCAGATTTTATGAAGGAACATAAAAGTAATATAATAAAATTCAGTATATATACCAAGTGCTCGAAAATTAGAAAAATAAAGTACGATAATTTGTTAACTAATGAAAATATAAACATGTAGTATATAAAAATGTTGTTTATATAAAGATGTAGAAATATTTACAGGGTTGCTACACCAATCTTGGAGAGAGAAAAAAAAAAAAAAAAAACTATTTTCTATGTCTTTTTCAAAAGTAAAATAGATGACAAGAATCTAACATTTTTACAATTAAACATATCTAGGTTATATTAATTTCATTAATTTACTATAGTAGGGGGAAATCATACAATTGACTTTTTTTTTTTTTTTTTTCTGATTATCAGGGTGGCTAACATTACAACTTTACCAAATTCCACGATTTTTCCATGACTTTTCCCTGACTTACGGCGTTTATTTCCCACAAAAATTCACAAGATTAGCGCGCATTTTAGCATTTTACAGTAACGAACTTTAAAAAAAGGTCTTATCACAAAATTTGGCAGAATACCCTGACTTTACATGAAATTCCCCGATTATTCCATGACTTTCACAGCCTCACTTCAATTCCCTGACCAGTGGCCACCCTCATTATAAAATACTAAAAAAAAAAAAAAAGATTTTCAAACTATAAATTAGACGATTTAAAACTAAAAACAAATTAAAATTTTATAAGGAAAATTTTTTTCTGTAAATTTCTAAATGCCCTGAATTTTCCCTGTTTCTGCAATAAATTTTGAAATTCCTTAAGTTTTCCCTATTTTTTAATAAATTTTAAAAATTCCACGAGTTTTCCAGGTTTCACCTTAATTCCAGGAGCTGTAGCATAGAGGACAGCACGGGTCGAAGTTTTCAGGCCCAGGCCCAGCCCGGACAAAAAGCTATAAAATAAGGCCCAGCCCAATTCAAAAATATGCAAAATTACAAATAATAATAATAATAATAATAAAAATTTAAATAAAGCATGCCTTTCTACGAAAAAGATTAGTATGTGTTTTGCAGAGGTTTTATATAGCTAAGCAATAGAATGTTCTTTAACAAAACTGCTGAATGTTTACAAGACATTTATATATAAACAGTATTTCATTACTACAGACGTACAGAAGGCACAAAGAGAGAGAGAAAGTCAAATCGGAAATACTAGCATTCACTAGACAATCTAGGAAGGTATTTAAAATGGTTAATAGTACTAAAAATACACTTTCAACCACTTCCTGTTATATACCGTAATGTATCCAAATCTTTCATGTGATCAAGTAAACAAAACTTTAATGCTAATCCAACCATATTCAATAGAAAAGATGCTTTTGCACATGCTAAAAATGATGCTACTTTCATCCAGTGCCCCGGAGAAAAGAAAAAGAAACCTTAGAGGAAAAGTTACAGCGGAAGGATTTTTATAGCCTTTATACTACCTAAACACTACAGATCATCGAAAACAAAGCCTTATATACAGTAGCGTATCTAATTTCTTTTGTTTGTTACATGTACGCAAACTGGTAGTAACATGCATATTTTTTTTAAATTGGAAACCACCTAATATTACTTTAAATAAAATATATTAATTTCGAGACATGTTTAAAATATTTGCGGAAAATCAGATCTCTAACAGTCAAACTGATAAACAATTAAATTGAAGTTACAGACATCTTTTAACAAAATAAAATTTTATGTGACATACCAGACTGTAAAATTATATAAAATGAATAACTGAAAAGTATTTTATCATTTTCCTTTTTCATTGATTAACGAGGAATCTAGAAAAAGATTCGGGTCGGGTCGGGCTTAAAATTTCCGCCAGGGCCAACCCGGCCCAAGTACACACAAAAATATTGAGCCCGAGCCTACAGAAAAATTTTAAGCCCGAGCCCAGCCCGGCCCCAGAGCAAATTGAAAAATTCGGCTCGAACCCGGCCCGAGGGCCGGGACGGGCCGAAAGCCCGGCCCGTGCAGACCTCTACTGTAGCAATCATGATTTATCTATTTATTCATTTTTTAGGAAAAAAGGGAAGGAGGGGAAGAAAATCCAAAAATTCGAACTAATTCTATCAGGTCAAAACAACAGACGTCATATCAGACGAATAAGGCCGAATACTTAATTATTTCGACCTAAAACAATTGCTGCTTGTTTTAGAATTTTATAGTGTCTTCTTAAAAAGTTCTTATTCAAAACAAATTTTTCTGTACATTTTACTGTAACTTCACACTGTTTTCATAGGGACAATACTCAAAAAAAATCTCGCGCGCGCATTCCACATACATAGAAAGGGAAGGGAGAGAGAGGACTACATGTCAAAGTATAGTGCAACCACGTTTCTCGCGTCTAGAATTGAGCACGATTCCAAAGGCTTAGAGAAGGATGCCAAATTGAATGATAGGTTGGGATTTGATAAACATACGATTATTTGTCGTTTCCTTATAGCTTATTTTCTCTCAACCATAAGGATTATAACTCCACCCCCCTTCTTTTGACATTGGGTTTGTTAAGTCAGAACTTGCGCAGAGGCTCCCATGATCACAAGAAACACGGTTGAAGAATGCTTAAACTGAACTCACAATTAAAAATTTATAATAACTACAAAGTTCTTATCTTATATCTTATAGATATCAACTTATAGATATTATATATATATATATATATATATATATATATATAGTGCGTGTGTGTGCATGTTAAAACTATTTAGAAATTCTGAAAACGTCAGAACAGAATTCGGCCAGATCACAGAACGAGAAAAATAACAAAATCCTTCCTAGTGTGAAATACGAAGTATATTTTGACGTCGTACTTTAACTTGTATGTTGTGACATTAACAAGACTTTCTTTTATATTACTTTATAAATTCACACAATACAAATCATTTGTTAATCTGTTATTGATTCATATTATTTTCTATGATGAATGAAGGCGACTTTTATCTCAGAGAAGTATAACACTAAATACCGAAAGAAAGACAATTTTAGAGGGGGTGGGGGGGGGGGGTGGCGATGCTTCTACATGCACACAATTTTTTTTCACTAGGTAACTACTACTATTATCCATAATTCACATTAATTTTACAATTATTCGTTAAATATCTCTCTCATTATGTACAGGTATACGAAATTTTGTCCTACACTCCCAGATTAAACATTATATATATATAAAGATGATAGCGCCACCTGCTGAGAGACTGATCTCGAAACGTAATCAGCAACAGTTTTGGTCAAAGCCCAAATAAATACGAAATTTGGTTACATTTCGTTCATTGGAACGTGAGATACAGTGTCCACAAAATTTATTATACACATACACACTCCTACACACACTTTATTTTTAATAAAAATATCACTTGGAACACACGTGCAGTATGGCAATCTTAAAAATAATATTTATTTTTTCGGGAATCATGCTAGAAAATAAAATAGCATTTACGAATATTTTTATACTATCGAAATTCACATCATAACCCCACATTAAGTAACCTTAAATAATATAATACTTTCAAAGATAAAAATGGAAATATTTAATCTAATTTGCATATACTACTGATACCCCTAAAAATCTTCATTTTGTAATTAACATGTCTCTTTGAATAAACATACAATATGATTAACTAAACAAACAATTTATTTTATACAAATTCTGTTGGGAAGAATCCTTTAACATTAACAGCCTTTAACTTTAAAGCTATCGAATTTTACATAATAACCCCCAAATTTAACCTTGATTAATTGCCAATAAACACTGAAGATTCAGTAGCTGAATCATTAGCTATAAAATTAGTTAGAACGACCTTTAATTATGTTTTCAACAACACAGAAAACTATTTCTGTGTAGTTAGTCTTCCTTTAGTCTTACATTAATTTCCATTTTCCATATTCTCGAACGAAGATGCAGTGCAAAATGGTGGCACTTTGCATTTCCAAGTACTCTCGTTAATTAGAGCACTTATAAAACAGCAAGAAGACGTGACAAATATCAATAATAACCGTAAAAATAAAGAGGTACTTAAAATTAAGAGGATGTGCTGGATTCCAGAATTAAAATCGAGTGTAATTTCGAGTCACAAGAAGAATTTCATGTACGAATATAAATTTTAGAGAGTTATTTTTTGTCGAAATGTTTGAATTTATAGAATTCACACTGCAGCATTTTTTCTCACTAATTTAATTGGTTGAAAAAAAAAAAAACAGCGAGATTTAATAATTGGTAAAGAAACAAAAAGGAATTAAACCCATTATTTACCACTATCCCTTTTTTGGGATATTACTTTTTTTTTTTTTTTACTTTCTTCTATATGTATATATAGAGAAAGTACTAAATTCGTGATAATTTCCAAACTCCAGTTTTTGATGGATTTACACGTTTTGGGATGTCCTGAACACGATTTGACTGTTTTTAGAAAATGCCTGTGTGTATGTGTGTTTCACGAATTTTGTGGACGCTGTATCTCACGAACCAATGAGTGAAATTTAACCAAACTTGGAATTTAGTTGGACCCTGACATAAACTGGTGCTGATTAGATTTGGGGATCATTCGATCAACAGGTGGCGTTGCGATCGCATTTTTTGCTAAATTTTTAACATGGCAGTATAGGACAAAATTTCGTATAAATGTACTTGCAAAAAAATGACTTTCTTTCAGCATTTAGTGGTATAATTCTGTCAGATAAAAATCGTCTGCATTTATAATGGAAAATAATTTGATAATTTAATAAACAATTTGTATTTGAATAAATTTTGTGTAAAATTATATAGAAGAAAGTCATGTGGTGGCCACATCATACTAGATTTTATTGTTTTAGACAATGTATTTTGACACTGTCCCAAAAATGGAATAATCTAGTAGTTTTTAACATTTTCCCAACAAAGTTGAAAAGTGTTAATGACTTCGGTTTGTCTGTCTGTCTGTTTGCATTCTAACCTAAATATTAATGGGTATGTTTAAAACTGATATATGTCATTCAAACTTACTATCCGATGTTTCCAATTGAAAATAGAGTAAAATAGCACCACTATTTTGTGTAGAGACACAGCCAAAAGTATGCCAAAACATTGCATTCTATGAGAGAGATTTCTGTAAATCGTATTTTAACAATTTTATTTTTCACAACTGTTAATGAAATTTACATTTATTATTCATATGCCCAAAAAAATGCGTTCTATAATACAAAGTATAATTAGCATTAATATTTAAAAAGCCACACAAAAATATTCAGATTAATTAAAGGTTATAATTGGAAAGTGTAGCAATTGCATTTTTCCTTTTAGTAAGCATTTTTAACAATGTTTAACAGTGATTTGGATTTGAATTAGTCTATACGTCTGTATTTCTGTCCGTTTGTCAATCTCTCCGCCTCTAGCGTCGGTAAAAATTTTCAAAATATCTTCTAAGAAATATATGTTATTCCAGTTTCCCATTTTTATAAATCATATTTAAATAACTTTTTACTGTAAAAATCACAATGAAATTGACATTTATTATTAATATGCTAAAAAAATATTTTGTGTATAATATGGTATGTTTACCATTCTGATTTACAGGGCTACGCTAAAATTTTCAAATATATTAAAAGGTTACAATTGGTGAAACTAAAATTTTATTTCCGTTTGTGTTTTAACTCTTAGCATTTTTAACTCTTTTTGACAATATTTAAGATTAATTATAAATTTAATTAGTTTATATGCCTATAAGTCCGTCCGTTGTGTGATAATGTTGTTAAATAACTTTGATGGTTAACCCCTTGAACTGAAATGACGAGTCCAGCTCGTCATGAATTTCGCGACACTAATTATGTTCTTATATGTATATATAACAAACATTCATATAAATGTGTGAAACAAATATTATTTTGTATAATAAATTATTTGAGCAACAAAACCGTAAGTATCTATATCAATCCCTCTTCTTAAAACTAAGAAAATTAAATTGTCTGCATGAGCAGTGCTGACTGAAAATAAATTGCACTTCAAGGGGTTAAACAACGAAACGAGTTCGTATAGTTGCAAAGGGTTAATAATCAATGGAAACGGCATGATTCTTCGTTCTTGTTAAATTTTGTTTTAGTACTAGTGTGACCATCTAATAATTATTCGCAACAATGCAATGAGCTCGTACAGTTGAAATGGGTTAATAATCAATGCGAATGGCATGATTTTTCGTTCTTGTTAAATTTTGTTCTAGCGTGGCCATCTAATAATAATTATTTGCTAACATAATCAATTTTGTTCGTAAGCGAATCATTATTTTATTTTCAATCACTGCTCTACGAACTAAAATTGAAAAACTCAGCTCTCATGAAAAATTTTAATATACTGGAGCAACAAAGTAATTCAAAAAAGCGAATTTCCTAAAGGCATTTTTCGACTTACACAAGAAAAACTTTTAAATATTTAAATATGGTAGTTTAAAATGAAATAGAAAACAGCAAAATAAGAAAAACTGAACAATTTCAAATGCTTACATTGAAAAACATTACGGTTTTAGGCTCGACAAAGAAAAGGATCAAATTTATCCATAAGGGATTTCACGAATCAACAATGCTTTGGATTTTTATTATGCCCGGCACACAGACTGTTTATTGTATGAACAAACATGCGATGCTGAATGTATATATATATATATATAAAGGAAGAAGAAAAAGAAACTAGAAATGAATGTTTGTATGCTCTGTGCAGTGATTACATTGCATGTTTGTTGTACCACTAGGGATTCCTTTTTCAAAACTTTTTGTTTCCGAAAAGCAAAGTTATAGTTAGGAAGATCAAACAGAGAAATATTGCTTTAGTTTTTGGGAAGGAAAATATGTAGTGGTTTATAGATACAATTTGTATTAATAAAGAAACATTTAAAGAAAGAATATTACGATTTTCTATAAGTAGGGCTTTAGTTTATATTTATTCAATAAAAGAAACTATGGATTTGCAAATACAATTTCGGCATCCGGTTTTCGAGGGTTTTGGATGCTCTGACAGGTCCTAAACGTGATTTGACCCTTTTTAGAAGATATCTGTATGACAAAATATTTTCTGTCAATTTTAGCTCAAGAATAATACATAGAATTTCATAGAAATCTGTAAGTAATTGCACCTTGACATAAATCAGTACCTATCATTAACTTTTGATGCAAATCGTTCAACAGATGGCGCTGTCTCCCCTGTTTTTCATAATTTTTAATATGGCAAAAAAGGACGAAATTTCGTATACATGTATAAAGTTAAGAATTACTTCTAATTACTCTGAAATAAAATATATGCGTTTAAGAGGAAGGAGTGGAAGTCAGAAGTATTTATTATGAGTAGTTTTAACCCCCCCCCCCCCCCTAAAATAAATAAATAAATAAATAAAATGCCATCTATATTGCAAGACATTCTTGGACACTGAATGTTAATTGGACAATGAGTCTGAAACAAAAATAGTCTACATTCATCACGTAAAATAATTTAAATAAAAACAATTGGACTGGGTGAATTTGTATAGGAAAATAGTGACAAAAATTTTCTGGTGGCCACAATACACAAGTTAAGTTTTGTTCTAGTACTAGTGTCACTCTAATAATTTTTATTCGCAAATATAACAAATTCTTCATCTTAAGCGAATGATTACTTTATTTTCAATCGTTCTCCTATAAACTGAAATTGAAAAACTTAACTCTAATGAAAATTTTGAATATACTGCAACAACAATATATTCGCAAACACGAATTTCCTAAAGGCATTTTTTGACTTACACAAGAAAAACTTTTAAATATTTAAATATGGCAGTTTAAAATGAAATAGAAAACAGCAAAATAAGAAAAACTGAACAATTTCAAATGCTTACATTGAAAAACATTACGGCTTTAGGCTTGACAAAGAAAAGGATCAACTTTATCCATAAGGGATTTCACGAATCAACAATGTTTTGGATTTTTATTATGCCCGGCACACAGACTGTTTATTGTATGAACAAACATGCGATGCTGAATGTATGTATATATATATATATAAAGAAGAAGAAAGAAAGGAAACTTGAAATGAAAGTTTGTATACTCTGTGCAGTGATTGCATCGCATGTTTGTTGTATCACTAGGGGCTCCCTTTTTCAAAACTTTTTGCTTCCGAAAAGTAAAGCTATAGTTAAGAAGATCAAACGGAGAAATATTGCTTTTCTTTTGGAAAGTAAAATATGTAGTGGTTTATAGCTACAATTTGTAATAATAAAGAACTATCTGATGAAATGACTATTACAAATTTCTATTAGAAGATTATTTATTATCTTCTACCGTCAACAGAAAAAAATACTGAATTCAGGAAAAAAAAAATCGATTTCCTGATTACGACAAATTTACACGTTTTGAGAGTTCTTGAACACGATTTCAAAAATTTCAGAAAATATTCCTTTGTCAGTGTGATTGTATACCTTTGACAAAAATTTTGTGGCAACTCTAGATCAAGAAATAATGCATATAGAATTTCATAAATATATATACTTAGTTGCTCCTTCAAATAATTTGGAGACTATCAACCTTTGGAATATATCAACCAACAAACAACGCTGCTAAGCTGCGATTTCCCATATTTAATGTAAGACTTTATCTCAGTTTCTATTGAATATATTTGTACAAAACTTGATATGTGAGAGGCGATTGTGAAAAATTATGCTGATTCAATTTGTGTACATATCGGCTGACAGGTGCTACTGTTATGCTGCAGTATTCCCTATGTACGGAGATATTTTATTTGAGCTTCTATAGTGCGTAAATGCACCAAATTTGATGTAAGATGGTCTTTATTAAAAATGATATCGACAAAATTTAAATGTAAACCAACAGATGGCGCTGCTATTACTCCCATATGATCTATCTCAGTATATATGGTTTCCCTAAGAGCACATCTTCTCCAAATGACATCCTCAGGATATCTTATGGATGAAAAGGACGTCTATGGACATCCCATGGACATCTTCAGGATGTATTGTAGACAAGTGTGTTGTTAGGGTTAACACACTAAATTGCAAATGTTAGTTTATTCTGCCCTAGCAGGACCGTAGACTTTTTCTTTTCTCCTGTGGGAACAAAAATCCCTATAACCACGCGGCTTGGGACTCACAGTGAGAAACCAATGTACCAATGTTTATTGTGAGAATCTATGTAATTAAATTTTGTGCATGTTAAACGGTAAAGAGCGTAGTTTTACAGAATGATACCGAAGAAAGTTTTGTGTTCATCACATTAATCCCCCCTCTTCCGAGAGAAAAATTAAAGTTTAAACTTGGTGTTTATTTTTAATAGAGATTATTATTTTTAAACACTAAACATACCCCCCTCCCCCCCCAAAAAAAAAAAAAAAAAATTAAATTAATAAATAAATAAAAATAAAATGAGTAAAAGTTCGTATTTCATTTTCGTGTTATGCAAACACTATACGAAACACTTTCTTCCATCTAAAAACAGAAAGAAAACTGAGCAAAAGACAAGAACATAAAGTCCTTTCTACATTCGTCCTCTCGCTTTTTAACATCGCTCAGCAACAGTCGTCCCACAAACAGCACTGCTGTTGAAAATGTGGCAGCGCAGTGTTATTAACTCCAATTTTGCTATGTTTCTACTGATAGCTCAAAGTGTCCCGACACTGACGATAAAAGTCTATTCATTAGTCAAAAACCATGAAAAAAGTAATAAAATCATGCAAAAGTTTTAAAAAAAAGTACCCCAAAAAGTCCGTACGAATTCACAATTTGCCTCTATATCTTGAAGAAAACTTCTAAAAATCTCTACGCGCAGAAACAAATCCCTACAGCTGGTAACACTGTGGCAGCCATCCATGACAAAATTGGACACGGCAAACGGAACAGTGCGGTTCACACGATAGACCGATCGGTATAAATGCGCAACCAAATAATCTTGCCCAGTGAAGAGCCGGTAATAAGTAAAGGGCAAAATTAACAGTCGCCACCGGCCACGTGGCGACTAAAAAATTATGCATCGATCGCCACTATAATCGCCAATTTCTGTGATCATCAAAAATTTTTAAAAATCGAGCGATGACTGCCGATTGTGATTTCCAATCTTTCTCCATCCACGGCACAAATGTCAATGTTCATTTTAAACTTGCTTTATTATATTCTATAACCTATAAAGAAGTAGAATTGTTTAATATTGCTCACTTATATACTTTTTAGACCCTCTTTCCCTCCCCCTAACGATCGGTGATCACATGCCTTTTACAGAAGCTTTATGATTTCCAATTTTTCTCCATCTGCAGCATAAATGTAAATATTTATTTTAAAATTGCTTTATTAGATTCTAGAATCTATAAAGAAGTAGAATTGTTTAATATATTTCACTCATAATTTTTTTGTGTTAATTTTCTTATGTGTATTTCTTATTTTATTAATTTTCTTGTGGCGGTATACCACTTTGCTGTCTGAAAGAAATAGTCTCATCATGTAAAAAGTGGCCACTAACCTAAATAAGTGACTACTAATGCAATTTATAGTACTGGCAACTGGAAACTAATGAATTTTCCCAGTTTTTGCCCTTTAGAAATAAGGTAGCACAAATAAAACAGAAAAACATTCCATAGGTTAAATTTAAATTCATTCTTAAAAAAAGACCTAAAGTTTAATTTAACGTCTTTTCTCAACTCCCTTTCATAACGCAATACGCTTCATTCTGTACTCAATACTGAAGCGGAGCAAAGAGAAACAAATAGTTAGATGAAGGCAATTTTGGACAAATTCCTGGATTCGCTTCATTGTTACAATTTATGTTTCATAAAACTTGATTTAATGAACGGCATATTAAGTCCCCAAAATACTTTTCTTTTTTTTTCTTCCCGTTTATCCAGTAACTCAGGAATTCTCGTATCACAGATGAGCAAATTACCAGAGAGTGTAACACGAGAGATGCCCTTTATGTCCTTAACTAGATATTATTACTTAAGTAATAATTGTAAGAGAAGAGTTGTTCTTAAGCATAACAAAATAACGAAAATCGATACCATGGTTAAGGTTTGTAAGTTTAAAAACGGAACAACGTGTAATTTAATAAAGCGGCATGTCAGATATTAGGGACATCAAATTATTAGCGAGACAGCTTAATTTACACAATTATTGATCGATTAGTGCTCTTTATGCGTATTAATCGAATATTTAGCCCCTCAAAAT
Source organism: Salticus scenicus (assembly GCA_963930645.1). Lineage (NCBI taxonomy): Eukaryota > Metazoa > Arthropoda > Arachnida > Araneae > Salticidae > Salticus > Salticus scenicus. The sequence goes on from OZ005662.1 coordinate 32,113,070, forward strand.
CGATTCAAAGCTTTTATTTCGATCTAGCAATATACAGAAAATCTCAGGAAGAAAATAAAGATTGAGCTACGGATTTATTGATTTATATATTTTTATCTGGTTTTTCAAAGCTGTGAGAAATCTGCTGAATTTTACATTCAATTTAGACTAATATTTAATTCATTGAAAAAGGTTCTGTTTGTCGGTATTTTACTATCTGTCCTACAAATTTTTTACAGGAAAACAACAACAAGGTAGAAAGACGACATTTTACAAAAATAAAAAGAACAACAATAACAGAGTAAAGACATTATACAACTGAAATTTAACCCCTTTTGTCACTTGCCCTTTATAATGGCCAGCAACATGCCTCATTTTGCACTCAATATTGAAGCAGAAATGAACGATTCAATGTAGGCAGTTTCCGACAAATTCCTAGATTTGCTTCATAATCGCAATTTATGTTTCATAAAACTTGGTTTAATGAACGGTATATTATATCGCAAAAATACTTTTATTCTTTTTTCCCATTAACTCGGGAATTCTGATGTCACAGATGAGCAAATATCAGACTGCGTAAAAGGGTAACTCCATTTTATGTCCTGAAATAGATATTATTACTTAAGTAATAAGATAATAGAAGAATTTATATTAAATAAGGAAAATCGTTGCCACCGTTAAAAGTTTGAAAGTTTAACAAGAAACAGTAATGACAAGAAATGAGAAGCTTTTATTTGATTTTAACAATATACAAAAACTTAGGAAAAAAAAATTAAAAATCTAAGCTACCAATTTATTTATCTTAATCTCGTTTTTCAAAGCTGCGAAAAATCTACCTGGGTTTAAAATTTAATTTAGACTAATACCACTGCGCTGAATTAAAAAAAATAAATAAATAAATAAATAAAATCGACTCCTGATACCATTCTTGCTGATTCTTATGCAAAATGACCTCCTGAATCCGAATATAACTACCATTTTGCGCAGTCGCCCACCGTTTTCTCGGGACACCATCCCCTCCCCCAATTTTTATCACTGTTTAGTAATTTTATGGCAATAAATTTGTGATTTGGAAAAATGAAAAAAAATTAATTTAACGCAAAAAAAAAAAAAAAAAAAGTTTAATAAATAACATTAATAATAAATTAGAAAAATATAACAAATATAATACATAATTTCAGAGGCAAATCCCTTCTAAATTTTCTCCTTGCCGCAAATGTTGATGTTTAAGAATTTTCCAACTCTGTAGCCCCTCAGAAGATATTTAATAATTAAAAATAATCTCCCCTCCCCCTAAAAATCAAATTTATAGCCATAAAATTACCGAAAAGTGATAAAAATAGGGGGCCGTTCCTAAAAAAAAAAAAAAACGGTGGGTGAAAGGGCAAAATGGACATCCTATTCGGATTCAGGTCATTTTACATAAGAATTTACCAAATGGTGTTGGGGCAATTTTCATGCCGAGCAATGTATTTAATTCACTAAAAACAATTCTGTTTGTTTGTATTTTAGTCAGTGTCTGACTTACAAAATTTTTATAAGAAATTAACAGTAACGTAAACAATAAGAAAAAAAAAATATATACAATTAAAATATAACACCTTTTCTCAGTTGTTATCGATAACGCTGCAACATACTTCATTTTGTACTCAATTTTGAAGCAGAATAAAGAGAAACAAATGAATAATTAGATGCAGGCAGTTCCGGACAAATTCATAGATCCGCTTCATTATCTCAATTTATGTTTCATAAAACTTGATTAAATGAGCGTCATATTAAGCAGCAGAAACACTTTTCTTTTTTTCCATTAACTCAGGAATTCTTCTGTCACAGATGAGCAAATATCAGAATGAAGCTCCACTTTACGTCATTAACTAGATATTATTACTTACGTAATAAGTTAACAGAAACATTTATTATAAATTATCTCTAAAAAAAGAGTTAAATTGAACACGTGTCATTCGTTAATTATATTAAAAACACTTTAAACACACGTAAAATTAAACTTTAGTTTAAAAAAAAATATATCCAAAGCTTTTCGCTTTAAAATAACGCTTTAACGATGATGCTTTACTATTAAAGCGAAAAGCTTCGGATAATTTTTTTTTTTAACATCTTTTAAATAAAATTTAATTTTACGTGTGTTTAAAGTGTTTTTAATACAATTAAGAAAAAAATTATATTAAATAAGTAAAATCATTACCACCGTTAAAGTTTGAGAGTTTAACAAGAAGCAATATACAATTTAAGGAAACGACGTGCCACAGATTACAGACATCAACTTAGTAATGAGACAGCTTGTTTTACCCTTTATTTATCACGTTGGTTTTATCCAATTATTGATAGATTATTGCTGTTTATTTTAATTAATCGAACATTTAGCATATAAAAATCGATTCAAAATAAACAGCTTTCATTTCATTTTAGCAATACACGAAAATGCAGAAGAAGAAAAATTAAAATGACCTTTTTCTTTTTCAGTCTTTAAAAATCTGAAAATATTACCGGATATCTACATTTATATTAAATAAATAGTTAATCCACCGAAAAAGGTAAATTATTATCTCTCACTTCTCTATAATGCATCGTACCGAATTTTGAAGCAGGAGAAATAATTAACATTCAGGCAGTTTCGGACAATTCCTAAATCCGCTTCATTATCACAATTTATGTTTCATAAAACTTGGTTTAATGAACGGCATATTTACTCGCAGAAAAGCTCTTCTTTTTTTTTTTTTTTCCCCTTTCAGTTTATACATTAACTCGGGAATTCTCGTGTCACATATGAGGAAGCAAACAGGCGCAGAACGAGAGCTTAATTTTATGTCACTAACTAGATATTATTACTTGAGTAATAATATAAAGTTCAGTGTTATAGTAGAATAAAGTAAGAAAAAATTATACCTTTGTTAAACTTTAAAAATTTAACATGAAACAGCATTTAATTTAATCAAGTGGCGTGTCAGATATTAGGGACATAAATTATTAACAAAGAAGTTTGATTTATTCAAAAATCGGTCGCTGAAGGTAAGAAATAACACCGCCACTTGTCGACCGTTATATACTCAAATCAACTAAACGTTCTTTTTCATAATGCCATGTCACATAACTTTTGATATATTTTAAAGTTATAGAAGCTGAGATACAGCCTTACCGTAATTAGCAGAACTCGCAGCACGGCAACGTCGCTATTGAATGATATGCACAAAAAGTTTACCGGTAGCAATTTATGGCAAGATTTAACTATGTAAAATTTTTCAGAATTCTTGTCTATTAGTTCGGTATCTCATAGAGCTATTAAAAATTTTTGCTCACAGACGCAGACATGCGGACATTTTCTAAAAATTGTCGAATCGTATTCAGGACATCTTAAAACATGTAAATCTATCAAAACTTCCTTCTATGCATTTTTTCCCCCCTATGTATATAGAAGAAAGTAAAAATCTACGATTAAAATTTAATAACTTATCTCAATTCTCCTCCATATTGCAACATACTTCGTTTTGTGCTCAATTTTAAGGGGTTACATCCAGTTGTAATTTTCAAAAAATCGATTTTTTTTTTTTACATATTTTGAATGTACATATATTTGATAATATTGTCTGAAAATTTCATATCGATCCGGCAATTAGTTTCGGAGAAATTTGCGTATTTGTAAAGACGTCTCCGAGCGTTTTAAAGTAGGCGGAGCGTAAACCAGAGTAGCAGCTGTTTTTCATTATCCCTATGCCCTTGTCCATGCTTTTCATAATGTTTTGCTTCTTAGAATAAGAATATAAAAGGTTTATCTTAAATCTGAGAGCTATATTTAGAAATGGTTCCCAAAACTTAAAACGCGTTTATCTCGAAACGGTGTTTTCAAAGTCGGTGAGCAAAATTTCTCCGAAACGGCTGGACCGATTGACTTGAAATTTTGACACGATTTTCTTAGATATTTCTGTCAGGTAATGATCGTAGGAATAAGGTTTCTGATAATAATTTCGATTTTTTCAGCCACTTTCAAGTGTAAATTTTCATGAAAAAAAAAACGATTTTTTTTTGGGGGAAGCCGCCATTTTGTCAAAAATCAAAATTTTGACTATTCCTACGATCATTACCTGTATTCATCTATCCTAAAAATAAATCTTTTGGTTTTTTTCATTTCAGATAATTTGGATCAGAGATATCTTGCTCACCGCCAGACACCTTTTTGTGGAAGTCCTCTAGGAGATCTACTACAGGAACAGCGGAACCCACTATTTTTGTAAACTCATCACGGATTCTTAACATACATTAAATTTACTATATGTATATGTATTGTATATATTTCTTTAATAAAAGGCCTCTTCACAAAAAATTCACAAAAAAACACGTTTTTTTGTGCATACAACTGGATGTAACCCCTTAAAGCAGAACAAAAAGAAATAAACGATTAGATACAGGCATTTTCTGACAAATTCCTGGATTCACTTCATTACCACAATTTATGTTTCATAAAACTTGATTTAAAGAACGGCATATTAAGTTACAAAAATATTTTTCTTTTACTTTATCTCTATCTAAAAATACTTCTCCTTTAATACTTTTCCCGTTTATCCATTAACTGAGGAATTCCCATGTCCCAGATGAGAAAATTACCTGTACAGTGTAACAAGAGAGATCCATTTTATGTACTTAACTAGATATTATTACTTAAGTAATAATTATAAAAGAACAGTTGCTGCTAAGTAGAACAAAGTAGGGAAAAACGATACCATGGTTAAGATTTGAGAGTTTAACAAGAAACACCATGTAATTGAATGAAGTGGCGTGTCAGCTATTAGGGACATTAAATTGTTAACGAAGCAGATTGTTTTATTAAATTAACGATCTCTGAATATAAGAAATAACGCCTCTTGCCGACCGTTATATACTCAAATTAACTAATCTTTATTTTTCACAAACCCATGCCATATATCATATTTGACGTATCTAATAATGCTGTAGAAGCTGAGATTAAGTCGTCTTGTAAATGAAAGAAATCGCAGCATAGTAGCGCCACCTGTTGAAGTATGTGCACCAGTGGCGAATCCAGAACTTAACTTTGGAGAGGGGGGGGGGGGCTAAGATTTTTCAAGATGTTATTCCAGATCAATGAAAAGTCTACAATTGTAATATTCAATTGTGAATGTCAGTACTTTTATGTTAAGACTTAACTATACATAATTTTTTTTTTTATGAAATTTTGTCAATTAGTTCGTGATATAGAGTTGCTACAAAATTTTCGCCATACACAAACACATAAAGACAGACGGAGATTTTCTAGAAATGGTCAAATCGTATATTCGGGAATCTTAAACACGTAAATCCATCGAACTTCTTTCCATACTAAATTTTCTTTTATGAATACAGAAGAAAGTAAAAATCTACAATTAAAATTTAATTTAACACATTTTCTCTGTTCTCCTCGATACTATTCTTCATTTTCTACTCAATTCTGAAGTAGAATATACTGAAACAAATAATTACATGCAGGCAGTTTTGGACAAATTTTCAGATCCGCTTCATTATCACAATTTATGTTTCATAAAACTAGGTTTAATGAGCGGTATATTAAGTTGCAAAAATACTTTTCTTATAATTTATGTCTCTATCTAAAAATACTCTTTTCCCCGTGTCACAGATGAGTAAATTGCCGTAGAAAGTAACACGAGTGATCCACTTTGTCTTTAACTGGATATTATTGTTTAAGTAATAAGAGAAGAGTTGCTGCTAAGTAGAACAAAGTAAGGAAAATCGATATCATGGTTAAGGTTTGAAAGTTTAAACAAGACACGTTATGTAATTTAATGAAGTGGCGTGTCAGATATTAGGAACATTAAATTATTAACGAAGCAGCTTGAATTATTAAATTATTGATAGCTAAAGATGAGTTATAACTGTGCCACCTATCGACCGATATATACGCAACTTACTTCGTTTTCTACTCAGTTTTGAAGCAGAATAAATTGAAACAAATAATTACATGCAAGCAGTTTTGGACAAATTTTCAGATAAGCTTCATTATCACAATTTATGTTTCATAAAACTAGGTTTAATGAGCGGTATATTAAGTTGCAAAAATACTTTTCTTATAATTTATGTCTCTATCTAAAAATACTTTTTCCCGTGTCACAGATGAGCAAATTACTGTAGAACGCAACGCGAGAGATCCACTTTGTCTTTAACTGGATATTATTGTTTAAGTAATAATTATAAGAGAAAAGTTGCTGCTAAGTAGAACAAAGTAAGGAAAATCGATACCATGGTTAAGGTTTGAAAGTTTAAACAAGAAACATTATGTAATTTAATGAAGTGGCGTGTCAGATATTAGGAGCATTAAATTATTAACGAAGCAGCTTGATTTATTCAATTATTGATAGCTAAAGATGAGTAATAACAGTGCCACCTATCGACCGATATATACCTAAATTAACTCAACGTTCTTATTCAAAATAAAAATCTTATATATCAAGATTGATGTATTCCTACGCTATAAAATCTGAGATGTGACATTTTTTGCATACAGGCAAAATTACAGCGTAACAGAGCTACCTGTCGGTTGTTTGGAGTCTTAAATGGTTTTCTTTAAAATTCGCGTGAATACGGGCTAGGATTCCGTAGAAAGACCTCCATGGGCAGCACCTCCCTCCTAGGGCTAAGTTACTAGGCCAGACAATTAGCCTTTATTCCTACACTATTCCATATACAGTAGTGGACAAAATTGTGGAAATCTTTTGAAAAAAGTTGATTTTAGTGGTTTGATGTCTAATAACACCACTTTTTTTTTGTACCAATACCATAAAATTATATATCATTGGAAAGGTAATTTAATCAAAATTGTAAAGCAATAACATTTGTTCAATTATCTGTATTATATCAAAAGTTATAGCCAAATAACCAGAAAAAAAGAAGTACAGCTCGCTTACGTTTATAGGAAATAGCTGCCCTTCATTTGAATGTAGCCAATGAGCATGAGTGTAACAGAGCCAATCAGACGTCATCTTGTTTTGGCAATGAGACAACATGTCACAGGACATTTATCAGTGTGCATTGTAATTGCTATCAAGTAAGTTTTTTGTTTTGTGCTCTTTGATTTACTAGTGAGCTTGTGAAACTAAAAAAAAAAAAAAAAAAATCAATATAAAATTTTAAAAATGGCGCAAAGAGTTGACTGGTCACCTAGGAAGCGATGTAAAATAGTAACATTAAGTGAACAAGGCTACAGTTATGAAGAAATTAGAAGAAATATTGGGGGAAACTTAACCAAAGGTGGCATTTCTAAATTTTTGTAGAGGTACAAGGAGACTCAGTCATTAGAAAGCCAGATTGGTAAAGGCAGAAAAAGGTGCACTACAGCAAGTGATGATAGAAGAATTAAAAGACTGTGCCTAGGTGTCAGAAAAAAAAAATCATCTGGATGTATACAAGGGGAAATGTTGCAATGCAATGTGACAGTAAGTGCAAGGACTGTTCGGCGCAGACTGCATAAATTTGGTCTAAATGCTAGAATTCCACGAAAAACGCCATTTTTGTCTCTGAAACAAAGGTTGAGAGATTAAACTGGGCTAAAGCTCATGTTCACTGGACAACGGAACAATGAGACAATGTAATTTGGAGTGATGAGACCAAAATCTCCCTGTTTGGTAGTGATGGCATAAAATACATATGAAGAAGAATTAGAGAAGATGTCCATCCTGAGAGTATATTACACCTACTGTGAAACACCCAGTCAGTGTTATGATTTGGGGTTGTATGACATCAAGAGGTGTAGGCAGAACTGGCGTGATCGGTGGGAATATAAATGCCCAAAGATACATAAATGAAATACTTGGGCCCAAGCTGCTGCCTTCTGCACGTGATCTTTTCCAAGATAATGAAGCATTCACATTTCAACAGGATTCAGCTCCATGTCATGTTGCTGGTGTGCGCAAGAAGTGATTTAAAGATAATCATATTCAACTGCTGGAATGGCCTGGGAATAGCCCAGACCTTAACCCAATCGAAAATCTATGGAGCCGGCTAAAGAAGCTTGTTAGACAAAAGCAACCCAGCAATAAAACCCAATCAACGTAAGCAATAATTCAATCTTGGTTTCATGTTATAACAGCTGCAAAACTAAAGAAGTTGGTTCACTCCATGGGAAAACGCTGTAAGGCCGTAATTAAGGCTAAAGGTTACCCAACTAAGTATTAACTGATATGATGAAAATTTTTGGGTATCTCATTTTTCTATGTATTTCACCTTTCTTCTTTATAGATGCTGTTCTATTGTAAAGCTATTCTTAAATATTATTGCTTTACAACCTTGATTAAATTACCTTTCCAATGATATATAATTTTATAGTATTGGTACAAAAAAAAAAAAAAAAAAAAAAAAAAAAAAAAAAAAGTGGTATTTTTAGACATCAAATTACTAAAATCAACTTTTTTCAAAAGGTTTCCACAATTTTGTCCACTACTGTATATATATACATGCACACGAGAGAATTATCAGATTTCTAATCATTTAAGCAATATTGCTTTTTTTTTTTTTTTTTTTTTTTTTTTGGGGGGGGGGGGGATGCGCAAACCTGTTAGAAGAAAAAAAATCTCCTTTTAAAGTTTGGAAGAAATGTTTGAAAACTTATATTCTGGCAATTGCATAAAGAGAAAACTTTTCATGAAAAATATCAAATATCATCTTTTAAAATATTAAAACTAACCTAAGCAAAAACGAAATTACATTAAGAACATTTGGAAAAAGTAAAAACTAATTTTTGAAAAATCATATCTCTGAAATGCTTTCCATAAAAAAAGAATTTGTTTCGCTAAGAGAAAATTTCATTTCCTGTTGCTAAAAGGAAAGTGGGTGGGTGCGGTGGCGTCGGAAATATTCCTCCCAATCTCAGCATAAAATGTCCAGCTTGTATGTATGTAAATAACCACGATATAAAAAGTTTTTTCTGGGGCACAAATGGAGCGCTACTGCTAGCGGGACAGAAATCAGCATATCAGAAGTGACACAGTTAGAAGCAGAGCTACCAAATAAAAATATTTAGTAGTCGCCTCAATTTGTTTAGAAGTTTTCAGTTCAAACTGTCAAGTATTGATAATGATCAAATTCATGAGGAGACTAATTTTTAAAGCAAACTAAATATAATTTGTTGAAATGAAAAATAAGTAAATCATTAAATTTTTCTATTTTGATAAAACTTCAAACTCATTCTTTTTATTTTTTATGAAACTAAAACAAAACTAACAAGATATTTTTAGGTCACAAACACATTACGATAAAAAAAGTTACACATTATTAATTATAAGCTTCAATATAATTTGTAATATAAAGGAAGTATTTCTCATCAGTAGATACAGTATCCCTAACAGCACATCTACTGGACTTGTCATCCTTAGGATTTCCTACGGAGGAAAAGACGCCCTAGAGGCATCCACAAGATATACTGTGGATAAGTGTGCTGGTAGGGATATTGAAATATTTCAGTGCACAAACTTTCTTATTACTTCTATATTCACGAGATTATTTAACAAATCTAGCTTAGCTGATCTTTCTCTAAAAAGTGTATAAGTTCAAATAAAAAAATAGAGAACATGCGTATCGGAATTCAAAAAATAAAACAACAAAATCATAATTTCCCCCTTATTTAAGGGACACCCTAATGGACCTCTGTGGAGGTCGAAATTGGCGACAAATTTGGCAAAGATAAGAAAAGAAAGAAAGTCGTTTAGGATAATTAACCTTTGGAAGCTCTATCTTTAACAAGAGCTCAGTTTCTGAAATATTCCGGAATGAAATAAGCATTTCTTGCGCCGAACTGCTGACAACTGTGTTGGATTATTTCGAGAATATTTGTTGAATAACGGGCATTCGTTGGCTAAAGCCTACCTGTTCATTTAAGATTTACAGGGTGGTCCGAAAAACATGATAGAAAGTAAGCGATCGTTGTAGAAAAAATAAAATATGCAAGAACATGAAACTTATGTTATTGAATAAAGATATGGATGACATTTAATATACAAGGTGCTCGAAATGTCTACTGTCCCCGACTATAGTGTTATAAAGCCAGTTCCGAAACTTTGTCATAAAGCGCTGGAGTGTGTCGGAATCAAGTGCATCAATCTCAATACGGATGGTCGTTTTCAGGCCCTCAAGTGAATCAGGGTATTCCTATAAATCCTGTCCTTGGTGTAAACTCATAAGAAGAAGTCGCACGGATTTAGGTCCGGACTGTATGGGGACCCGTCTATCCTGTACCCTGTGAATTTTTCTGCATCCAATGCAATCAAACGCTCACTAAACGTCGTTTTAAGCCACAGGGAGACATCAGCAGTTCTATGGGGACGAGCCCCATCTTGCATGAACTAGTACTGGCGTGTCATGTTGAGACAGCCCCAGGTAACACATAGCGTTGTTATAGCGTTGCAAATAAGTCTGAACTGTGAAAAATTGGTTACGTTATTTTATGTCCGTTGAAAAATAGTTTTTATTTCGCAATATTCTCACTGAACTATTTCGAATATTTACTCAGTAATAAAGAAAACCTACAACAAACGTTGTTTTATGGTTGTACTTTTTCTGTTATTTTTTCGACGTTTTAAAATAGGTATTTTATTAATTTTTGTTTTCCTTTTTGATTCTAATAAAAAATATGTTTTTTCAACGAATAAATAGGTGCTTTTTATAAGTCATTATTTCCGTCAAATGACGTTGAATCTCTTCAACTTGATATCGATACACGATTGTGAATTGGTGTGATGTGAGTGTTATAATTTTCTTTAGAGTTTTAGAAGGTATGGTGTGCTGCGAAAGAACTTCTAACATGATAAGATGGGAAGCTTTCGGCAAATTATATTAACAAGTATAGTAGAATGTTCTTTGGCTTTCGGAAACCGTAACTAACGAAGGTGTTCATATTGTACGCTTTCTCCCGTTCTACATGCGAAATCGCCAAGTATATTGTGGCAAACCTTAAAAGCGTCTTACGATACGACGCGTGCCATTTTGAAAGTGAATGTGATGTGAAAGAAGATGAATATCGCTTTCCTGTTAAAATGGTACGAAAGTTTTCTGACATTTTACGTAATTTCCAAACAACTTGCTAGCTGGTAAATTCCCTTAAAAGCTCAAAGTTATAATATTCTTTGGTTTTGGGTGTGTTTACCTGCTAGCATAATATTAAAAATTACAGAGTTCTCGACTAATTGTGGATGCTGTATTTATTTAAACAAGATTTTTCAAGTAATGAAGTGAGTGTTTCTTTTTCCCTTCCTTAATTTTATGTTTGAATTCTTGTCTTAAATTTTCAGGAGTCGATCTAACTTTAAATATTTAATACTCTTTTTTAAAACTGTACTTTTGTAAAATTTTACATTTTTCATATTTACTGAAAAAATATATCTATATATAATGTAGCACTACTACTGTTTTATTGAACGAAGTATATGCAGTAAATTTATATTATTAAAAACAGGTCTTATATATACAAAAGTTATACTTTTGAGTACTAAAAATTATAAGTCTAAAAATTAAGTAAAAAAGAATGTTCCATTTTTTTTTTTTTTTTTTTTTTTTTTTAAACAAAGGATTTTTTTTTTTTTTTTTTAATTATTAGCAATATTTTAGAAACAAAAATTCAATGGATATATGGAGATAGCTATTTTTCTTGGATTTCAACGTTTATAAGACATAAGAAAAGCCGTTGAAAACCGATATAAAAAGCACGACAGTATTGCGATTCTGAACAACCGTTTTACAACTTTTTTTTTAGGGTATAAAAAAACGACAGTATTGCGTTTTCGCACAACCCTTTTACAACGGTTTTTTTTTTACGTTGTAAAATGTATTAAAACAACCGTTGAAAGATGAGGAAATCAACGAGACATATTTTCAGATTATTAACGTTACGGAAAACGATAATTCAACGGAATGCATTGCCGTTTGTTCAACGTTGAAAATACCATACTGTGCTACCTGGGGCCCGCTTCAGGTCCAAAGTGACGCTCTAGAAACTCTCGATACTTCAGTCCCGTGACCATACCGTCAATGAATATCGGACCACTCATCCGCTTCGACGATATGGCACACCACACCGTGATCCTTTGTGGATACAGTCGTGAGACGACACTGAGATGAGGATTTTCCGTACCTCAATGGCACCTCAAAAAACATTCTTACGATAAATAATCGTTCTTCCAAGGTCAGTGATTCCATATTGGTTATTCATTATTTCCGGTAATTAAGCATTCACCTTAAATGTCAATATATGCGCAATTACAATATGGAAGAATTATACTTATATCAGTACATTTGAAATCAGGAACTTAAAATACTTTCTATCATGTTTTTCGGACCACCCTGTACTTTCTATACGCAAGAAAGTGAACGTTTTCGTAACAATATTCTCTCCTCGTTCAACCCTTTTTTTACCAATTCGCCTACAAAGTTATTTTTTGATAAAATACGGAGGTATTATTAGAAATCAAACAGTGCTTCACACTTTTATTCAAATTGTAAGACACTTCAAGCAAAACGTGAAGCATAGTTTTATTCCTATTATTGCCTGGAATAATATGATTCGCTGATATGGACGTTTTCATGTCACACCCTAACAACACACTTATCCATAATAAAACTTGAGGATGTCCATGGGATGTCCTTTCATCCATGGGATATCTTGAGGATGTCATGTGGAGAACACGTGCTGTTAGGGCAGTTGCCAAATTTTATAATTTATTCTGCCGCATTGTTAGCCCCGCCTTTTTTTTTTTTAAATACTCCTTTTTATTTAAAAGGATTTCTTTTTTCTTATTTTATCGTAGTTATATTTTGGAGAAAATTAATCTATAAATAAAGTGGTGTGAAATAAAGGCGGGGCTAAAAATGCTCCGAAATCGGGGGTCTGTCAAGAGGTAAATCTGGATCCGTTAAAGGACCTTTCATAAAATTACTTATCCTAAAAAAGGACCCTTCATTCTTGTTAAAAATAGACCTTTGATAAATCTTTTTCATCTCGAAAACTAATCCTCCATGGAACGAACAGGCCGCCTGAATAATCGGACGTACTTTGCAGTATTTTCACCGAGAAGCTGATATTCAATTTTTAATTCACAAAAGGTTTCTGTGCATATGTGTGAGTTTAGCTCTATAAAAATGAACCGTCATTGTCTTAAATGAAACCTTAATTGTAATTTTATTTTGCAAAATAAAATTTTTCACAAAATCACAAAATAAGGACCCTAGCCAAAAAGTTCAGAACTTTATTTTCACATTGAATTTAGATGTGAGAAATTATGTGTAGAATTTTTCACAATTTCACAAAAACAGGACCCTGTCTGAAAAGTCTGGACAGACCCCTGGGAATAAATTATAAAGGTATGCAACTCTGTCATACTATAGGCGTCTCCATTCTTAATACATGCCTAATTTTTTCCACTGATATGAAGGTTCGTGATATTATTACGATCTGATACAGCTATTGTAAGTTTTTGCATTTTGCAAGTTGTGGCGGTTTTTTTTTTTTACAGTTTTTTTTTTTTTTTTTTTTTTTTTTTTAATTTTAGCACCACTTTTTAAATGTACTTAACTACAGAGGCTTTAACCGTATTTCTTAATTTACACACACACATTTTCTGTCTCATAGCGCAACCACATTTCTCGCACCTAGTTTTGAGGAATTCCAAAGTTTTGGAAAGGTGCCAAACTGTTCGACAAGCGTGGATTTGGAAAACATTCAGTCATTAGGAGTTCCCTTATCGCTTTATTTTCTCTCAACCGCAGGAGTTATCACTCCTATTTTAATACTGGACTCGTTGAGTCAGTACTTGCGCAGAGGCTCCCATGGTCGCAAGAAATATTACAGCCTTTTTCAATAAATACAACAACATGTTATATGTAACGAAAATCTCTCTTTTAACAAACTTAAGGATATATTATCAACAAGAAATCTTTTTGTAACACTGATTTAATCAGAAACTCCTAACATAAAACATATCTGTAAAATTATCTTACACAGCTAAAAATCAACATAAAAAATATTTATTCCGACACTTATCTTTTTTGTTACACATTCTCTTTAAAGAAACACAATGGAGAATTTCAGCTGGTTTTGAGTTTGACTTTAAGGAAGAAAAATGAGGCTAACTTTCACATAATGCTTAACCTATTTATCTTTTTTCCCCTCAAAGAAAGATTAAATTTTTACGAAAATGGCGAACTTTAGAAATTATTGACGAATATTTAACTTACTCGAAGTGGTTTTTGAATTTCTAAAAAGATAGCTGATAATACGACGAAAATAATATTTTAAAAATATTAACTATATTCATAACATAAATCATGAATTAAGAGGGACCTTATAACTGACTAAATGATACAAAAAAGTTATGGTTAAATGAAATTTTTAATAAAGTAATGAGTTGAGGAATATTAAATAATGTTTAACTAAGAAAAAAAAAAAATGGTTAATGTTAAACCAGAAAATTGATAAACCTAAAAGAGTAAAAAGATGAAATAGGTTTATCAATTTTTTAAAAACCACACTTAAGATAAGATTTTTTTCCCCCTAAAAATATAATTTTTATTAGCAAATTCTAATGTTATTTATTTCATAAGATTAGAGTAATTTTGGATAACGTACCGGGAATTCTTGTACTTAGATAATTTTTGTTATTAATTTTAAGATAAGAAAGTGGGAAAACTTTGATTATGTTATATTAGGATATATGACATATTTTTTTTTTAATAGTTAATGGTAGACATAGTCTATAAATATATATATTTAGACACATTCTATAGTGGATGTGGTGCTACAAAAATTATTATTATTTTATATTTCTTAAATAATAAAAAAAAGTGTTCTGTTTTTCTATTATTTTTACCAAATTCTTCTTTTTTCCTTTTTTATTTTCTGACAAGAAAGCATTCTAAGGACACAACTGCTGACTATCTTTTAATGTTTACAATTATTAAATAAACTAATATATTGTAACCATCATTAAACTCTTCTAGAGACCCAGAAAGGCGAGTCACCTTTATTTAACTCACCTCTTTTTTCAAAATGGCCCTCTTACATATTAAGTTTAGTGCATTAACACCCTATAGAAGCTGAGATTTAGCTTTCCTGTACAATGTAATGATAACGAAAATTCAAGCATTTACTCATATCAGTTTAGAAAATTCCATTTTAAAAGTAAAGTATGGAAATAGATTTATTTAACTAAAAAAGTATCAATGATTTCATATCGTCGAAAGTTATCAGTTGAGAAATTTTAATTTTGCTAATTCAGTTTTTATACATTTGTTTCTCTGGCTTTGATCGGCCTAATAAATGCACAGAACCCAAATAAATTAGCATGCGGTTTGATAATGATAAAAAAAGATTAAAAAAAAAAAAAGTCATATTAATCAATAATTTATATATATCCATTTAGAAATCTTCATTTTTTATGAAAAATACTAAATTAAATTAAACTAAGTTTAAAACACACTAAATTATTTTAATTTTATCATAAAAAGGCATCAGTCGTTTAAAATTAAAAAAAAAAAAATAATAAATAAATAATAAAAAAGACTCATTCATTATTAATTTATCTTACATAGGTTTTAAATCAACCCTTAGCTTTAAATGGCTTTAAAGAAAAACGAAAACATAATGGAATCCACACAATTAATGACAATAATGAAAAAAAAAAAAAAAATAATAATAATAATAAAATAATAATAATAATAATAATTATTATTATTTTAATTTTATCATAAAAAGGCATCAGTCGTTTAAAATTAAAAAGAAAAAATAAATAATAATAATAATAATAATAAAGACTCATTCATTATTAATTTATCTTACACAGGTTTTAAATCAACCCTTAGCTTTAAATGGCTTTAAAGAAAAACGAAAACATAATGGAATCCACACAATTAATGACAATAATGAAAAAAAAAAAATAATAATAATAATAATAATAATAACGTGAATTGAACATATTTAATCACATTAACTGAGAAAACTTCACTTTTTAAAAAATAATAAGTATTTAATTAATTGTTTAAGTAAAACAGAAAAGAATTTGAAAAAAAGATTCTTTTGTCGTAGTCTCTATAACACCTGCAATATGTTACAGCAATTTAATTATCTAACAAAGAAACACAATGGAAAAAAATAAATCTTACCATGAGGTTCAGAAAAAAAAAAAAAAAAAAAAAAAAAAAGTAGCACGCTCTGTATTGTCAGCTCGTACAAGTTTTTTCAACATCCAATAAAACTTAAAAGAAAAAGGGAAAAGCCTTTTTTTATAGATACTACCAGTTTTGTTTTCTTCAGAGGGTTTATATTTTAAGAAAACATCGTTGAAGACAACAGAGGCAGAAGGTGAAAATTTAAATTGGCTAACATGTAAAACAAAGAAAAAAGTGGTAGTATGAAGATTTGATTTTTCAATATTGTAATTGATTACGTCTATAACAGTGCGCTGCAAAAAAAAAAAAAAAAAAAAAAAAAAAATCGAGCCCTGATACCATTAAATAGACCACCTGAATCCGAATCGGACTACCATTTTGCCCAGTCATCCACCGTCTTCTCGGGACACCACCCCTCCCCCAATTTTTTATCACTGTTCCGTAATTTTTTTGGCCACGAATTTGATTTGGAGAATGAAAAAGAATAATGTAACACTTAAAAATAAAAATGCAGAATGTTTTATAAATAACATAAATAATAGAAAAAAAAAAAAAAAAAGACACCCCCCCCCCTCCTCTAATACCCTTGCCGCAAATGTTCCAGTTTTAGAATTTTTTTTTAACTCTGAAGCCCCTTAGAAGATATTTAACAGTTAAAATAATGCTCCCTCTCCCCTAAAAATCAAAATTCATAGCTATAAAATTACCGAAAAAAGTGATAAAAATAGGAGGTCGTCCCTAAAAAACGGTGGGTGATAGGGCAAAACGTAAGTCCTATTCCGATTCAGAAGGTCATTTTACATAAGAATTTGCAAAAATGGTGTTGGGGGCAATTTTCATGCAGAGCAGTGTAATTGTAATTTAATTTCAATAGCAATAATATTATAGTTTAAAAAAATTAAAGAACACGCTTTTATAGAAATGTTAACTAAAAAAGCACAAAATATCTATCTTAGTATTAAAATGCAGGGTAAGAGAAAATCGTGTGAGTGACACACCATACTATTTACATTTAAATCTTTAATTAACATAACTTAGAATTAAACAAAAACCATTTTTAAAAAATCTCCCCTGACTGGGATCGAACGCTGGACCTTTAGGTTCGTAGCGCGGCACCTTACCTCAACGCCACATCGTTCACGTAGGGAAAGTACTTTTTTACAATATAAATTTTTTGTTTGCTCCCAGAGCAGTTACAAACATACATACAGGCATGGCGTACATGATACAGGTGAAGCTAATAAAAGCGTGTAAAAAATCAATTATGTTTAATTATATTATATATACATTTGAAGAGGTGTGGAACGGGTTAAACCATATGATAACAAACAATAAAGTTAAAACGAAGAGTTTTATATTATAAAATTAAAAATAAATTAATTTTTTATAATTATTGATATTTATGAACCCAATTTAAATTAAGTAAATCAATCATATATTAAAATAATTATTGACATTTACAAAACAATTTCAGATAAATTAAATCAATCATATAATTATATTTTAAAATACTATCCACTCTGTACAGCTATACTTAATTGTGGCTTTTGCCCCTTCTTAGTGTAATTTCATTTGAAATTGTTCAGTTTTTGCCCTTGTTTCACATAGTTTTCAGTTCTTTATTTTCGTATTTCATTACAGTCGAACCTCGATAACGTGAATTACTTTTAACACGAACGGTTTCCACAATCCCTGTCAAAATGAAGATAAGTTTAGTAATATGAAGATTAGTTACTGATAGCATGAACTACTGATAACATGAACAAATTTTTTATCCCCCTTGAGATTCATGTTAACGAGATTCGACTGTATTAACTTTAATATGAATGTTTAACACAAGATTGCAAATTCTGTTTGCAATTTTCCTAATTCTGCGACCATAAACTTATTCGGTTAGTTTTGAAAAACAATAAACAGCATAAATAGCGAAAATAAAACAACATTAATCAATAATTTGTTCATATCATTTTTAGAAAAATTCCATTTTAAAATAACAGTATTGATTTAAAACTTTTATATAAAAAAACTATTGGATAAGATTTATTAATACTTATTTTCAGCAAAAGGGCACTTATTTTATATAATAAAATTGTACTTTTAAAAAATTAAAGAACACGCTTTTACTGAAAAGCGAACTAAAAAGCATAAAATATCGATGTAGTATTAAAAAGCAGGATAGGAGAAAGTCGTGTGAGTGACACACCATATTATTTGCACACTTTTAAATCTTTAATAAAAAAAAATAATCTGGTGTGTCACTCACACCACTTTCTCTTACCCTGAAATTTAATACTATAAATACAGGTTGGAGATTAAGAGGTAGGATAACGAGTACTGTTATGTAAACCTATGTTAAACAATTCAAATTAGGCTTCGGGCGAGTTTTATATGATAATTAGTAGTGTGTGAGGGGGGCTACTGCCCCTCAACCCCTCTTTCATTAATGCACCTACATTTATATAGAATTTAATTCGGTTTATTAAAAAATAATTTATTAAAATTATTATTTAAAAAAATTATCTTCTCTGATAATGCAGACGATTTCCATATTAGAGAAGTAGTATAACACTAAAAAAAAAAAAAAAAAAAAAAAAGTTGAATTTATTCTCAATATTACATTTAACAAAAACAATTTTTAAAAAATCTCCCCTGACTGGGCTCGAACGTTTAACTACAGTAATGACAATAATGAATAATAATAATCCAATTAACTTAGGAAAATTCATTTTCTTACTGCTTTATTTTTAACAGATATTTAATTAAACATTTAATTTAAAAAATCTGTAGAATTTTACAATAAATGTTTTTAACGTCACTCGTATAACACCTGTAATATGTTACAGCTATTTAATTATCTAAGAAAAAAACACAATGGAAAAGAAATCTTGTCATGAAGTTCAGTATAAAAGAAAATATTAACAGACAGTATGCGCTGTACTTTCAGCTCGTACAAGGTTCTTTAACATTCAATAAAGTTTAAAGGAAAAGAGCTTTTGATAGATAGTTTCTTTCTTTCTTTTTTTTAAAGGAGAAAATTTATTTTTTAAAAGAACAATGGAGGGGGAAATTTTGAATTAATTGTCCTGTGAAACAAAGAAGGTGGAGAAAAAGTGGTAATCTGGAGATTTAGTCATTCAGTGTTGTAAAGCCTACATCTATGATTGTAATTACGTTTTATTAGAAAAACAGATTATGCTTGATTCACGTTTTTTTTTTTTTTTTAAGTATCGCTTCGAAAGGTCTAATGATCATAGTTAAAAAAAAAAAATAAATAAAAATAAATGTTTTTGTTTACCATAAGATGGTAGAATTTTGTTTGCAGTTTTCCTAATTTTATTTAGTCCGCTAGCTTTAAAACCGACTAAACAGTATAGATAATAATAATGGTGTTGAAGATAAAGAAATGTTAATCATTTATTCATTAATGTTATTTTTAAAGAGTTCCAATTTAATGAAGAATATTAAGTTAAATGATTTGATTTTCTCATTGTTAAAAAAAAAAAAAAAAAAAAAAAAAAAAAAGAAATCATAAAAAGAAATCAATCAATTAAACTCAACTCAATAAAAATAAATAAATAAATAAATACTTTTATAATCCTGTTTATATTGAAATCTAGTTTGACACTTAGATTTGAATATCTTTCTAGAAACAAAACAACACAATGGAATCAGCATAATGAGAATAATGAAACAATAATCAAACATTTAATCACATTATCTTAGATTTTTTTTTTTTTTAAGTAAATTTAATTATTCATTTAAACATTTGATTTTCAAAAAACAAAGAAGAATTTTGCAATATATATATATATATATATTTTAAAAGTCTCTCGCAGTATCTATAACGTTTGCAACACGCTATAGAAATAGTATAGAGAGACACAATGGAAAATAATTCTTGTCATGACTTTCAGTAAAAAAGAAAAGAATAATGTTCAGTTTAATTTACAGTCTGTATTTTCAATTCGTATAATATTTTTCAACATACATTAAAATTTAAAGGAAAGGGGAAAAGCAACTTTAACAGACATTAATTTCATTTTTTTTTTTTTTTTTTTTTTTTTTTTAGGTGAAAGGTTATTTTTTAAGAAAACAACATTGCAGACAATAGAGGGCGGAAATTTGAATGACTGAAATGTAAAACAAGGAAGAAAGTGGTAATATGGAGATTTAAATTTTTAATTTGGTAATTGATTACATATATGATTGTAATCAAATTTCAGCAGTAAAAACAGATTATGTTCAATGATCATATATATATTTTACTTCGGTATAAACATTTATGCTTAGATTAAGATTACGATTTTCATTTGTATTTTTCCTAAATTAGTTTACAAAAACTTGTTTGGTTAGCTTCGATAATTAAATTTCAGCAGCAAAAGCGAATTATGTTTAATGATGGTAGGTTTTTTCCTTTTAACTTCAGTAAGAATATCTATGGTCAGCACAGGATTGTGAATTCTGCTTACAATTTTCTTAATTCTCTTTACATAAACTTGTCTATTCAGCTTTTATAATTAAACTTCAATAGCAAAAACAGATTAAGTTTAATTATCATAAGTTTTTTTTTTTTTTTTTTTTTTTTTGACCTCACTATAAACTTTTATGTTTAATAGTAAGATTACGAATTCTGTTTGAAGTTTTATTAATTTTGTTTACATGTCTTATTTCATCAGTTTTGGAAATCAGCAATATAAATGATGATAATGACATTGAACAAAAAAGAATATTAATCAATAATTCAATAATATTACTTTAGAAAATACTTCCTTTTTAAAAGAAAAAATGTTTTAGAAAATAAACCTAATTTTAAGAAACACTATAAAATATTTTATCATAAAAGGTATGAGTCATTTAAAATTAACTTAAAAAAAAAAAAAAAATGCTTTGAAAATTCTATTTATGTAGATCAAAGTCTGACATTAAACTGTAAATAGCTTTCTAGAAGAACAAGAACACAATTGAATTAATTGAACATAATTAAACATTATAATGAAAAGAATAACATTAGTCGAGAATTTAAACACATTAACTTAGAAAAATCCCTCCTTTTTTTACTTCTTTATTTTAAACAGGTATTTAATTAAACATTTAAGTTTAAAAAAAAGAAAGAGAGAGAGAGAGAGAAGAGTTTTACAATTAAAAAAAAAGGTTGCCTTAAATCTTTGCAACGTCATTCGTTGTCTTTATAACACTTCCAATATGTTACAACAATTTAATTATCTAAGGAAGAAACACACACACAAAAAAAAAAAAAATAAAATAAAATAAAATAAAATAAAATAAAATAAATAAATGAATAAATCATGTCACGAGGTTCAGTAAAAAGGGGAAAAAAAAAATAGACAGAATATTCTGTATTTTCAACTCGCATAAGCTTTTTCAACAGTCCATAAAATTTAAAGGAAAGGGGGAAATCCTTTTGATAGATAGTTCCAGTTTTTGTTTAGAATAATGTTTATTTATTTATTTTTATTTATTTTTTTTTTTTTTTTAAGAAAAAACATTGTTGAAGACTATAGAGGGTGAAATTTTGAATTGAGTGCCGTCATGTGAAACAAGCAAAAGGATATGATGATATGAGACAAAGGTTATTTTAATTAAACAATATTGTAATCAATTATATCTATGACTACAATTAAATTTCAATTGTTCAGCAGCAAAATAAACTGTTTTTTCTTGCCATACTTGTATTTATTTTTAATTTCAATATTAAAAGTTCATGTACAGAATAAAATTACAACAGGGTTCCCATTAGAGATTTTGACAAGGATGCGATAGGCAATAAAATTAAATCGCATATTTTCGAAAATAAATACAAAAACATCTAAAACAAATTTTTGGTGATTTTATCTATTTATAGAGGCTGAAACATAGTTATTACGTAGATAGTGTAAAGTGCAAAGCAACTGTGCTACCTTTTGGTTAACACAAAGCATAAAAGCCAACATTTTAATTTATTCAGGAGTATTTTTAGCCCCGCCTTTATTTTATAGAAAAAAATTTTTTTAGAAAAAATTTCTCCAATATATATAACTTTGCAAAATAAGAAAAATTTACTTTAAAAAAATAAGTGGTATGAAATAAAGGCGGGACTAAAAACACTCTGAAATAAATTAAAATGTTGGCATCTATGACAAAATGTCAATTTTTTTAGTGCATTTTGGTTATCAGAACATTTCAGTAGAAATTAAAAAAATATATAATAATAATAATAATAAATAAAAATAAATAAAAAATAACAATCTATTAAAATTTTCCGATAGCCAAAACCTTAAAAGTTGGCAGGTATGGTAATATACATCAAAAATCTAATCAATACCTAATTTGTCGAATCTCAATAATCTGTCACCAGAGCTGCCAACCTAATCCGGCAAATTGTTAGTACCGCCCCTTTTTCTACACCACTTAATTTTTTAGGTAATTTTCTTCAAATATATTTGCAATGAATTAAGAAGAAAAAAACTCTAAAAAATGACTGGTGTAGAAAAAGGGGCGGTACTAGCAATTTGCCGGGTTAGGTTGGCAGCTCTGTGTAACGTTTCGTGGTTTTATATCATAATATATATGTTTGATGATTTAGTTTATAATATATATACATATATATATATATATATATATATATATATATATATATATATATTAATAAATATAAAATAATTTATTTTATACCTAACAAAACAAAATATCTTCATTTCAACTTTTTTCTTTCTTATCATATGGTCTTACAGTTATTACATAGATAGTGTAAAGTGTGACGCAACCGCGTTACCTATTGGGTAATACAAAGTGCCAATTTTATGCATTTTGCTTAGGTTACCCGAAAATCAAGGGTGAAACTACCTAACATACAAACCCACCATACAAAAAAATCAGTTATGATTGATTACTTTAACATAGATTTAACTAAACGTTTTTTTTTATTTCTTTTTCTAAAGCACATAAATAGATTATAATAGCTTCTATGAGACTCAAAATGAGGATGAATAATGTTAAAGGATTTTGCAGCTTCATTTATCGTTTGCTTACTCTTCTTTATCACTTTCATTTAAAGGATTTAGTGGAAGATTAAACTCTTCATCTCTTTCTGTTTCTCCATCTTTATTCACATCTATGAGTTCCTAAAGTTCTTTTTCAATCATCTGAAAACTTTCAAAATTTGTGATTTCTAATTCCTGGAGATAATTTGTATTTTAATTTATAATTTTCTCACCAGTTGCTGATTTTATAAATTTGGCTTTTGTAAAACATTTTTTATCACCTCGGCAGGAATACCGTTTCATGTTTAAAGAGCATGCCTTAGTTATGTAAGGTTTTTAAAAGAACGGATTTTTTTTTTTTTTTTTTTTTTTTTTTTGAGAACGAGGAAAAATTTGTCCAGAAATAGAGGAATTTTATTTAAGAAAACTTTGAGTGTTTATGCGATTAAGCGGTGTGGCGTTGTAAAAAATATTTCTTTAAACGAGGAAATTTAACATTACTTCTATGGGGAAAAAATTGGTTCTATAACTTTATATTCTTATAAGCGGGTTATTCGATTATCCGTTACCCGATTAAGTGGGGACGACTGTATATATATATAATTTGAATAATTTATTACCATTGTAACGCTCAGCAGACAAAAGATAGATGAAGATACCAACATAAAATTTATTTTTAATTGAGATTTATTTCGAATAAAAATTGTCACGGTAATAATTTAATTTGAGTACCAATGATTAGTAAAAACATGTTAAAGTACTTACGCAGAAGTCAAATGACACTAACATAACACATAAGCCTAAGAATGAGATAATTTGCAAAAACTATTAATTAATAGTAACAGTCAATATTTCAGAGAAAAGAGAAAGGATGAATATATATATGTATATATAATGAAACATTTGTCCTCCGGATGACATTTGAAATAATCAACCAAATTGAACCAAAGTTGGACAGTGGACTTATCTTACAAATACCTTGAATGAGTTCGTTAACCAAGTTGCTCTGCCATATTGTTTTAAAATGGCAGCCATTTGTTAAGAAAAAGAAAATCAACCCACTCTTCTGGCTAAACCGGAAAGACTTACTTAAGTTAGATTTTCTAAATTTCTGTAATATACAAGCAGGTAAAAAGATTGTTGTAATCATACAATCAAAATAATCAAATCATTCCAAAGTGTATAAATCCATCAAGAACTGGAATTCAAAAGATTTTTACAATTCTAAATACTAACAAACAGGGAAGAAGAGTAAAAACACAAAAGAATTTCGGAAAATATATCTTTTGTAATCTTTTTAACACATAAATTTCGTTCAAGAAACTTAATTACCTCAAAAAAAGAATATAAGAAAATTCCTTGTCATCGAAGTCAGTAAAAGAAAAGAATAATAGACTAGACTAGACGTTCAACATTTTTCTGCTTGGATGAGCTTTTTTAACATTTAATAAAATTTAGAAGAGAACAGAAAGTACTGCTCTGATAGATAGTTGTAGTTGCACATGAGAAAGCTTATTTTTTAGTAGGTACAAAGCCTGAGACAATGAACATGAAAAATGAGAATTTATCGCCTTGTGATTCCCCAAATAAACGTAGTGATGCAAGGTAAGTAAGCGAATTTAAAAGTAAGGGAGATAGATAGCAGTTGCGAAAATGTTCTTAAAGGGTGGAATAACAAAATCGATCTATGTTAAATTATGTAAATAAAACAATAATAAATTAGTATGTTGGGGTCCTCACAAAACTTTCTTCTATATAATTCTGTATAACAGCGTTACTTACAGCTTTAGAAGTTGATATTTAGCCTTCTATTCGCAAGTAAATTGCAACGCAGCAGCGTCACCTGTCGACAGATACGAACCCAAATTTATTTCATAATGACCCTCATATACAAAGTTTTGAGCAATTATATGGAATAGAATCTGAGACATAGCCTTCCAGTTCAAGGAGAAAATTGCAGTACAACAGCAACGCCTATCGGCCAACATATGCTCCTTAATTAAATCAGCATTATGTTTCATAATGGCCCTTCGTTCGATTAAACGCAATTGAACCTGAAATATAACCTTTCTTTAAAGGGAGTAAATTATAGTAAGCAGCGTCACCTGTTGAGTGATTTGCACCAAAATTTGATAGGCACTAATGCATATCAAAGTGCAACTACATCAATTTGCATGAAATTCTGTGCAGTAGTTCCTGAGGTACAATTACTACAAAAATTTTCTGATACACACAAATAGATAGAAAGACATTTTCAGAAAATGGTCAAATCGGGTTCTGTACCTCTCAAAAGATGTAAATTCATACAGGAAGTCGAAAATTTTTACAAATTCAATACTTTTTCAATTGAATAGAGAAGAAAGTAATAAAAGGGAAAATGAAAAGATATTTTTAAAAACTTTATTTAAAAAAATTATTAAACAATAGAAAAATTTCTTAGTTAATAATGATAATAAAAATAAATAATGATAATAAACAATTAAATAATGATAATAACAATAATTTTTGTGTTTAAAAACCGAAACCAAAATACATACGCTCCATCTTGTACTATTATACATATATATATATATGGTCTAACCACCGTTTTCTGGGTCTCGCTTGCCCTTCGGAATGTAGTAGAAGGCAACTGTCGGTAGTCTTTCGCGTGTCAGACATTGGACATAATTTTTCCAAATATTCATTAATCTTGTTTTAGAGGCTAAAAACTTTTAATTCTCTTCTAATATCTTCATTTCTGATTTTGTCCATAATTGTGCAGCCCTTTAGCGATCGTAGGTATCGCATCTCTTCTGCCTGGATTCTGGAATTCTGCTTCTACTTTGGGTACTCAGGATCCATGTCTCTGAGCCATACAGCAAAGTGGGCTCTGCCATAACCCTATAAAACTTCAGCTGTGTTTCTTTTCTCGTTTTTCTTTTTAGTGTTCTTATGAGAGTGCCATAAATGTGTTGAAATTTATGTAGCTCTTTTTGGGAATCGTTATCATTATCAAGATACATAGTCAAAAACCAGGCAATTCCTTAAAAAATTTAATAAAAATAGGTCTTCTTCGTCATCATTAAGATATACATGACCGACAAAAGCAATACACACAATAGGTTTGAAAAATGTGGGTTTGATAATTATTCCCATCCATTAATTGGTTGTATATCAAATCCACTTTTTAATTGATACAGAAAGAAAATGCAATTGAAACATTACATTAATTGCATCACACGAAAGTGTTTGGAAATATATTAGGTCTTTGCATAAATACGTGCGATTTTTTATTGCTTCATTTCATAAAAATACATCAAATCAAATGACAATTTTTAATCAAAATACACTTCATTACTTTCTACAACCTTTGCCCATTTTTCGGGTAACAAATGTATACCACGGCGATAGAAGCTCTCGTCTTTAGAGGCAATAAAATGATCCGCGTCCGCACGAACTTTTGCAACGACCTAATATTAAGCTTTCAAATCAATACCTTTCAATTTAGTAACACTAAATCTCTGAGCAACCTGAAGAACTAGAAGTATAGGTTAATGCAAGTTATCTGCCTTGTTGATAAGAGCATTTAAACAACACATTTTTACATTATAATGTTTCAAAGACCTGACGTAAGCCTCAATGCATTTTTCAATCTACACAATTAACTAAGAAATGTGATAGGGTTAACACATTTAAGTAGAATAGTACCAAATAATCGACTCAAAAAAAAGTTGTCCAACTTTTAATGAAGGAATTATGCAATAACAGGGCCAAATTCTAATTGAACATAAAACTGCGTTGAACTATGTTATTTAACTCGTTTGCCAGCAGTGCTATTTAATTTAACAGCAATTATTTTAAGTGCAACCTGCAGGATCACCGCCAAAAATCAGGATGATCTGATAAGACATAATCACATTCCGCTAGGTGTACAATAAAATTCATTCATCAAGTAGTACACATTAATTTATCAACACTTAATCTCAGTGCAGCATTGAAACCAAGTAGTATACGTTTCTGTAATTTATATGCCCTGTAGATAAGAACATTTTACTAAAAACATTTTTACATTACGTTTCATCATACAATTGTTTCAAATGTCGGCCATAAACTTTTATGAATTTTTTAAATCTACACAATTAGGTTTGATAATTGGTAGGATTGACAATTACAGAGTGGTATTAATTGATTAAAAAAAATTGTCCAACTTTTAATGAAGTAATTATGCAATAACGTAGCTAAATTCTAGCTGAACCTAAAACTAAGTTGAACTATGACATTTAACTCATTTGCCAGCAGTGCTATTTAATTTACCAACACTTATTTTAGGTGCAACCTGGAGGCTCGTTGCCAAATTCAAGACAATCTGATAAAACATAATCGCATTCCACTAGGTACAATAACATCAATCCCTCAATTAGTAGCCTTTAATTTATCAACACTTAATCTCAGTGCAGCATGGGGGCCAAGTAGTTTATACTTGCGCAATTTATCCGACCTGTTGATAAGAACGTCTTAACAACAACAACAACAAAAAAAATCACATTTGTTTCATCTTACATTTTGTTTCAAACATCTGTCATAAACTTTAATGGCTTTTTTAAATCAACGCATTTAGTTCAAAAAAGTGATAGGGTTGAAAATTACATGGAGTGATACCAATTGACTAAAAAAAAAAAAGAAGTTGTCCTTAAAATTTTAATGAAGTAATTATGCAATTCTAATTGAACATAAAATTGACTTGAACTATGACATTTAACTCATTTGCCAACAATGCTAATTTATCAGCACCTATTTAAAAAAAATCACATTATGTTTCATCTTACAATTTATTTCAAACATCTGTCATAAACTTTAATGGCTTTTTTAAATCAACACATTTAGTTCAAAAAAGTGATAGGGTTGAAAATTACATGGAGTGATACCAATTGACAAAAAAAAAAGTTGTCCTTCAACTTTTAATGAAGTAATTATGCAATTCTAATTGAACATAAAACTGACTTGAACTATGACATTTAACTCATTTGCCAGCAATGCTATTTAATTTATCAGCACCTATTTTAAGTGCAACCTGGAGGTTCGTTGCCAAAATTCACGACAATCTGATAAAACATAATCGCATTCCTCTAGGTACAATAACATCAATCGCTCAACATCAGTCAACCCCCCGCTTCCTAAACCCATTGAAGACTTTGCAAACTCATTGTTGTAAAACAGACAATTAAGAAAGGTGCTGCGCAATTAATTAGACGAGAACGGTGAAACGAAACTAAACTTTGAACAGGTGTGTTGTTGCCCACAAGCGACTTCTATTCTCAGTCAGTCAAGTCTTCCATATCTCTTGACTTATTTTTTGGTGAAGAAGAGAGATTGCGGTAGCTCGTGACTGAACTGACTGACTGTTGCCAAGACCTTGATGGAAATGTTGCCACAAAAAGAGGTAGAAGGAATGGTGCTTGCCAGCCACAGGATTCTACGAATCCAAGGCCGTTTAAAGTTTGGGGTCAATGTGCCATATACAAAATTGCGTCAAGAAAAAGAAAAATAGAATTTTTACTACGGAAGCGCAATCCTATTTTGAGATTGGAATGGCGGTTTGGTAATGGTGGGATGGTTTAGCGACGAGTATGGTTATTAAAGAATTGAGATAAGTGTTCTGTGCAACACGTTTTTTGGCAACCAATAGAAAAGAAAGTTCAGTCAAAAGAATAAGTGTAGAACAATTAAGTCGTTTCTGTATTAATCATTCTGAAAGATGACTCACTAAAAATAATACAGAATGAGTTTTAAAGATAAAATTACAGAAGACGTGAAAACGGTTAATTTTACTTTCCTGCATTTGACTTAACCAGCGTGTAAATTCATTTTTTTTTTCTTTCTTTCTTTAAACATATTAAATCAGAATTAAATTGACTGACTGTTACGAGATGAACATACCTTTCTTATCTACTTTCTTTTTCTAAGATTATCTCTAATTACTTCAGGTTTCAAAACATGGGTGTGGAATGACTTGATTTAAAAGCCTACAATATCTGTCTTCGCCAACAGCCAAACCTATGTAAAAATTTGTGTTAAGAATTACTCTCCACCTAACTTTTTTTTTTTTCTTTTTTTTTTTAAATTACATTTCAGCTCAGAACAGTTCCCGTCTGTAAAATTATTACTCGTTTTCTGATTTTTTTTTTTTTTTTTAATGCAAATGATTAACTAAGTGCATTTTTCAGCTGTAAAGAGAAATATTAAATAATAATAATTAAATAAATAAATAAATAAATAATTTTTAGAAAACGAGTAGGGTAGGTGCTCCAGTGATTGGCATGCTCCAGTAATTGACATCTATCCCGAAATAATTAATAAATAAGAAAAATAATAAAAGCATATATTTTACATATAAGAATTTTAACATTTTATGTCAAGTACTGGAGCATAGTGTGCTAATAACTGGTAAAATGCATAACTAGCCGTGTCAAACACTGGAACATAGGGTGTCAATGACTGATAAAAGGAAAAACTAGCAGTGTTAATTACTGGAACATTGAGTGGGCGTCAAATAAAAATTCATAAAAAATAATAATAATTGTTATCAAATGTGTATATTTTAACATATATGTGGTTCTGAATGTCTTTCATACCATATGTACTAACTTAAGATTTCTAAAAATATGCTCTGATGACTAGAACATTAAAAACATCAGAGATTGCTCTAAAAGTGTCAATCACTGGTGCACTTACACTACTCGTTTTTTTTTTTTTAATGCAAATGATTAACTAAGTGCATTTTTCAGCTGTAAAGAGAAATATTATTATTATTATTAATATATTTTTTTTAATTAGTTTTTAGAAAACGAATACTTATTTTACGGATGTAAAAAAAAAAAAAAAGTATTAAGTGATGAGTATTTTTAACAAAAATTTCTCATAAAATAACATCCTACGGAGAAAATAATCTCCATTATTCTAAATTGCGTAATAGATATTTTAAAATCCCGTTTTCACATTCAGAAAAATTATGATTGTTGAGTCCTTGTTTTTAAAAAAATGATTTTTTAAATTCTTAAATATTGAATTTTTACTGTGTTTTGAAACTGTAAAATGTGAATTTTCACTTTATGGAATTTCCAGACATGAAAGTGCAAATATGCCTAAAAGTCTGAAGGAAAAAAAAAATAATAAATAAAATCATTTAATACCAGAATAATATGCAGAAAAGAAAAACAGCATTTATTGCACATTTGTTAATCAGACATTTAAGAAAAAGCAGGAACTTTAGTGAAATAATTAAATATCTCACAAACATTGAAAAAGCGTTAAATTTTTCCAAATAAAGCCAAACTATCCTTAGGAAATCAGCAGCAAAAATTCTTAAAATATTTTTTTTTTTTTTGAAAGCTGTAATTTTGTTGGTTATTTAGCAAAATCGCATGCTTTGGAAATCAGCTTTGACAAAAAACCTGAGGATTAATTCTGTATGTATTGCATCGCTGGTAATAAGGAATATGAGAAGAGTTAACATAATTTGCTAACATCGACCCCCCCACCCTGCGCCATAAATTTTGGTTATGGTTTCTCTTTGGATGTGCACTGATTTCAGAAACAGCTAAAGTGGTCTTAAAAAAGAGGATTTCAGACTAAAGTGTAAAAAATTTCATGTCTGAATTTTGCCTTTTACAAAATTTATTTTATTATATATATATATATATATATATATATATATATATATATATATATATATAGTATATATATATATATATATATATATATATATATCAAAATTTATTTTATTATATATATATATATATATATATATATATATATATATATATATATATATATATATATATATATAAATTTAATTAGTATAAATATTTAATTTACTTCACTATATATACATATATATATAAACTATCTGTTATGAGTTTTTTGCAAGTAATTGCATTTGATTAATACCTTTACACTTGGCTCACTTGGGGTCTAGCTTAGTTTCCTTTACGATTATAATATATATATATATATATACAGACAATTCCCGAAACGCTATGGAATTATCAGTGACAAAGTTTGATAAATAATATGACTTAGCTTACTAAATACTGTATGTATTATCTTTATGTTTATTTAGTATATTGTTACTGAAATACCATTAGTTTTTCATTGTACTATGCAGCATAGTAAATACAGTAACACAGTATAATATTATAATATAAATAGTAAAATAGCAATGTATTTACCATGCTGGTTATATAGCAACATATTACCATGCCAATTATAATAACTACACAAGTCTGCATCTAAAATTTTAAATTGATAATTTTGGCTGATCTTCGTGTTTTTTAGCATGCAGAAACTGAAAATGAAGTCAGTTTTTCAATGTCACGTATAGATTTTTGTTAATACAAAACGTTGACCGAAACATTTTTTTCATGACTCTTCCACCAACATAATTACATGATGACCTTTATAGTACGTTTCCATGATTAATTTGACTCCACCAATGGCTCGGCGGTTGTACGCTCAAAGCTGGTAAGTGGGAAGTGCCCGGCTCTGTTCCAGGTCGCGCTCATCGAACTAACCGTTCGGAATTTTTCGTCGTTTTTTTTTTTACTCTTCCACCAACATAATTATATGGTGACTTTTATAGTATGTTTCCATGATTAATTTGACTCCACCAATGGCTCGGCGGTTCTACGCTCAAAGCTGGTAGATGGGAAGTGCCCGGCTCTGTTCCAGGTCGCGCTCATCAATCTAACCATTCGGAATTTTCCGTGTTTGTTTTCATGACTCTTCCACCAACATAATTATATGGTGACTTTTATAGTATGTTTCCATGATTAATTTGACTCCACCAATGGCCCGGCGGTTCTACGCTCAAAGCTGGTAGATGGGATGTGCCCGGCTCAGTTCCAGGTCGCGCTCATCGATCTATCCGTCCGGAATATTCCGTGGTTTTCTCTGAAATTCGCGTGAATACGTGCTAGGACTTCTTAGAAATACCCTATGAAGGGGAAACCACCTATAGGCTTAGGACCCTAAAGTAATCAATCAGACTTAAGGTCAGATAGCTACTTATGAGAAAAATGAAAAAGTAAAGTTTTTCAAATTCTGTTTTTTGAATATTACTCTTTGAACAGGTCGCCTTTTAGCTTAGTGAGCAAATTTTCGAAAAAATTAATTTAAATATTTTATTTCAATAAGTAAATTATGGAACCTAAGTTTGGATCTCTAAGTAAAATATTTAAATTTATTTTTTCGAAAAATTGCTCAGTAAGCTAAAAGACGACCTGTTCAAAGAGTTATATTCATAAAACAGAATTCGAAAAACTTAATTTTTGAATGAGATATTTTTATACAACAAAGCAACGAAAATCCCATTGGATAACATGGGAAGGGAGAAAGGGAGCTATCTGACTAATGTACAGCCTTAAGACATAGAAACAAACAGCCAGCCATGTTTAATTTGACAAAAATGTATATGTGATAGAGAAAACTGGCTTCATTTTCGGATTCAACACACCAAAAAACATGTATCAGCTAAAACTATCAAATCAAATTTTGTCGATATTTTTGTAGATCTGTGCTATTAATAGCACTTCATTGTGGTAATTGCAGTTCGTCAGAAGTAGTCATTAGTGAAATAGCTATTCGTATATTTTAATCATTGGAATCCCTTAAGTTAGGCATACATTCTTTTATCAATGTATTTTATCATGCCTATACAAATAGAGATCCATCTTCATCAAACCAACAACTACAAAACAAACGGAAAAGTTGTTGCCAACATTTGCTTGCAAAAAGCTATTCTTAAAAAATATTTCTATTATTTTTCAACTTTTACGTCCTATGAACCTGACAATACATTACTTCTTTTCTTTCAATCAGTGTCTTTTAAAAATAACTCATTATATTCCGTTCTTGTGAGAAAAAAAAGAGTTTAAAAAGAAATTCTAGAGCTCTTTTTTTTTTTTTTTTTTTGTAGCAGCAAAATATAAATCTTTCTTTTGTTTAAAAAAAAAAAAAAAAAAAAAAAAAACATTTGGCAGTTTTTAAAACTGTCATAATGACAACATAGACAATACTTTTATAACAACAAATAATTATGGGGGGAATAAAATCTGCAACATTTTTTAGTTTGAAAGTAGCAATTGTTAAAAAAGTTTTACATTTAGCATTTATTATTATTATTTTATATACTGTTCTTTTTAAAAACTTATTTTTCAAACTTTTGCGCATAAGAAGTTAAATTATATACAGCAAAACAGGAATTGAATTTTTACAAATGAAGGAAATCTGTTTGCAGTCTACGGAAATCTGTTTGTGTATGCAATAGTTTAAAGGAAAAAAAAAAAAAAAATCTATTGTTCGGTGATTTTATTAAAATTGAAGGTATATATATACAGGTTCGTGTATATCTAGTATGATTTTATATATACTTTTTTTTTTTTTTTTTTTTTTTTTGAGTGTATGAACTAAATTTATATAAAATGTTATAAATAGTACTACAGAACTGGCGTTCAAAAGTAAAAAGTTCAAAACTTTGAATAAACACCATAAAATGTAAGAACTCGTAACAACTGTTTCAGGTCGAAAGAAAACACGACCCTCCGTCAGGAGTAGGCAAGAGTGCTGCAAGAGGTTCGTGAGATGTTCGCAGCACTCGTGCCTACTTTGTTCGAATAACGAAGGGTCGTGTTTTCTTTCAACCAGGAAGAATTAGTTGTTGCGAGTTCTAGCATTTTATGGTGTTAATTCAAAGTTTTGTATTTATTACACAAAATATATATCGATAACTCGCCAAAAATAGTTTATTAAAATAAAAATAAATCTTTCATGTCGTTAAATATGATAATTTTGATAAAAATGACGGTCAGCCTTTATATCTATTTAAGTATTACATTACTTTTTGATAAAATTTATATTAAAAAATAATATTATCAAGCATGATATATAATGAAAACCTTTTCAAACATTGCATAGGATGAAATAAAAAATATCAAGTAATAAAGAAGAAGTGGAATATTTGCATAAAAATTGATTAGAATAGAAATGATGAAAGCATACAATATCAATATTTCTTCAGGAACACTAATCGAATATAGTTTACAAAAATTGGTGTATTTCTGTAACTCTGTAAGTTCAATGACCAATAGCACATATACAGGAGTTAACACGAGGGTCTTACGTCTACGGTTGTATCCCCTCCGTGTGTGTGTGTGGGGGGGGGGAGGGGTTCTAAGGGGTCCTTAGCCGTATTTACGCACACCTATACAGAACTTAAGGAGTAAAAACAGGAATGCAATATATTTTATACATAAAAGTCATAAGATGGTAAAATAAAATTTAAAGGATAAAATAACTTAGCATCATAAAAATGGAAATATAACATTAATATACTACAGTAAAAAAAAAAAAAAAAAAAAAAAGAAAGAAAACAGTTTTTTTTTCCCCCATAAAATATACAAAATATAAGTATCAATTAAAATTTTAAATATACATAGGCACATTAAAAAATAAAAAAATATATTATAATGTAATAGATACATTTTTCTTTTTCTGTCTTTTTTTTTTTTGCGCTCGTATAATTCTTAAAATAAATATTTCCATTTAATCTAAAACCATCTGATTATTTTTTGATTAATTCATCAATTTCATTTTCCTTTAAGGAATTTAACTAACTATCATTTATCACACCACACGATCTTTGATTGTAGCACTACATTAAAATGTATTTTTCTCCCTGTAGGGGATTTTCTGAAATATAACTTCCTTTCAGTAGTAGTCACTTTCTCCACCACTTTAACTATTTTCCCTATGCTCGAATTGATATGTAATATACTCAAGTAAAGTATTAATTCCTATAAAATACATAAAATATAGATTATTGAAGTAAACGATGCAATGCCTATTAATTTCGTTTTATTGAATTTGTATTACATTTATTGTTTTAAAATAATTTTTTATACTTCATTCAAAATTATTTTACGGCCTTTTTTGGAGAACTTAATTAATTTTTTAATATTTTAAACGCTATTTTTTAAGAATTGGGAGGGCATTGCCCGCCAAGCAATCGATATTTCCAAATATTTTTTATACTCTTGTTATTATTCATTATAATCATTTTAACTTTTTTTAGAAAGGATTTTCCTCTAATTTAGCATAATGTTTTGACCATAATTTGGTGGGTTTTAGCGGGGGCCGACAAAGAAAACTACCAAGTCGCTAAGTGGCAGCACTTGCATTGTACTAATCTATTCTTTAAAAAAAATTTCCTTATTTTATTTATTTCTAATCAAAAATAAAATTTATTTTCTTTCAATACATTGTTGGAATTGTGATGTCATTTTTTTTCTGCTAAAATCCCTCTTCTTTCTATAGTATATTTATACTTCCAAACAAAGTATATATATATATATTTTTTAAATACATTTTTGTAGCAATGACGACATTTTCAAGCATTAGTTTCGGGAAACTTGGGGGCTTTTATTATTCAGAAGATAATTTATAAAATCAAAACAAAATGTATATACAATTATTATACTATTCAAAAAATCATATTTATAATATCATTTTTTAAATATATATTTTTCCAGTAGCCTTTTTAAAATGAAAACTAGTATGATGTGGCCACCACAGAACTTTATTTTATATAATTTTACATAAAATTCATGCAATACAAATTATTTATTAAATTATTAAATTGTTTTCCCATGAGAAATGCAGACAATTTTTATCTGACAGAATTATAACACTAAATGCAGAAAGAAAGTCATTTTTTTCTTTTGCCAATATCAGAAGAAATATATATTTTTCCCCCTTATTTATTTATTTATTTATTTATTTTTAATGAAAAAAAAAATTGATAACTTTGATTTAAATTGTCACAGATCTATGGCACAACTATTCGTTTTAAAAATATTGATGAGATCTTTCGAAAGATACCCATATTGAAAATTTACACGACCCCCGACCCTCTCCCGGGAAGGAAGCGATGCTCCTACATGTACAAACTTTTTTCTCTAATTTACTACTTCTATTATCAATAATTCGTATTAATTTTATAAACACGTTAAAAATAACTCTCATTATATACATTTATACGAAATTTTGTTGATAAAAAATTTAGAAAAAGTGGGATCCCAGCGCCACTTGTTGAGCAATTGATCTCCAAATTTAATCAGCCCCAGTTAACGTCAGGGTCCAACTAAATACCCAGTTCGGTTAAATTTCGTTCATTGGTTCGTGAGATACAGCATCCACAAAATTTGTGATGAACACACACACAGACTTTTTCTAAAAACAGTCAAATCGTGTTCAGGACATTCTAAAACGTGTAAATCCATCGAAAAATGGAGTTCGAAAATTTTCACGAATCCAGTACTTTTTATATAGGGTAAGTGCTCCAGTGATTGAGACTTTTAGGGCAATTTCTGATGTTTTTAATATTCTATCTAGTCATCAGAAAATATTTTTTGAAATCTTAAGTTAGTACATAGGGTATGAAAGACATTCAGAACCTCATGTATGTCAAAATATATACATTTGATTACATTTTTTTTTTTTTTTTTATGAATTTTTATTTTATACCCACTCAATGTTCCAGTAATTGACACTGTCAGTTTTTCATTTTATCAGTCACTGGCACCCTATGTTCCAGTGTTTGACACTGCTAGTTATTCCTTTTACCAGTTATTAGTACTCTATGATCCAGTGTTTGACATAAAATGTTAAAATTCTTATATGTAAATTATATGATTTTATTATTTTTCTTATTTATTAATTGTTTCGGGATAGATGTCAATTACTGGAGAATGCCAATCACTGGAGCACCTACCCTATAGAAGAAAGTAATAAATAAATATTATATAACTGAAGATGCTGGGATATAAACGATCAGTAAATATTGAATCCATAAGTCGTAGTTTTATTTACTTTTTTATTTATTTTAAGAAAATCATGCAGGTAAAAATCATGCAGGTTATAAATATGATTTTTACCTTTCATAAAATAAATCTTTTATTTTACTGAAAAAAATAAATTTCACAGGTTATTTTTAGGTAAATTCATCGATTACTTTCTCCCTTCAAGCCATCCAACTAACTACAATTTATCAAGTCAAAACTATTCGATTTCTTTTAACATTATGCTAAAATGCCCTATATATCATAGTTTATATTATGGAACATGATTTATTTTTCATAAGGTATTCATATTTTATGTATATATTTCTTTTCAAGCTTAGAGTGATATTCTTTATATTCAAATAAATTAACCAGTTGTTAAATTGTGCATATTGCGTGTGGAGGATTGTTTGTTTTTATAGATGTAAAATAATTCAACTAACAAAAGATATTGAAAAAGTTGAGTGCGTGCGTGTGTTTATGTGTGAGTGTAATGTAAGTTAATTTCATAAATTGCAAAGTTCATAAGCGCCGCAGCTTATGAATATGGCTTTGGGTCCTTGTTGATGTCCTGTGTTAAGTTTACAGTTTAAAGCTAAGAAATTGAAGGTCGTTTTCTGACGGACAGATGTACACGACGTATAGCCGACCTGGAATGGAATTGGGCATCCTTGGACCCGGAAGATACATTATATTTTTAAAGTTTTGATGTTTATTAAATTTTTCAAACCCGAACTAGTACAATGAATGCTGAAATTTCAAATTATGCAGGTATAGTGCGTGTTTATTTTCTTTTTCCCAAACATGTACAGGTATGTTCTTGATAGCATGTCAGTCAAAACCTTTATTAGTTTATAATTTCTAAAATTAAAAATGAAATTTCTGCTTATTTTCAAATTTGAATAATTACCTAGGTCAATCTTTATTACTGTTATATTAAAGCAATATATTTTGTTGTTATAACTAATTTCAAGTGATGTTATTCCTTTTCCTGTAATATTTTGAAAAAAAAAAAAAAAAAAGAGAATATGCAAGCTTGATAGATCTTTTGAAACCTATTAGAATTACACAAGTTCTTTGAATTTGTAATAGTCCCACCTTCTCAGGAATATGACGCTGCATTTTTGTCTTGAATAATTTTCAAATTAAATTAACGTTTTTCTTCTTCTTTATTAACTATGTTAAAATATTTGTTGTTTTTATATTCCTCTGTATTTCTCTTAAATCATAATTATTTCAAATATATATATATATATATATACGTACACACACACATACAGGAATGAGATGGCAAAAAGCTAAGAAAACCTTAAACTATATGCAAAGGCAAGACGTTGGAATAAAAAACAAAAATTTTAATGACAAAATCAGTTACATTAGAGTAATAATTATATTTTTTTAATCTTTAATCTATTGAAAAAAAAAGGGGGGGGATCTGGGATAGTACTACCACGGCCTTATATCAATAGTTACAAAAAACTTCATTATGGGGGGGGGGGGGGAATCAAAGAAAGAAAAAGAACAAGTGATTATATGCATAAGTATTTAATCAAGTTTTTATTTGATTAGATGATATAACAAATTCGCATCATTTCTGATGTGAAAAAGGGAAGAAAACTGAAAAAAAAAATTAGCTACAAAAAAGCTGAAATTAGCTGAAACATCTCATCTCTACAGCTATAACCCTTTCAGCTATAGCAACATCCTAGTTTTAACTCCCCAGTGCTGGAATGATTTTCTAAAATCATACCAGGAATTTTTTTTATAGAATTTTACTTTTACAATATAATTTAGAGGTTAAACTTCATTTATTGCTTGTCTTCTAATATTGCTTTTAAATTCCGGTGGATGACCATTTTAAATGAATAGAATTAATCTGCGCCAGAAACTGTTAAACTATGTAATTGTGATAAACATAAATTTAATAAAATAAATAAATAATCAATCCTTAAAAAAGTGCAAGTTGCATTCTTTCGAATAAACTCAGTGATTTCTTTTTTCAGCCTCAAGACATACTATAATTTATAAAGACAAAACATCACACAAATTATCACACTCTACTAAAATTCTCTATTTATCATATACACTACTTTCTAAAAGAAGATTTACTTTCAGTGGTTGCCATATAAATGATGAGGTATATATTTTTTTATATAATGAAAAAGAAAGCTGTCGCAGTACATTACACTGTTCCATAGTTTTTGATGGATTAGGGCAAGTTTCCATGGCGACGCCAATAGAAGAGGATGGAGTATAAGAAAACTCGATAAACAAGGTCGCATTTCTTACGATGCGCTGATTCTCTAACTAGGTGAAATTTCAAACTTTGGAGTTTCATGAATTTATAATTTTCAGATTACTTATTGAAACAATATTCAAGATATTAACGTAATACGTAACGTAAGCGATCAATCAAAAAGCAAAATAATAATGATGATAACTACACAATTATCTGTAGTTTTACAAGGAATTTTACGTAATTCAAAGATGCAAAATATAGTAAAGCATCGATAATCCGATTTTGGCACGAAATAAACGTTGCGGGATTAGCGATTTTTCCTGATTATAGATGTCCCGAAAATGTATCAAAATCGTTGCACCATTTGAAGAAATATTTTTTAGAAAATTGTTTTTAAAAATGTACACTAGCCTAAAAAAGTGTATCCAAAGTATCAAAAAAGTAAATAAATAAAATAACGTTTGAAATAAGTTAAAATTTTACTTACGAACAATCTCTCTCTTTTTCTTTCTTTTTACTTTTTTAATAACTTTTAGATTTGCGATTGTGCGACAAAAAATTCGCTGTTCTTTTACAGAATTTTGCAATCATCTTGATTAATCGGAAAGAAAAGAGAAAAAAAAAAACCTCATATCAATCCATAAATCACTAAAATTAAATGAAAATCCTCCTGCTGTACTGACGACACATAAAAGTTAGGAAGTATGTATTCCAAGGTCATCTGCGAGTAACCCATTGAGTATTACGATTTAAGGGCAGAAAAAAATAAGGTCATCAGTGGCGGATTACAGGTGCTGCCGGATTATAGGTTTCTGGATTATCGATGCTTCATTGTATATACTCGATGAAAGACATGTTAATGCTTCCTCTTAATACTTTTAAATGTTTTGGGTGGGGGTGGGGGTGGGTGCAAATGATACAAATCAATTCGAAATAAAGTCTAATTTTATATGAAATTGTAAAATTTATTTAGGAGACTATTTTCATATCAAAATGAACACCATTTTGTTGGAAAAATATCCTGCAGGTTGTTTTTATGTAAATTCTTTGATTACTTTTTTTTCATTCAGTTAACTGTAATTTGTAACATCCAGTTAATTGTAATTTGTCATATGAAAACTATGTGAATTATATTATGCCAAAATTCTATATTATTTATCATAGACTATTTTGTAAATCCTATATGTTTCAAAAAATAAAATTTTTGTATGTAAGATATGGTACAGCAAAAAATGCTTACCTAATATTGGATATACAGGAAAAAAATCACTTGTACTTACCTAAAGAAGAAAAAATACAAGTATATTAATTAACAACAACTACAAATTAAATTTTAATACTAAAAAGAAAAGAAAAATGAAAGAAAGAAAAATAATTTATCTTATAGTACAATGTGTCTAGAATCTAATAAATAGAAGCCTTTAGAAATTCCC
The DNA here is from genome assembly GCA_963930645.1 of Salticus scenicus. NCBI lineage: Eukaryota > Metazoa > Arthropoda > Arachnida > Araneae > Salticidae > Salticus > Salticus scenicus. The sequence continues at coordinate 32,153,739 of OZ005662.1, forward strand.
ACCGATAGATTCACTCTATTTCTACTTAAAACTTTAATAGCTTTTTTTCTGAAAACACTATTTTTGAATTCGGTTGAAACGGTCTCTCAAAAATGAATACACCGATCTCAATGAAATTTTGCACACTTTTTCAAAATAAAACTGAATACTGATTCAACGACTTTTTTTTTTTTTATCGATAAATTTTACACGGCTATAAATGGGGTAAAATGTACTGAAAATATTGTTTTGCGTAAAACTTTGCCAAATATTCTTTTTTTTTTTTTTCCTAAGGCTTTGTTTAAGCACGAACTATGCTTATCTATTAACAGATTATTATTATTTTCAGATAAAATTGTTATGAGTTATCCCTAATTACCACGAGAACCCCTTTTTCTGAGGGGTCTCTAAAAATCCCACCAGCCGAATTTTCCAAAAAAATTTAATGAAAATTTTATTAAATATTGTTAAAATGTTGCTCTTTTATAAGCTCAAATTTTCGGCAGTAGAACCTCGATTATCCTACCCTTGTTTAAATGGAACTCTCCGTTAATCGACGTCGATTTCCTGACTTTTTTTCATGTCTGTTATCCGAAACTCTTTCAAACAACACTTTCTGTTTACCAAAATTCCATTTATTTTTTTTAACCTTAACATTCCATATGTGTTTCCGAACTGAGAGAACAGATAAATAATTCGATTCCCTTTTCTTATAATTCTTTTTAAATTATCTTCAGCTTTCGCCATCCCCTGAGCGCACGTCCCTCTTTTAAACAAAAACACTGCCCATTCCGGAATTTGGATTGTCGTATTGCCAGGTGCCCCAGCAATCGAATGCTATTGCTATGTATAATTTGAATTTAGATATTCATTTAGCAGTTTAAATAGTCATAATAGCAATTCAATGACGATGTTGCACATTAAATTAGATGATTATTGGAAAATCTCTATTATCCGGAAATTTCAATAATCCGATGTAGGTTTGTTTCCAATTGCGACGGATAATCAAGGTTCTACTGTATATATATATATATGCCCTTAAAAAAAAATCTTTGAAACCCATTTAACTCCTTAATAAGGGGGACTTTGTTCTGAACAATGCAATCAAGTGAAGTACGTATGTTACAAACTTACTTTTGCTTATTAGTTACTACTCTTAGAATATTTGTCTGAAACCTTGGAAGTAGGAATTCCTCTAAACAGCCTTTGCTTTCCAACTCTCCAAAAACAATAAATACGTTCCTGCAGATCTCGTTTAAATGAAGTAATTTTTTTACTGCAGATAGGCTGGTATTGTCTCGTATGGTAAGTCTTGTATTTGCCATGAAAATGACAAGGTAACATGCTAGGTTAATAAATTGCACTGCACTGCATGAAAATTGGCCCCAACACCATTTTTGCAAATTCTTATGTAAAATGACCTCCTGAATCAGAATATAACGACCATTTCGCCCTATCACTCACCATTTTTTTTTAGGAACGGCCCCCTATTTTTATCACTTTTCGGTAATTTTATGGCTATAAATTCGATTTTTAGTGAGCGGGGAGGATTATTTTAACTGTTAAATATCTTCTGAGGGGCTACAGACTTGGAAAATTCTAGAACATCAACATTTGCATCAAGGGGAAAATTTAAGGGGGGATATTTGCCACTGAAATTATGTATAACATTTCTTATATTTTTTTAATCTATTATTAATGTTATTTATTTAAACATTATATAATATATATATATATTTAAGTGTTAAATTAATTCCTTTTCATTCTCCAAATCAAATTCATGGCCATAAAATTACCGAACAGCGATAAAAATTAGGGGAGGAGATGGTATCCCGAGAAAACCGTGGGTGACTGGGAAATGGTAGCCATATTCGGATTCAGGAGGTCATTTAACATAAGAATCAGCAAAGAATGCTATCAAGAGTCGATTTTTTTTTCCCTTGCAGCGCAGTTATTAAATTCGACCCCCCCCTCCCCAAGAATACATAGAAACGGATTTACGGACAATGTATAATTATTCCAGAAATAGAAATTCTGTTTCTTCTTGCTTTAAATTTGGAAACAGAATCAGATAGTACATTTGAATTTTATTTATATTAAAAAAAAAAAAAAACAGAAATAATAATTTATATATAATAAATAGAAAGAAAAAAAAAATAGAAATAATTTATATTCGCTATACAATTTCTTGATACTGAAATTTTTAGAATGATTTTTGAAAATGATAAAAATCTGGAGTGACTCCAACTTGACTTCAAGAACATTTAATGGTTAATCGTTATTTAAATAAATTTAAATGGAAGAAACTGTTAAACAAATAACAAGGAAAATTATAGTAGGGTGTTCAAACAAAGCATTTAGACCTCATTGTGTTTACTCACACACATACATACATCATCATAAAAATTGAAATAATGAATGCGGGGAGTCTCAAAACGTATAGATACACCAAAACCTCATAATTGAATTTTTCCATGACTACAATACTTTCCTTACATGGAGTATGTCCGGTAAGTAATAATGATAAGCATAAAAAATATACCCCTCCCCCCTCCTCCACACACACACACACAAAAAAAAAAAAAGACTTTAGTGCGTATGTGTGAATGAATATTGGCAATATATTCCAATATGCTGCCTAAAACCCGGAAATGAATTTTTTACTTTTTCCATGAAAAAAATTAAACGAGTAATAGTATATATTTTACTTTCCGTGATAATAAATACAGTCGAACCTCGTTAACGTGAACACTGTTGACGTGAATTACTTTTACCATGAACTGTTTCCACAATCCCGTCAAAATGAAGATTAGTTACTGATAGCATGAACTGCTGATAACATGAATCAATTTTTTATCCCGCTTCAGATTCACGTTAACGAGGTTCGACTGTATTTCGAAAATTAACAATCTGTATTATAAGGACGAAATAAAAATTAATTAAAAAAAAAAAAAAAAAAAAAAAATCTTTAAGCGATTATTTTTAATGTATTATAATGAATTATAATTTAAGAGAGACATTTGAAACTTTTTCCATTGTAATTCTTCGATTTAAAAGAAAACTACCATCAAATCGATCAAGAATTCCATATTAAATAAAATATTTTATTTTGAAAAGAATTTGATATTCGATTGAATTCGTTCGATATAATAAATGAGAGAGTTGGTTGGATCATTGAAAGAGGTTTCTAGTTTCTTCTCTACCACATGGTTAAAGATATAAAATAGAAAATACAAAGTTTTTAGGAAAACCCATTTTAGCAGTGGCTGAGATCAGTTTATTAATATTCTTGTTTTTAAACTTCGCAGATCATAAATTATTAATTCGAAATAAATGGTTAATATATATATATTATTTTATTTTGACCGAATACAAAAGTTCCATAATCTACGGACTACGGTACTCCGGCAACTGGGAAAAAAAAAAAAAAAAAAACTCCATGCAGTAATTTTGCAAAACATAATTCAGAAAGAAATCTATATTTTAGTTGTTTTTAAGCAAAGCTATCGATTTTCTGTTATATGTTTATCTATTATTTTATTTATTTTTTGTATTTGTTAATCATTTCCAAAAACCTCCCATTGTTTTAAAACTATCGTAAGTATTTTCCAATAAAGTCACCAATTAATCGACCGTTTTATCGATTGACAAATTGCTACACAATTGGAAAATTCGTATACATTTCTCTACCTGTAAATTCTCTTTTTACGGCAAGAGATATCGACTACAAATAAAATATTTCGTTGAAATATTGTTTTTCCCTGTTAGAGGGTAATAAAACCCAAACGTGTGAAGAGTAAAAACAAATTTTCGTGAAATAAAACACATGTAACGTAAAAATCACCCATAAATGTGGAATTCGAAGAAGTAAAAGGCCATAAGAAAAATACTCATTAGGAAAAATGTTTCAGTTCTAAAATTAAAAAATTATAGGTTTTAATACAAATGAAACTTTTTTAAAGGAATTTTCATGCATAATAATTTGTATTCCCTATACAAAGCATTTGGGCTCTTAATTAACCTTTAAAACTACTGATATGGGGAATTTAGGTATGTATAAAATTAATGTTCAGCTTTGAAATTAAAAGAGTATAGGTTTTAAACAAAATAAACTTTTTACTTTCCGAACACTATAGTGAGGAAAGTATTGTAATCATGTCAAAAATCCGAATTCGAGATTTTGACGTTTCTATACGTTTCGAGGTCCAACGAGTCCGTTTTCACTATTTTTACGATGATGTATGTATGTATGTGTGTATGTATGTGTGTATGTCTGTGAGTGAACACGCTAGCGTCTAAACGCTTCGTTCGAATAAGCTGAAAGTTGGTACGTATATTGTAAGTCACCATAGTACGAACCCTATAGATTTTGGTGAATCTAGCACTTACAGTTTTTTTACAGGGACACAAAGAACAATTCTTTATCATTATGGCCAAGGGACCAAAATCTTAAAAGTGCGATAGCATCTAAACGCCTTATTCAATTGAGCAAAAACTTTATACACATATTATAGGTCACAGATACTCAATCTGTATAGATTTTGGAGAATCTAGCATTTATAGTTTTTTTTACAGGGACACAAAGAAAAATTCTTTGCCAAATTTTTAAAAGTGTGATAGCGTCTAAACGCCTTATTAATCTCAGCAAAGAATTTGTACACATGTTATAGGTCACATTTGAACCAACTGTATAGATTTTGGTGAATCTAGCACTTACAGGTTTTTTACAGGGACACAAAGAAAAATTATTTATCTTTATGGCCTATGAGACCAGCGATAGCATCTAAACGCCTTATTCAATTGAGCTGAAAATTTGTATGAATATTATAAATCACTGTTGCACTAATTATAAGCATTTTGTTGAATCTAGCATTTATAGATTTTTACAGGGACACAACGAAAAATTCTTTATCCTTATGATCTAAGGGCTCAAAGTTCAGTAGCGTTAAATAAAACCTCGTGTGATATATGGAGAAAAATACTCAAACACTCTGTTATGGTTTTCTCTTTTTTGTTTGTTTAGCAACTCCTCTTTCTTTATTTTATCTACAAAACTGTTAGTTACTCAATGTTCGGAAAGTCGAGTGGAGTCACTCCAGATTTTTTAAAAGGATGTTTTATGCATAATAATGTGTATCCTTTGTACTTTTAGCTCCCTATAATACACTGGTATTCAAAATTCAAGAAACAACATGTTTTTTCCACTTTCTTCTTTTGCTTATGACTTTTAAATAAATACACATAAAAGCATAAAATTTGGAAAGCATGTTTATTATCATACCATTAATTGAATTTTATGTAATTTTAGCGCAAGTAATGATTTTTAAACTGATAATTATTCAATTTTTCTCAAAAATAAGCTTTGGAAAAAATGAAAATTTTCAACAATTTTGGAAAAGAAAACTTAATATAAAATGGTCATAAGGATGCATTACTGATTGGTGAAGATGCACATGCATCCATGTGTTAGATTGAAACCGGATTTTTCCTCTGTATTCACTAACTTTAAAAAAAATATACATACAAACATGAAAATTGGATTCTTTATAAAAAAAAAGTTCTTTATAAAAATATTTATCGACTTTTTTGTTATCCTGGTGATGCTCATAGTTTACAAATTAGTAATTACGTTTTTTTTTCAAAAAGTAAGTTATAAAAGTAAAAAAATCTGAATACAAAAAGAAAAATCGAGATTTAGTTTGACATTTGAAGGCATGTGCGTTATCACCTATCTATAATGCATTCTTAACACCATTTTTTATTAAGTTTTCTTTTCTAAAATTGTTCAAATTTTTCATTTTTTCCAAAACTTACATTTGAGAAAAATTTAATAATTATAAGTTTAAAAATTATTACTTTTCAAAAGTTATATAAAATTCGATTAATGATATGATAACAAACATGCCATACAAATTTTGTGTTTATATGTTTATTTGCTTAAAAATTATGCGCAATAGAAGAAAATGAGATAACTAGTTGTTGCTTTAATTTTGAACACCAGTGTACTATAAGTAAGAGGAATTTTGGTAATGTAAAGTTGTCACAGGCGACTTTCTTTATATTATTTTCGTACGACTATTTCCAATAAATAAATAAATAAATAAAATTTATAATATATATTCGCAGGTAAATCGGTACTTTCCCTGCGCCAATTTGTTATAAATTTTATGTTATAAAAATAGTGGTAAAAAAAAAAAAAAAAAAAAAAATACAAAAAATGTCATCTGCGGCACCCCGCATTAGAATTTTGAACGTGCATTTGAACTTTTAATCCCTCATCATACTACAGTCATTTGCAAAAGTTTAAGACCTGTAGCCAATTTTCAGTATTTTAACACATTCATCATTTGTGTAGATTATTACGTCATCCCATGTGCTTATTGCATCAGACGCATTCTACTGCTATGAATAAAAGTGCCCGGCACATTTATCGCCGGTTGTTTATTGGATTTTGTAGTAGACAGTGCTGTCGTATAATTATTGTAATGGGTGAAAAACCTTCACTTACTGTTACAAAAAGGTCAGAAATATTGACCTTGCCTAAAATTGGATTTTCTGAACGTCAAATAAGTTCGAGGGTAAGTGTGAGCAAGACAGCTGTGCATCTAGCTATTAGTAAATTTAAAATTTCGGGAAAATTTATGGACCTTAAGAGAAGTGGTCGCCCTAGAAAAACGAGTGCACACGATGATCATGTGATAAGGATGGTCGTACGATTCAAGAACCTCCTGCAATACGATTAGGCATTCCCTGGCTGCAAAAGGCACCAACGTTAGTTTGAGTATTATTTCAAGATGTTTGGCCAAAGATTTTGGTTTATCATCCCATAAACCTGCAAGGAAACCTCGACTTACTCCAAGTATGAAAAAGAAAGGACTCTTAAGGTCCATAAATTTTCCCGAAATTTAAATTTATTAATAGCTTGATCCACAGCTGTCTTTGTTCACATTTACCATCGAACTTATTTGACGTTCAGAAAAATCTAATTTTATGCAGGGTCAATATTTCTGACCTTTTGTAACAGTAAGTGAAGGTTTTTTACCCATTACAATAATTACACAACAGCACTGTCTACGGCAAAATCCAATAAACAACCGGCAATAAACGCGCCGGTCACCTTTATTTATAGCAGCGAAATGCGTCTGATGCAATCAGTATATTATGCAGAATAGCATTTAAACTTTAAGTTCCTCATCATACAACAGGTATGGAGAATTTAGGTATAGAATTAATATTTCAGCTTTAAAATTAAGCAGGTATAAGTTTTAATGTAAATGAAACTTTATCAAAGGGTGTTTTTATACATAATAGTTCATATCCTTTATGCATGGTAGCTAGCATTTGAACGTTTAGTTCCCCATATACCTATGGGAATTTATATATTGTATAAAATGAATGTTCAAGTTTAATCAAACAGGTATAAGTTTTAAACAAATGGAACTTTATTAAGGGATATTTTATGCTTAATAATTTGTATCCCTTAGGCACTGCGGCTAGAATTTGAATGTTTACTTCTCCATTATGCTACTGGTATGGGAAACTTGGTAAGGCATATAGAAGTTTGAATTTCAACATGCATTTGAACGTTTAATTCCTTATCATACAATAAATATGGGGAGTTTTGTAATGTACATAATTAATATTTTAGCTTTAAAATTAAGCAGGCATAGATTATAAATAAAGTATGGGGAATTTAGATAATGCATAGAATAAGTATTTTAGCTTTAAAAATTAAGTAGATATAGGATAATTAAAAAATTGCAAGATTTTTAATGTATAATAATTTGTATCCTTTATGCAGAGTGTCCAGCATTTAAACTTTTAGTACCTATCATACTATATGTATAAGGAATTTTATAATGCACAGAATTAATATTTCAATTTTAAAGTCAACCCATATAGATTTTAAACAAATAAAACTTTATTAAAGGATTTTTAATGCATAATAATTTGTATCTTGTTTACAAAGTGGCTAAGAACTTTAACTTTTACTTTCTCATCACACTATTGGTATGGAGAATTTGGAAAATGCCAGAGAAGTAATGTTTCAGCTTTAAAATTCTAATAACGTAAAAAGCAGAAAATTTTTTCGAAATAACTTATTTAAAACATAGATTTGGAGGTAAAATTTTACTTTTCTAACGAACGCCACAGAAATAGTCAAAGTAAGAAATATATTTGGAAAGTAAAGGGTATTTTTTCACGAGAGACGGGATCTTCCAAAACTTGAAAACCCGGTGGATAAAATATTCCAAATGGGGCAAATGGAAGGGAAAAGAGGAAAAATTAGCATATGAATCGAGTGATTTTTATGTATTAGGATTTATATTACAAAACCAAACGCAAGTTTCAAAGTTGAAATTTTTGAAAAGTATGTGTGATGGTATAAACTTACTATATATTTGCGTATGAATGAAGTTTTTATGTTCATTTTTTGTTCAATGGAGATGCTAATAACATAGGTATGTGACGAATTTTTTTTCTTCAAAGTGATGTAGGGTAGGTGCTCCAGTGATTGGCATTCTCCAGTAATTGGCATCCATACCGAAATAATTAATAAATAAAAATAATAAAATCATATATTTTGCATATAAGAATTTTAACATTTTATGTCAAACACTGGAGCATAGGGTGCTAATAACTGGTAAAATGAATAACTAGCAGTGTCAAACACTGGAACATAGGGGGCCAATTACTGGAACATCGAGTGGGTGTCAAATAAAAATCCATAATTTTTTTTTAATCAAAATTACGTATTTTAACATATATGTGGTTCTGAATGTCTTTCATGCCATATGTACAAACTTAAGCTTTCTAAAAATGTCTTCTCATGACTAGAACATTAAAAACATCAGAGATTGCTCTAAAAGTGTCAATCACTGGTGCACTTACCCTATTTTATTTTTCTAGTGTATTTTTTGATACTGATTAAAGAAGAATTATTCAAAAACTTCCATCACGTACAGTTTTGCCAAAATCGGCGATTTTTTTTAGCTTAAAGCCCCATTATTTTAACTCTCATTTAAGTTACTTCCCAGAAAATCTGGATGATGTGAGTGAAGATTAAGGAGAGCTATTTTCTCAAGACATCAGCAAAATGCATAGGAGGTATCAGGGACTATGGAGTGTTAACATGGTAGCATATTATTGTTGGATGCTGCATAGAGAATCCCCCCCCCCCCTCTCAAGGCCCTCAAGCCGTGCACAAGAGAAGAAGCTCCAAAGGGAGAAGAAAAAGAAACGAATTTAAAAGTTAATGTGTAAATTTTAATGTATTTTACGCAAAAATAGTTTCGAATTTTTTATAGCCTCTATCTGAATTCTTTCGATCTTCATCCTTACTTTGCGGAAAACCCTTACGCATACCTGCCAACTTCTCACTGGAAGAATCAAGAAGATTGGATTAAAAAAAACAAGAATATTTCGTTAAAATCAAGAAGATTCTTTATATATAGTATGCATAGTAGATTTTTTCCCCTAACCATAGTTATGAAGAAAAAAAAAATTAAAGACATTATTTTCTTTAGAAAAGTAAATTCTACCATATATGTGTTGAGACAATATCTATTTATTTATATTGGTTCATCTTCGCAGAACTCATTTTTAAAATGAAATATTCTTAAACTCAAATAAAAAATATACAGTAAACCCTCTCTAAGTTAGACACCTACGGTTCCAAGAAAAAGTGTCAAACTTATAGGGGTGCTTACATTTTTCGATTTAATTAAACTGTGTCCATGCATACCTTTTAACTTTTACTCACATCTAAATATAATACAATTAAGTATTCACGACTTATATACAAAAAATGATTAATTTGACAATTTAAAATTTAAACAGTTAAGTTGTAGCCATTATAATACTTTCTTCTATAATTTTTAATATAACAGCGCCACCTACCAGTTAACATGCACGAAAATCAATATAACTTCTCACAATCAAGATTTTGCATATGCATTTTGGTGCAATTTTATCCAAGACGCTGCGATAGTCATATGGAAAAATCTTAGAATGTGAGTAAAAGTAGCACCACCTGTCGGCTGATCTAAACCCAAATTAAGCTAACATTCATTTTCATAACGGTCATCTCACATATGAAGTTTGGTGAATTTATTCATTCTAAAAACTGAGGTATAGCTTTCCGGTGAACGGGGAAAACTGCAGCATAGCAGAAACGCATATCAGCTAATATGCATCCTAATTGAAACAGCATCGTTTTTCAGTATAGATCTCGCCCATATTCCCCTGTTCGCAGTATTCAAAATTATTAACTTAATGGATATACAACGGATTTTTAAAAAAAAGTTTTTGGGTTTCTCTCTGCGGCAAAAAATACCATGCCAACTTGATCAGAAATTTTGAATTTGGCTAAAATTTAACTCACTCTCTCACTGATCTCCGTCAAGTGTACATCTCTTAATACTGGATTAAGATCTCTCTCTTCCCCTCATCCCTTACGGTCCCCGAATAGAATATACAATTATTTAAATTGGATTATGATGCCACTATATTTTTCCTGATACTGTCGTACAGTTCTTTTGATTGCTAAATAAAAAGCATTTCTGAACTGTCATTCAGGAGTGTGTTTTTTTTCACGGCCATTTGGAATGGAAATTATCGAACCTAAACTACATAATTTCTAAGGGTAAATTTCTTCCTGCAACGATATATATGGTATCGGTAATGATTAAATTAATTGAAAAGAAGTTTTTGGAATATTAGCAGTTTGTTATATAACATCTTATATGGTCTTAGTACGTTTCCGGAGCTTCTACATACGTAAAAGAAACAAAGTTTTATATACAAAACAGTTTACGTTTCTGTAATTTTTTTACAGATGTAATTAGAATTTGTCACTTTTTTTTTTTTTTTTTAATTGTAATTAAACTTACATAAAATGTAAATATACATTTGTAAGAATAATACAGTTTTCCAGTTGTCGTTAACTTATTTTTCAGCGTTGTAGTCACAAACTTTTTTACATTAAATTCAAATTTAATATCTCAAATTAGAGTCAGATTTCAAGCTTACAAAAATTACTCTGTAAATATGAGTTGGGTTCCAGGACGAAGGTTCGGGTTCTATTTTGGTTTTGAGTTGATTTCAGATGAAAATTTACTGCACGGTTAATGTAAAGCTCGATCTGTGCAAGGCTGCAGCCGACATAAACGATCGAAAGATGTTTTAAATACCCCTGGTTCGAGTGTTTAAAGATAAAGAAAACTAAAAACACATAAAATCATTTATAATTTAATTATTTATTTTTCGAACAATTAAGGGGATTTGTTTTTCCCTTTCACAAGATATTGCAATAGATCCTATGTAATATCTAATATAGTTCTTGTCTACTCATGTATGCATGCAATATACCATTCAACTGAAATTTAAATATAGAAATATGCGAGACAAAAGTTAAATCAGACAAAAACAGAAAAATTCAAATGCAGTAAAAAGTAAAAAATATTTTAGCTGTAAGATACTCAAAATATATAATCTTAGAAAGAAAAACTTTCTCTTCTCTGCTTGAATGCTGCAGAAATAGTCTAAGTAAGGAATATATTTGGAAAATAAAGGGTATTTTGCATGAGAGACGGGATCTTCCGAAACCTCAGTGGATAAAACATTCCGAATAGGGACAAATGAAAGGGAAAAGAAGGGAAATTTAACATATGAATGTGATTTTTATATATAAGGCTTTATATATTACAAAAACATTCTAGATTGTCGGGCTCCTTCACTGTTCAAAATTTCTGTAAATTTAATGCAAATATTTAATCTCTGTAAATTTACAGTAATTCTTAGCTAAAAATGAATAATCGAGATTCTCAATCTTTATTCTGTTTTTTTTTTTTTTTTTTTTTTTTTTTAACCTAATTTTATTATTATTATTATTATTATTATTAAAATTAAAAATGAGAGTTTCTACTTTAGCTAAAGCATTACAAATCCGAAATATATTCTCACCAATAATTAATTAAATTAATATTAGTTATTAAAATGAATGTATAAAATAAGTTTTTTATTATCTCCGTTTACTTTTCTCTGTAATTTTACCTAAGACTTAACGGCCTTCTTCACATATCGTCGCGGGAAGCCCGAGCCAGTGTTATTCTATGGGAAATTTTCTTTACTTATAATTTATTAACTAATACATATTTTTAAATTCTGTTTTCACATTCAGAAAATTCTCAACTGTTAAATTGACGCACCCTTAAAAAAAAAAAAAAAAAAAAAAAAAAAAAAAATCGTTTTAATTGCAAAATGAAAAATTTCACATATTGAAAATTTGTATTTTGCAGCTTCAAAATAAAATATAAAAAAAATAAAATAAACATTTTTAAAATAGGTGCGTCAATTTAACAGTTGGAAATTTTCGAAATGTGAAAACAGAATTTAAAAATATGTATTAGTGAACTAGTTATAAGTAATAAAATTTACCATAGAATAACATTAACTTCGGCTTCTGGTGACGGTGAGTGAAACGGGCCCTTAAGATAATTGATTACTCAGAGTTTTCTGTTGAAATTTTTAACAGTGTTAGAGAGTCTGAGATTAGAGGGGCAACAAATAACACTCTAATGGATTCCGGGACATTGTCATGTTTTCGGCAACGAACAGGCCGACATGCTGGCTAAGAAGGGCACCCAAATAATTCAGCAGCCAAATACTTATAAGTCCTTCCATTCCACAAATTTTACATAAAAAATCTAATGAGGCAAAACTGGAAGGAACTGCTGGCTCACTTCTCATGTTTCTTCAAGAAGTAGAGGGAACAACTTGGAGCAGGGTGTTTCTAATAAACACCGCGAAAAAGCTGTGGCGGAGACCATGGACCTTATATAGAGACCCTATATAAGGTCTATGGCGGTAACTTGCGGTGGACCATGATTGCCTGGCGGCCCATCTTTATCGTTTTGGGGATTTTATGATCCCAAATTGCCCTATCTGTGGGAAAGACGAAGTTATGGACAGGAACCATTAATTGGAAGGATCGGCTCTGCCACTCCGAGGTGAAGAGATATTGGAGTGCCAGACATCTGCTGATGAGACATTGAATTTTTTCTCTTGCTGTATTTCTGTTCATGTTATTCATGTTTTTGTTATTTTGTAAGAGTTTGTCATTTTCTCATGCCATTGGAAATAAATAAAATTACAAGTTACAAAAATTAGCGCATAGCTCCAAGTTGAAGATATATAATTATTACTGTTATTATTATTAGTAGTAATATTAGTAATATTTTTAAGTTAGAAAAAAAAATCATTCAAAGAATCGATTAAAAAGAAAAAAGAAATCACACGGTTCGCATTAGATTAGAAACTGAACATTATACTAAAATGTTACACGATTTAACCCTGGCTTTCCCAAGATGGGGTCATTTTAACGACCCCATTTCATAGTTGAAATTCAGTTAAGCCCGCCTCATTCAAAAAGTGCGCTAATTCGCCAGAAATAGCAAAATTAACCAGTGGAATGTTGCAGCTTCTGAACGATACAAAATGGCGCGGTGCTTTTGATTTTCGCCAAACATGCCAAGCGGCACCTGAAAGTAATTTTTCTACAGTAACACCTTGATCTTGGGAAAGCGAGGGTTAACTAATAATGTATTTAAATAACTCTATGAGGACATCTTAAACTATATTTTATCTATGGAGGGGGGGGGACTACAAACAATTTTCTTATAATTTTATATTTAAAGGGAAAGCATAAAAAAATTGCTTTTGTGTAGCCTCATATAATATTGCCTAAAAACTGCATACGTATCTTATACAAAATTAAAAATTAAATACAGTTAAATAACAAAGCCCGTCATAACATAATTGAAAATGCATCGTCTTATATTCCATACTATTGCTAAATAATTTTGAATGACCCTGTAATGCAACCATTAGTGCTAAACGTATCCTATTTCCATAGAAAAAAATTTTCTCTATATATAAATATCAGTTAACTTTGTTGTGTTTTAATCTGTACTGATAAGTATAAAGGATTTAAGTCCATATTCTTGATTTTTCAGGAGACGAAAAATAAAGTTAAACTAACTAAAAACAAATCAGAAGAATCGATTAGGGAAAAGGGATTATGTTGATTTATACCCTTTATACCATTCAGTAAATGTCAACCTTCATTTTAAAACAGGAAAAAACTGAATTAAATATTTTATACCATATATGAAAGGTAAATTTCTGACTTGAACCTTTTTTTACCAATCGATTTTCTCAAAGACTAAATGACATAGACTTAAATCCTTTATACCAATCGATAGAGAATTTTTTTCCGAGTCTGACTATGTACTTAACTCAAAATCGACATTTTTGGACTTAAATCCTTTATAATTATCAGTACAGAAATATGCTTTAATATATATATATATATATATATATAATGAATAATTTAATTCCTTTACAATACTCAGCAAATGAAAGAAAGATGAAAATACCAACAATGAAATTTAAAATGAGATGTATTACGTATAAAGTTATTGTCACGATTACCATTTAATTAAAATTCACTGAGTAGTAAAAACATGTTAAAGTACTTACGCAGAAGATAAATGACGCATATAACACTTAAGCCTAAACGAAGAGATAGTTTGCAAAATCCATTAAACCAGTAAATACAAGCAACACAAGATAAAAATTGAGAGAAATTAACCAAAAACTGTTGAAATAAAAAGGAATGCATGGAGGAAAAATAGAGTTATAAATGCTGAAACCCAGTACAGATCTCATCAGGAAACTAGCAGTACTGTCAGCATGGAATGCAAGATTTCTGAATATTGTATAGCTATTTCAGCAATATACAACACTAGTTTCTATCTTGCATAAAAAATAGAAAGATAAAAGGAAATTAGCTTATAAAGTAACTTAACCGTAATGAAAATTAGAATACATAAAATTGTGATGGCCACATGTAAACCAAGTCCAAATCGAATAAGTAGATAATAGTCCGGGCGGTTGCCAAAACGAACAAACTGAAAAGAAATGATTAAAAGTAAAGAATCGATTAATCGAAATATTTTCTGAAATATATATATCCCATACACTGTAATAATTATTATTTTATTTCCTGTACACAAAACTAGAAGAGCTATTTATAAAATTTTCATTGGAAACATATCTTAATAAATCTGAATAATTATATCGGTTTTAAGGTATTCGGTAAATATTTACGTAATTTAGGCAGTTTAGAATGACGAATCGAAGAAGCACACTCTTTAACATAGACACAGATGTAAAAAAAAAAAAAAATTAATACCACCCCCAAAATAAAAATCATTTTTGCTATTAAACTTATTCAAAAATATAATTTTGGAAAGGATAACTTTTTTGAATGTCACAGAAATAGTCTAAGTAATCAATATATTTGAGAAGTAAAGGATATTTTGCATAAGAGACGGGATCATCCGAAACTTGAAACTCCAGTGGATAAAATCTTCCGAATGCGGATAAAATGGAAGGGAAAAGAAGACAAATTTAGCATATGAATCATGTGACTTTTATAGATTAAGTTTTATATTACGAAAACCAACGCACACCTCAAAATTGAAGCTTATGCAGGCCGAGTGACATAAATTGAGCTTTTTTAGTCAAAAGTTATGACTGGGATTCAGACGTAATAAAAATAAGATTTTTTTAAAAGTGATTTTATATATTTTATAACTGAACAAAGTTAAATTATTATTATTATTATTATTCTTTTTAAGTAGAAGAAAATTAACTCTAATTATAAAACTTACAGGGAAAAAAAGAGGAAAATAAAAGTTTTTTTTTTCTTTCTTTCTTTCTTGTTTCGGTTTGCATATTCTGTTTTTCGGCTTGCATACATAATAAACTTTTCGTCTATACTCAGGATAAGATTAGCAAAAATACAAAAAAGCTGAAACTGTATGCAAAGGCAAGACGTTGAAATGAAGTACCAGAATTTTGATGACAAAATCTATTGTATTAGAGCATAGCCTCCTAAAGTAGATGCCTGTCGAGTGGCTCGGAACCTTGGCAACAGTTCAAGCGGTAGACAGCGCCACCTGGTACAGATTGCGCGACTCTTTTATTCAACAGCCGCCAAAAATTTTTAAAAGTGGGATTTGATATACATAAAAGGCGAATAGAAAGGAAGAAACGTCGATTATATAAATCATGTATCTCTTCTTAAAATTATCGGTGATAGTTGAATAAAAAAATAGCGCAATCTGTACTAGGTGGCACTGTCTACCGTTTGAACTGTTGCCAAGTTTTTGAGCCACGCGACAGGCATCTAGTTTAGGAGGCTATGATTAGAGTAATAAATATTTATTTTAATCGTCAATGCATAAAAAAAGAACAAATGTATATCAGAAACATAAAAAAAGCTGATTCTTTTTTTTTTTTTTTTTTTTAAGCTGAAAAGCTAAATGTACAAAAAATCTGAAATTAGCTGAAAAGCTGAAAAATCTCATCCCTGTAATACTGAAACGCTTCTTCGTTTAACGCCTCTGACTGCCTACCCTCTGATTTTCCACGGCCAAATTAGAATGTAGTGAAATTACAGAGCCGAGGTAGCACAGTAATATCTGCCAATGTCCTACCAATACTGGCCGATATTCTAAACGTCGAACTTACGATATTTATGGTTATTGACAACACATAATTTAAAATCCATATTATAAAAAAGCATTAAAAAGAATTATTTTCATTAATTACAAAAATCATGATCCGAAAATAATAATTTGAAAAGAAATAAATTTTTCTAACGCTTTATTATTAACATTTGTTAGCCAATGTCGTAAAAATGATATTTTAACAACATTCTGCGATATCTGTCGACATTCGGCTAGCAATAACACTTTTTTGGATATTGGGAGACATCTACCTACATTATGAAAAGAATCATTGTGGCTTTTGAGCATGCGCAGAGATGCCAAGTTTCAATAAGAACTATCAGTAATCAGAGTTATACACTTAGGCAACGTGGAGACGTGAACCGCGTCACGGAATAATTTTTATACACACGGCCAGATACAATAATGAATTGCACTGTTTTTGTAAACAAATATAATATATTAATTAAAAAATTTCTAAAACGTTTCTAAATATGTTGACTTTTGAATAATCCTGTATATGACAGATCCCTTTTTAAAAAATACTGGTGATAATTTTGATTAAAAAATTAGAAATGCTGACAGATATGAAAATAACATGAGAAAATGTTTTAAATATTATTATAACTACTTTATGATATTTCTAATTACCTATATAATTCTATATAAGAAATCATATAAAAGAAGTATAAATAATGAGTAAAAAGCCTAAAATCATAAAAAAAAAATCCAAGAACTGCCACTGCATGAAGATTCAAAATGTAATTTTGTAAAAAACATTTTTCTCTCTTTCCCTGCATGATTTTCAATAAAAATACTTCAAAGCACCAGTTTCATAAATTCGGAAAGCAAAGAGTATTTTGCATGATAGAACGGGGGTCTACGAAAATCGGAAACTCCCCAGTGGATAAAATATTTGGAATTGGGACAAATGGGAGGGAAAGGAAGACGATTTGGCATATCAATCGTGTGATTTTTATCGATATAAATTTATATTACGTAACCATAACGTATGTCTCAAAATTGATTTTAGTAAAAGGTTCGGAGAAATAAGCTGAATAAATTTAAAAGTTTATTTTTAAAATATTGAAAAACTTTTTTTCTCTTTCTTTCTTTCTACTTTCTCCAGTATTTAACCAAGAAGAAGGTATTGAATTTGTGAAAATATTCGAAAAGTATTCTCCAGTTTTCAATGCATTTACGCATTTTGTGATACCCTGAACACAATTTGTTTATTTATTCAAAAAATGAGTTTGAGTGTGTGACAAAAATTTACCAAACTTGGTATTTAGTTGGGCCTTGACCTAAACTAGAGATGATTAAATTTTGGGATCAGTCGCTCCTCAAGTACCGCTGTCATCTTACTTTTTTCATAATTTTTAATATGGCCGTATAGGATAAAATTTTCACATAAATGCATATAATGAGAGTTATTTTTTTACAAATGATTGTGAAATTAATATGAATTATTGATAACAGTAGTAGTAAACTAGGAAAAAGAATGTGTACATACAGGAGCATTCCCCTTCCTTGGGAGAGTGAGAGGAAGTAACCCTGGCAGGGTGAGAATTGTCACTAAGTGTATCTTTATCAGTGATAATAATTTTAAACGAGTTATAGATTTTTTTCAGAAAAAAAAAAAAAAATATTGGCACAAAATGGACTTTTTTGCGGCAGCTAATGTTATGATTATCCGAGATAAAAATCATCTACATTCATCACGGAAATCAATTCTAATAAATAATTTATACTGCGTTAATTTGTTTAGGGAAATAATATAGAGAAAAGTCTTACGATGGCCACAACATACTAATTTCTTATGTATTTAATCGAAGAAAGTACTTGATTCGCAAACATTTAATACTTCCGGTTTTCGATGGATTTTCCAAGCTTCGAGACGTTCTGAATACGATTTGACTATTGTTGGGAAATCTCTCTCTCTCTGCATGTATAACGAAAATTTCGTTAACGCTGTATCTCACGAAACAATGGACGGACTTCAATTTGTGTTTATATTTGGTTGGACCTTGACTTAAGTTATCTTTTGAATATATTGCTCAACAGATGACGCTGTCGTTTTGTGATATTTTTACTATGGCAGTACAGGTCAAAATTTCTCGTAAATGCACACAATGTAGTAACTTTTCAACGTGAGTATTTTTCAAAGGGAAAAAAAAAAAAAAACTGCCAACATTTTTAAATCGAATAATAGTTCATTTAATAAATAAATATCTTTGCAAGTAAACTATATATAAACTGCAAAAGCTCGTAACAGTTGCTTCAGGTCAAAATAATAGCATAGACTTTCATTAAGTGAGAAAAAAGTAGACACGAGTGCACCATTGAAGCAGTAAGGTGTATATATACCTACTGAAAGTGACTTTCGCATATGACTTACTTCTCTAGAATAGCATTTGCTAAATTTCCGAGTAATGTTGTATTAACCGAACAGATGACGAAAAAAAAAATTAAAAATCGAATAAAATAAGCAAAAAATTTTGAAATTTTTTTGCATTAAAAAAAAATAAGACACTGTAGTGCACGTTAAAGGGTTTAATAACAAATCAGATTATAAAGGTTTTCCCATGCGAGATGTATCTAATCGTCTATATGCAATCTGCCAGAACTTCAATTTCCGTTTCGTGAAAAATAGGGAGAATTAAAATTGTGATGGCATGTTTCAGGACCACCCTTAGAGGACCATGTTTCAGGCCTTTCCCGCGCAGAACATCTGCGTGATAATACCTACATACCTAATATGATTTTCAGAAAAATCTCATAAATAAAATCACTCACTGGAGAAATCAGTTTTTTCTTTTTTTTCCCCAACTCAATGAAAGATATACAAATCTTTGATATCTACATTATAATTTCAATTTCAGATTTTTTTTTTTTTTTTTTTTTTTCAGCTGTTAAATTAAAATTTTTTTTAATTAAATCATTGTTATCTTAAAACTGTATCTTAATATGATTTTGATTTCACTCAATGGATGGCGCCATCATCGTCCTGTCGAATAGCCAAAGATGAAATGCGAGGATTAACTGGCTTTAAATTCTTCCAAATATACTCGTAAACACGAGATTTTGAGTACAGTTGAAGAACAAAAAGTTAATATATTTTTCAATTTCTTTAAGAAAATGTACACTTCAAGTGTATTGGGTAAACTATTTGTAGTCGAAATTTTTTGTATCCCTAGCAGCTGAATTTATCATTTCCAGACCTGCCAACCTTCCACATCAAAAAATCCTACTCTTAACATAAAAAAACGTACTAACAAAACAGCGTAAAAATAATATTATAGTTTTAAAAAATTAAAGAACACGCTTTTATAGAAATGTGAACTAAAAAGCACAAAATATCTATCTTAGTATTGCAGGGTAAGGGCTTAGGAATGCAGGGTAAGAGAAAATCGTGTGAGTGACACACCATAATATTTACATACATTTAAATCTTTAATTAAAATAAATAATTTAGAATTAAACAAACACCATTTTTAAAAAATCTCCCCTGACTGGGCTCGAACGCTGGACCTTTAGGTTCGTAGTGCGGAACTTTACCTCAGAGCCACAGCGTTCACGTAAGAAAAGTCTTTTTTTACAATATAGATTTTTTGTTTGCTCCCAGAGCGGTTACAAACATGCAAACATACATACAAACAAACAAACATACATACAGGTGATGCTAATAAAAGCGTGTTAAAAAGAATGATAGAAACAAAACATGTAATCAACAGCATAATATTTAAAATTGTACTTACTTTTTCATGGTTATAAAATTTTAATTAATACCCTACAGCAAAATTATTAAACTGTTCAGTGTAAATTCTAAAGAAAATTCCCTTATATGCAGTTTTATATTTTGAAAGGGTAACACAATACTGAAACTATAAGCAATGCATTAAAAAAAAAAAAAAAAAAAAAAAAAAAAAAAATGCAAATTATATCTAACTTTTATTTAACTCAATGTAAGTAGCAGATTTTGCTTTTTTAGAAAAATCAATTGAAAATTCCCGATTGTATCATTCTCCAGTATGACCAGATTCTGCCCCCAGACAGCCAAAAAGAACTGATAAAAAGTAGAAAGGAGGAAAGACGTTTTATAAAATCCAACTGGTTCCTGGGATATCGGCTGTTTTTTTCCCAAAGATCGCTAAATTGTAGTGTAGAGAGCAAAGTCGGAAATATTTAATGCACTTATAAAAGTGATACATTTATTCAAGATAAAGATATTCAGAGAATTTTCACATGCATAAAATGAAATGGACAAACTAGTAAATTTTAAAAATCGTATTTTTTTTTTTATGGTCAAATCATATTTTTATATTTAAGCTTAATTATCATACTAAATATGATAAAATCATAACTGTTGGCAAGTCTGCATTTCATAAAGCTGTTCACCAACCAAATAACACCATACGTCACTATCATACCGTTTCGACAAAATTTAATCGTAACTGATCCACGTTAGAGAAATATTATACAGATTATAAACATATTTTCCTTTTTTCTTTTAGTCGATTTTTTATGTATTTTACTAATGCTGTTGAAAAATAAAATAAACACATGTTTCTGACAATATCTTTCTGATTTACTTTCAATTACTTTAATTCAAAAAACAAAAATTATATAAAATAACACGAAAGAAATCATCCATCACTCGTACATGCCAAAAAACATTCTGCTGTGCTGTAAGTGACAGAAAAGGAAAACAACATGAATTCTAGGAAAAAGGAAAACTGCATCACCATGACAACGGTTTCGAGAGAAAAGCATTTGTTGCAGACGAGACAATAGTAAAATACAAGATAGAAGAGAAAAGAATAATAAAATATTTTTCAGTTTTTAGAAATAAGACTTCTTTTTAAATTTATTAGAGAAAAGTTTTTCTAAACTAAATGTAATCTACTTTTCCAAAGAGAGGAAAAAATCTTGAAGATTGAGAAAGATTTCAATTCAAAAACGTCAAAGAACTGCGGGGAAGAAGATGTTATACAGACGTTTTCTAAAAAGTACAAAGCAGAATCAAACAAATATATCTTTGGACTAAACTAGAAGTAAATAATTCTAACATAGAAAAAGAAAAGTAAATGAATTTTTCTTCAAACTAATAAATCATTTTTTATAGAATCAACTAATGCAGTCTAACGATAAACAAATGATTCTAACAATATACTTTTGATTTAGTTTCAATTACTTATACTCCAATAAACAGAAACTACAGAAGATGACACTAAAAAATAAATCATCTATCACTTACACATGCTAAAATAATCTATTTGAAAAAACTTTTAAAACCCAAATTCTTATTATAGCGTATCATATAAATATTTTCGAAGTTAGAATAAAATTTAATTTGCAAAAAAGTAACCTTTTTTTGTTTATTAACCAAAATTGGGGAAATTTAAACTGTGTTAAGAAAAGAGAAATTATTTCTTAAAATTCACAACAGATGGCAGCACCACACGATTGCCTATAAGCTTTGTGATTTCATTTTCTGATTAAGGACCAATATCTGCAATTATTCGTTTGAGGCACCTTTTTATTATTATTTTATATTATAACTTAACATTTTACTGATTTGGTTAATGTTTATGTGTTTTTCCTAATCATTATTATTTTGTATTGTCAATTGTTTCATTGACATTTTAGTGAATATTCCGCCCACTACAGGGCGCTTGTAGTCCACAAAAAGCTCTTTTTTGCTTCTAAAAAGAGATGTAAGAAAAAGGCTTCTTAAGAAAAACTCTTCAAAAATTCTTAGGATACTGTGTACTCAACGATAAATTTTCTTTTATCAATTGACATCTTTTCTACTAATTGTCTGTAAAAATTAACACTCCGGACCTTCAGGGTATCGAACGCGGGACCACCGGATTACTAACATTGCGCTCTAAACACCTGAGACCCGGAGAGAGAAATAAAAAAGCTTGTATTTACCTTAAAATAGGGGCGCATTTTTTTTTTTTTTTTTTTTTTTTGAGAAAAGCGTTTGTTATGGGTTTTTTTATTGTAACGATTATCATGTATGATATCTGCACTCTACTCCTCAAAAGAGAAAGAAAAAATATTTTGAAGATTCATATAATTTTTCAGTTCGACTACATCAAAAAATCACAGTAAGAGGGACAGAGGGGAGTTCAAACAGCCCTTTTCCAGAAGAGAATCAAACCAATACATCTTAGGGCTACACTATAAATAAATGATTTTGATGAAGAAAACGAAAAGCAGACAAGATTTTCTTCAATTTAATAAATCAGTTTTTAAATAACCAACTAATGCAGTCTAACGATAAACAAATATTTCCAATAATATACTTTTGATTTAGTTTAAATTACTTTACTATTCCTAAACATACACTACAGAAAATGACACAAAAGAAATCATCTATCACTTGTACATGTCAAAATAATCTGGTGTGTCACTCACACGACTTTCTCTTACCCTGAAATTTAATACTATAAATAAAGGTTGGAGATTAAGAGGTAAGATAACGAGTACTGCTATGTAAACCTATGTTAAACAATTCAAATTAGGCTTAGGAAGAGTTTTATATGATAATTAGTTCTGTGAGTCCCCCTCAATCACCCGTTTCATTAATGCACCAACATTTAAAAAAATTATCTTTTATTATAATACAGATGATTTCCATATTAGAGAAGTAGTAACACTAAATGTCAAAAAAAAAAAAAAAAAAAAAAAAAAAAAAAGTTGAATTTATTCTCAATATTACAATAAAAAAAAAATCTTTTTTTTTTTCTTTTTTGTTAAAAATGAAAAAAATCAATAACTTTATTTTAAATTATCGCAGATCGATCGTTAAACCATTCGTTTTAAAGGTATTGGTGAGCTCTTTTGAAAGATACCCATCATGAAAATTTACTCCCCTTAAGGAAAGACTCCCCCCCCCCCCGGGAAGAAGGGGGGGGGGCTCCAACATACACAAAAAATAATTTCCCAGTTGACAATATCTATTACAAAAAATATGTATTCGCTTCATTTTGTTTAGTGCAGTCTATAGATGTTAAACTCTTCTTACCTGCAATCTCCCCCACAGACGTAATGTATTTGAATACTTTTGATTTTGAATGTCCCTATGCACGAACCATTTGCTTCATCTCAACGAAAAGCTAACTGTAGCATTCCTATAGGATACACATTTAGAATGGCGAGTTTGGAATTTCTGCTACTGTTTGTTCTTGAGATATGCTGATAACAGAAACACAGACATACACACAGACCATTCACTGAAAGCATGATTTTCGTATTCAAGGGACCTCAGAACATGTAAATATAACAAAAACTCACGTTCGAAAATTTCATGCTAAAACAATACTTTCTCGACCCTATGGGTAAGAGAAAGTATAAAAAACATTCTGCTATAGGTGACAGAGAAGGAAAACAACGCGAATTTTTGGAAAAAGGATACTGCATTACTGTGACAACGGAACTTTCAGTTTTAAGAAATAAAACATTTTTAATTTTATTATAGATTTTTTTTTTTTTTTCAACTATACCTAAATCTGCTTTTTAAAAAGATGGATTCCCCTTCCCCTTTAATAAAATACATTATAGACAGGGGAAAATAATAAAATCTTTGAGTTTAAAGGAATAAGCCATCTTTTTAAATTTGATTACAGTTTTTTTTTTTTTTAACTATATCTTATCTACTTTTGAAAAAGGGTGAATTTCCCCCCTTTTTTTGAGGATTGAGAACATTTTTCAATCCACGACTTTTCCAAAAAAGTTTAAAAGAGAATCAGTTAGATCTGCCTTAGAAATAAACTGGAAATAAATTATTCTAATATTAGAAAGTGAAAAGCAGAAGATCTTTTCTTCTCCAACCTAATAAGTCAACTTTCATGAATCCAACTAATGTAGTCTAACGATAAAATAGAGATAAATAAATGTTTTTCACAATATACTTTTGATTTAGTCTCAATTACTTTATTCCAAACAACAGAAACTACAGAAAATGACACAAAAGTAGTCATCCATCACTTGTACATGCCAAAAAGCATTCTGCACAGAAGGAAAACAACTGAAATTCTTCGAAAAAGGAAACTGCATCACCATGACAACGAATTGAAGAGAAAAGCATTTGTTGCAGACGAGACAACAGTAAAATACAAGAGAGAGAGGGAAAAAAAGAATAAAATTTTTCAGTTTTAAGGAATAAGACTTCTTTTTAAATTTATTAGAGAAAAGTTTTTTGAAACTAAATGTAATCTACTTTTTGAAAGAGATGGGAAAAATCTTAAGGATTGAGTAATTTTTTTCAGCCTTACTACGTCCAAAGAGACAGGAGTGGGAGGAGGAGAGAGGGAAAAATTTTCTCTGTAAATTTAAGTCCTAAAAACGATAATTTAAAAAAAAAAAAAACATTTAGATTTTTTTTTTTTAGGACTGAGGGCCTATTAGTCTCAATCTGGGATTTTTGCGTTGTCCTTTTCGATAGCTGGACATTTGTCAAAACCATTTTTCGATAGTCGGACATTTATCGAAATCTAAAATTTATCGAAAATATAATTGAATAATTTAAAAGCGATGTTATAATTGGGAAGAAAAAAAAAAACTAATAGTCCTCCGTCCTAAATTCTGCTTTTGCCAGAATTTCTTCAAAAAAAAAAATTTTTTTTTTCTATTATTATTATTGAAAGAAAAAGAAAAGAAAATTAATAATAATCAGTATCGTTACAAGCGATATCGAAAAAGTTTTTTTTTAATAATTTTGAATTAGGAAATAAAAAGTGCGCGTGAAATAATATGAAATAAAAATAAGTAAAAAAATGAATTTAATGATTTTATGTTTTTGTTTTTCGGGGGCTGCTCATGCATATAAAAAATGCGTATTAAAACGAGTCGAAGAAGGAAGCGAAATAAGTATTGAGTTATATTACGATAAATACGATATATAATATGATACGATATATTAGACCTATCGTCCAGGGTTAGTAGGCATTTTCGTTGAAAGAAATAGTTTGTTCGTTCGGTGCAACTTGCACATTAGTCCCGTGCATAACGAAATAAATACACAAAGCAAAATGTCTCATGGAAGAATTATGTGGGTATTAAATTATTTATTCTTATTTATTTATTTATTTTAAGTACGGAGGAATATTAGTCTCAATCTACGGATAAATTGTTGTCGCCAGGTTTAGGATAGTTGGACATTTATCGAAATCGAAAATTTATGAAAAATATAATTGAATAATTTGAAAGCAATGTTATATTTTTGAAAAAAAAAAAAAAAAAAAAACCTGACCTGACCTGACCTGACCTGACCTGACCTGACCTGACCTGACCTGTACTAAACTAAAGTCTGCTTTTTCCAGAAATTCATCTTTTTTTTTTTAGGACTGAGGGCCTATTAGTCTCAGACAGGGATTTTTGCGTTGTCGTTTTCGATAGTTGGACATTTGTCGAAATCATTTTTCGATAGTTGGACATTTATCGAAATCTAAAATTTATCGAAAATATAATTGAATAATTTGAAAGCGATGTTATAATTGGGAAGAAAAAAAAAAAAACTAATAGCCCTCCGTCCTAAACTAAATTCTGCTTTGGCCAGAATTTCGTCAAAACCTTTTTTTTTTTTTTTTTTTGAAAGAAAAAGAAAAGAAAATTAATAATAATGAGTATCGTTACAAGAGATATCGAAAACGTTTTTTTTAATAATTTTGAATTAGGAAATAAATAGTGCGCGTGCAATAATATGAAATAAAAATATGAATTTAATGATTTGATTTTTATATAAAACACGATCGCGTGCTATCTTAAAAAGTAGATGTAAAATTTAAAGTTTAATTTTCTTGGCAACAATTATAAATTAAAATAAATAATTTAATGAAAGTTTGTTCTTTAGATATAAGTCCGTGTAAGATGTCAAAGTATTATATTTCTTTATTCCTTTTCAAGGCATCTATTAGTGGTTTCGAAAAGGTTTAGCAGTGAAGTTGTTGGACTCAATTCTGTAATTTCGGATACGTTTGCAAAGGTACGGGGAATTCATTATTCACTGAATTTTTTTTTTTCATTCTTTATCTCTGTGAAATGTTTAATTGTTCATAATTATTATTTTGTAAATTAAAAATCAATCTTTTCTTACAGTTTTAAAAGTGCCTTATTTTTATTTTTTTCCCCTTATAATACTCTATTTATTTATTTTAAAATTACTATAATTCATGAGGTTTAAGCGAAAACATTTTAAATTTATTTATTTATTTTATTTTATTTTTTTTTTTTTTGATAGAAAAATAAAATAAAATAATAAAATAAAATAATGGACAGTATTGAAAAAGTTGAAGCCCTTTTTTAGACAAAAATACATAATTAATTTTAATTTTTAATTGTTGCCAAAAACTTTTACGAGTAGATTTTATTTTATTTTATTTTATTATTATTATTATTATTTAATGAAAAGAAATTCACGCGTAAATATTAAAATTGATATAAAACTTTGTAAAAAATTAAACTCGCAGGGTAAAATTGACGTCATTATAGCTCTAAAGTTTTTTTTTTTTTTTTTAACTAACTAAATAAATCATATTTCATAAACAGATATTTTATTTCTTATAAACAATTCTTAAATTTCTAGCTTAGGATAAGAATCATTTCCAATAAATTTTTATAAAAGATAAAATGATTCTTTTAATGTATACTTTGTACATGATATTCAACAATTTTAACAATATTCCATGACAATAAGCACTTAATATAAAGAAATAATTCTCTATCAGATAACGAAGCTAATATTAGGTTTTTTTTTTTTTTTTTTTTTTTTTTTTTGCACGCACTAAAATACAGCGATTTCTGGATGCAGCTAAATGAACCATTCCATAAAAAGTTCGTTATAGCGAGGTTTATGCACTTTCATTAGATATCAGAAAAAAAGATATACAAAAAATTATAAACATCGATGACATGATACTATTTTCCGTATTTAAATATATACAAAGTTAATTTTTCAAACAAGTTTAAAGATAAATAAATAAATGTTAAAAACAGAAAACGTCTGTAACTTTCTTACAGAAAATTCCTGTCTTCTAAAACTACAAAATTTACCGTAAAATTACATTTCAATCTGTCAACAGACATATTTTTTTCTGTAAACATAAATATTGTAACCACCATTACAGATTTTATCTGCTAGGTACATATTTTGTCTGTTTTCCATACAGAAAACTTGGCTTCAAAGCAGAATTGGGAAGAGCTAAGTAACAATGAGAAACATGATTCCGTAACTTTGAGGTAAAGTCTTTGCTTACTGAACTTTAGGGCACTGTCCCGAAAGCGTTTAGAAGTGACTCGCTAGTATAAAACCTATGTAAAATGTCGAGAGAGATTTCTCATTCGCATTTTAATATTTTCGAATTTTGTTTTTTGCACATGATATTTGAGATCAAATCACAGGCCGCCTTTTTAATAAATTTTCGATTTCTCTTATTATTTGATTGTGATTTTAACTGCTATTTTGGAACTTTGGAAAAACTAGGGTATTGTTCTATTTACAACTTTATAAAAATAAACCCGTGAAATATCCTTAGAAATTAAATTTTAATCGGCAAACCTTAAAGTTCGAAGTTTTCAAATACTTTTTTCCCATAATTTTCACTAATTTTGTAGATCAAAAATTTTTCTTTAAATACTGCGAATTTTTGTGAAAATATTGAAAAAATCTTAAAATCTCCGCCTCGGTTCCGCCTTATCTGCTTGATGGATGAGACAGTTTCTACTCTGAAGGACTCTGGTTCGACCCTGTGTGCTTGAAAAGGATTTTATTTTTTTTTTATTAATGCGAGTTATTTGTTCAATGTGCACTACATAAAAAATCTGTACAGTTACGGAAAATTTCTGTCTACAATTTTCTATAATGAATCAGTTTTTTTTTTTTTTTTTTTTTTTTTTCAGTGTAGTAACTTGTTTTTGGTAGTAGTATATTACTGTTAGTTAAGATATAATGTATAAAGAAAAGAAAAAATTACTTTAGTCCTAAAATGTAAACTTCGAAAGGGTCTGGAAACAAAATTAAAACGCCCGCAAAGCAGGGATAGAATCTTATTATAAGAAGGGAACTAAAATTTGATATCATATTTTCTCTTTCAAGGGTTTATTAAGGAGTTGACATATGCCGTCCACTTTAAAAACCATTGCCACTTCCTAACAACTTAAATCTGTAACAATGACATTCATCAAAAATTTTGGCTCCACCCTCGCATTCTGAGTGCGACAACGAGACAACTAACTCAGCTTGGTGCACGAATTACGGGGAAATTAAACGCCATTCCAAGGCCAAAGAAGCGGTAATGGCTGCCAAAGTAAAAAGGAATTATAGTTATTTTTAAAAGTAGGGACCTTAGAGAAACATTTAAGGTACCGCCATTTTGTTAATCAATCATTTTTCATTTCCGCATTTTCTTAGGTTTCATTTTAATCGCTTTTGACAAATCAAAGAGCATTTAAAGACTCGTATAATTTCTACTTGAATTACAGCACAAAATTTTCCACAACGTTGTCACATCATATGATGCGCGTGAGAACTTACAATTAGGTCGTTATTTAACCCGTACTACTATTTCTTTCATACTAAATGCTTATTCAATAACTGGTCAGTATTGTTATACATAACTAAAGTTTATTAACACGTTGAGCGCCACGCAGATTCTTAAAAACCATTAAAATTTCATAATGATTCATCCTGTAATAAATAAAAATTACGCAAATTTTTAATAATTTTTCAATCATTAAGTGTATTAAGCGCTCGTTACTGCTCCACGAGTGGTGAGCGGGGACTGCTCCCTGTTAAATCATTAAATGTAATATTTTTAATTATCCTATTTTATATCAGCCACCGACCGGTTGACGCGACTTTATATCATATTGGATGCTGTCAGCCACCGATGGCTGATAGGGCGCTCAATGCTTTAATGTTTTATTGGTACTGCTTTTACTTTCGGGGTAAAAGTTTCACTGAAATGTTTGAAGTATAAAGTGTTCTGCACACTCCTAAAGTTTCAAGATGATTTCTTCAGTACTTACAGATATACATGACAAAATGTCTAGAATCTAGAATGGCTGATATGACGCGCAACATGTCAATAATTAAAATGAAAAACGCTTTTAATGGAACGCCAGGTTATACCTAGAAAATGCCTCTCTTCCGCAGAGTATCAAAATTGGGGAAAAAGAAGGGAGAAATTCCAGACCGTCATCAATATCAAACTAGGCCGATGTTGATCAGTCTAATCCAACGTAACACATGAAAACTCTTTCTACCAATTCAGTTACTGGTCGTGAAAAGTAAAGATTTAACTTTAATTATTAATACTTTTAAACAAATTTAAGAAGTGTTGTTCCTTCTGTTTGTCGGTTTATTTGTCTAAAAGGCAGTAAATACTCATAGAATTCCTTGAAACTGGTATATGTTATACCATTTCACTATGGCATGTTCCCTATTGAAAATAGGCTCAATCATATTATTATTTTGTGTACAGGGACATCCAAAAGAAGTGCAATGCATTACGTTCTGCGAGAAATGTTTCTGTATAACACATTTCAATACCTTAGTATTGCATGGTATATAATGAAATTGACATTTATTATTCACACACACACAAAAAAAAAAAAAATAAAATAAAATAAAATAAAATAAATAAATAAAATAAAATGCTTTCTACAGAATACAATATGTTTAACGTTAAGTTTTACAGGGCCGCGCAATAGTATTCAGATACGTTAAGGGCTGTAACTGGAAAGTGCTTGTTTTGCAGTTCTGTTCCAGTTGTGTTATAATTACATATTTGCAGTTTTATTATCTATACAAAATAATGTTTTATATAAGAAAGTCAAATGCGTAATAAATAAATAATAAAAAACTACAGACTTAAATTCAAATATTATTTTTATCGTACAAGGATTCTTTTTTTTTTTTTTTTTTTTTTTTTTTTCTAGTTCTAAGCAAGTCTATATCAAACAAAATCCAATAGAATGAATTAAATAGCTAAAATTCAGTAGTCTCGGAGACAATCCAGCAGAAGATATACTAAATGTAACGTAACGGCTGTTTTTGACAACTTTGCCAAAGCAATGTTATCATTAGTATACTGTATTGTATACTTTGATAACCACGTCTTATCCTCTAGACTTTTCTTTATTATATTTGACGCATTAAATAATATTGAAGTAACTTACAACAAACCAGCAAATTTTTCCGCCTACTAACCAACTAATTCTAAATTACTAAAATCAAACGATTTTAAAAATTCCAAATGCCATAAAAAGGGTAGTAATTCAAAAGATAAAAGAAAATAAACAAAACTATCAAGATATTTTATAACTCAACAGGGTGTAAAAATAAAAATCGTGATTATAGTATCAAAGTACAAAAGCTACAAAGATTATCTAATCGTTAAGTAAGATCCCTCCCTCCCCCCCCCCCCCTCTCTCTCTAGGCACTCGAAAAGCTTTAAAAAACATTACGATAAAAGTAAACAATTATCTAGGTCAGACATGCGTAAAAAAGAAAGAAAAAAAAATGCATTCGTTTAAAAGTCATTGACACACAAAAAATATAGATAAACCCATCAACATTAGATAAAATAACTTCATAAGATGGAAATTATCTATGTGGTGAAAGGAGTTTTTAAATGTTTATCTAATATCTATTTTCAGACAATATAAACCGTTTCAAAATATAAGAAATTGAAAAATGTAAAAAAATAAAATACTCTCAAATAAATGAAAAGAGAAAAGAAAATAATAATAATAATTACAGTTTTATTTACAAATGAAAATTAAGGGGTTCCGGGACATCAAATTTTTGTTTTTATTATTTATTGATGAATTGCTGTAATTATTTTTTCTGAAATTGAAGCTTTTTTGACTATGAAGTTGAGCAAGAAAGAATCTTAAAAAAATTTTAAATAAAATTTTAAAAATTTAAAATTTAAAATTTTTGATAAATTTAAAATTTGTTGTTATATCTCATGAACTAATGATTCAATTTACAAGCTTTTTTCACCTTTTTATACAAAAAGGATTTATCTTCAATTTGTCTTCAGAATTTCTGATTATAATAATAATTTTTTTAAATATTAATTTTAATTTGAAAAAAGTACTTATTCCATGCATAACTTTTGGATTACCAAAAAAATCTGGTGTGAAACAACCACACGACTTCCATTACCCGCTATTACATGTATTACATGCATTTTTGAGAGATAATGTGATCAGAAAACATAAAAGTGACCAAAAAAGAAAATCGTTAGAGCCGTTTTTGAGATACCAACTTTCACAAAAAATCAATTATTGACCGGAAAACAATAATTACATACAAAAGCATTTTTAAAAGTGAGTTAAAATGGCGAGTTTGAAAAAAATCCGTACAACAGTTTTTAAAGGAACGCCTTTGCGAGGCCTGAAATTGAGCTATTTATACAGGACGCCTATCAATTTTCATGAACTAACCAACTATATCATTCGAAAGGATATCTGATAGAGTGTTTATATAGCAAATTTGAAGAAAATCGTTAGACCCGTTTTTGAAATACGGACTTACGGTCCCACTTCCGGTTTCCGATGTCCCATTTCCGGTTAAACTCAATTATTGACAGGAAAACAATAATTACATACAAAAGCATATTTAAAATTGAGTTAAAATGGCGAGTTTGAAAAAAATCCGTGCAACCGTTTTTAAAGGAACGCCCTTGGGAGGCCTGAAATTGAGCTATTTATACAGGACGCCTATCAATTTTCTTGAACTAACCAACTATATCATTCGAAAGGACATCTAATAGAGTGTTTATATAGCAAGTTTGAAGAAAATCGTTAGAGCCGTTTTTGAGATACGGACTTTCGGTCCAACTTCCGGTTTCCGATGTCCCACTTCCGGTTTTTCAATTTTCACCAAAATTTGGAAATTTCATCTGTACGCCAGACGTATTTGAATTCTAAAGTTTCGTAGCTCTATCTTTATTAGTTTCTGAGCTATAATAGCCAGAAGATTCTCCACATACATACACACACACATACACACATACATACACACTGACCAATTGCCAAAAACCACTTTTTTGGACTCAGGGGACCTTGAAACGTGTAAATCAGGTGAAAACCCGATATCGAATTTTCAGACCGAATACAATACTTCCATTACCTACGGTAGTAGGGTAATGGAAGTAAAACGTTTTGCTCTTAATTAAAAATCCCGAAGACAAATGGAAGATAAATCTTTTCTGTATATAAGAGTGAAAAAAGTTTGTAAATTGATCCATTAGTTCATGAGATATAACAAATTTTAAATTTTTAAAATTTTATTTAAAAAATTTTTTAAGATTCTTTCTTGCTCAACTTCATCGTCAAAAAAGCCACAATTTCAGAAAAAATAATTGCAGCAATTCATCAATAAATAATAAAAACAAAAATTGGGTGTCCCAAATCCCCTTAAGAGTTGTTACAAAAAATACGTCCGCCTTCTAACCTAAAAGCAATTTTATATTTATGAAACTACACACAAATTTGTAAAACATCGCGCTAAAATTTAATAAGGCTTGGGTTTATTTTTAAAGCTTTGTTAAAATTTTACACATTATGTAAGCTTTAAAACAGTTCAAGCTTAATATTAATGGAAAGGCCTTACAAATGTGTAACTTTGTGTTAACATGTTTTAATTAGTACAAGTTCAGCAACGCAAAGTTTTAATGTTGCTAACTCTTAAGTTTAAAGAAACTCAACCCATTATAATAAAATGTGGCTGTAAATATATTCTGAATGCCTAATTTTGTGACTTCTTGGCCTTTTATTTGTTTGTTTGTTTTGTTTAAGTGGTTGGTTGTTTAGTCATTTGTTGTGCGGTCAAAATTTATCACTTTGAATTTGTCGTTCACTTTTTAAGGGGTGAGATAATTATTACAGAATGAACTAAGCTGAGCAATACTTTTAAAGTAATATTCTACTGTTTCTCAAAATATTTATTTATTTATTTTATTTTTATTTATTTATTTATTATTTATTTTTTAACAAAATTTTAAGTTTATTTTTCTTGGGTTACAACTTTCAGGTATTAGTTGTGTAATAATATTCCTTGTCAATTTGTTTTTATCCAATTCTCTTAAAAATTTGTGTGTATAATAATCAGTGTATTTGCCACAGAACAAAGCATTTACTTTCAAATCAAGGTATTTTTACATTTATTACGAATTTTAAAATTCAGTCGCATGAGAAAAATTCAGGAAATTTTAAAATTTTAAACTTTTTTTTTTAGGACGGAGGACTATTAGTTTATAGTTTCAATCTAGATTTTTTGTAGACCAGTTTTGTGTAACACCAAAATAAATTAGAAATATCAGTCCTATCGTTACCAATTCGGTACCCAATGAAACGGGCGATTTTTCTGCATCCAGGGGTGCAAAACAGTTTTTCGACACGACCATTAGATTTTTTTTTTTTTTTTTTTTTTAATTAATTAAAGTAGGAAATTGCGGTGGCAACACTTCACTTTAATTCATTTCAATCATTTTAAAAAGTATGGGGCCCAGTTTTACGATGCAAAAAGGAAATAAAAGATACATTTGAAATTAAGTTAAATTAAAAATTTATAGATTGAAATCAATAGTCCTCCGTAATAAACTAAATTTTGTCTTTGACAGAATTAACGGTTTTTATTATTAATCTTAATTATTTATTTTATTTTACTTATTCATTTATATATTTATTATTATTATTATTTATTTATTTATTTATTGTATTATTTATTTATTTTTATTTATTTATTTTATTTATTTATTTTATTTATTTATTTATTTATTTTTTTTTTTTTTTTTGGGGGGGGGGGGGGGTAACTGATGCTGTAACTGAGATATAAAATAAATCAACAACAGATGTGTTCAGTTACGTACAAAAAGACAAACGGTTAAAGGAAAAAAAAAATACAGCTTTAAAATAACTTCGAATTAGCATGAAGCATTTTTAAATTGGGCATTACTTTGTATTATTTATATTTTTCCCCATAAAAGGGGCCTTTTCATCTCAAAAATTACTTTCTATCCTTTAAAACACGCTCTATTCATAAAAAATGATAGATTTTGTGGAAGTACTTGATTTGTGAAGCAATAGATAGTAAAACAAAAATAATTAATTTCAACATACTTTGTACCCTTTAAAATACTGTACTACACAGAAACACAATTTTTTTGATTTAAAGAAAGTTTTCACAAGAGAGAGAAAAAAAAAAAAAAATCTAAAATCAAGCAGAGAACTAAAAGTTAATACCTTCTACGCATTTAGATACAGCGTCCATAAAAATCTGGTAATACACATAAAGACCTATTCTAAAAAAGATCACATCATTTTCAAGACAGTTGAAAACGTGAAAATCTATTGAAAACCAATCGAAAATTTAAATTTTCCCGAATCCATTAAATTCTTCTTGTATATATACAAGCAATTAAAATAATGACGTAAAACAATAAACAAAAATAAAAATAGCAGATGTCTTTAAAAAAAAAAAACTAAGTAAGCAAATTATGTTTTGCAAATAACGTAAACGTTTGATTTTTTTTTTTTTTTTTAGAATTAATATGGTCTGCCATATTATTACTGATACATATTTTGGCTGATCAATTCATAAATTACACTAAATTCTTTCAAAAGCAATTAAGATTCCAGAAATTCAACGTGGGTAACAAAAAAAAAAAAAAAAAAAAAATCAGCATAAAAACTGCAGATATTTTAGACTTCCTATAACATTCTGCAGGTATTTTAAAGAAAAATAACAAACAGCAGGTTTCCTACAGAAAATATTCAGGATTTTTTAAAGGTTCCGTACAGGTGAATTACCAGAAATACCTGTATGGAACTTTTAAAAAGCCCGAAATACCTGCAAATTTCCTGATTTTTTTTTTTTTTTCCTTATTCTATTATTTATCCCCAAATTCTTATGTACTTGCTGTCATTCACTACTGTATGTTTGTGAATCTCAAGCTAATAAAAAATGCGCCTCCATTTTAAGGTAAATAAGGTAAGCTTTTTCATTTGTCTCTCCGTGACTCAGGTGGTTAGAGCGCCTTGTTAGTAACGCGGTAGTCGAGCGTTCGATACCCAGAAGGTCCGGAGTGTTAATTTTTGCAGATAATTAATAGAAAAGATGTCAATTGATAAAAGAAAAAATTTCGTTGACTACACAGTATCCTAAGAATTTTTGAAGAGTTTTTTTTTTAAGAAGCCTTTTTTTTTTTTTTTTTTTTTTTTTTTTTTTATGTTCGAATGCTGAAATTTAAAGCAAAAATTTAGTATTCAAACATAAAAATGTTTTATAAAAAAATTACTCATCGATAAATTCACAAAGTAGTACACAAATTTATTTAAAATATTTTTTAAAACTCAAAATTAAAAAATTGTTTACAGGGAGCAATATTGTAAAATTTGCAAAATCATAACTTCGAAAAGATTTATGCGATATGATACACTAAGAATTTGGGTAAAAGTTTTTTTTAAATAGATTATATGAGAATATAGTCTAACCAAGTTTCCTGCGCCTAGTTCTGAGAATAATTCTAACCCTTTGAGTGCTGAATACTCGCGGCCAGGGGCTGAATACTTTATGCGAGTGTTGCATAGTACACTGATCATTTTTGCCGGGCGCGTATTTGCGTCCATAGTCCTTACTGATAACATCTGCCAAGCGCGTATTTGCGTCCATAGTCCATACTGATAACATCTGCTAAGCGCGTATTTGCGTCCATAGTCTATATTAATGACTTTCGCTGAACGCATATGTGCGTCCATAGCACTCAAAGGGCTAAAGGCTTAGAAGGATGCCAAACTAACCGACAAGCTTGAAATTTGGAAAACATCCAGTCATTCGGCGTTCCCTTTTCGCTTAATTTCTCTCAACCACATAGATTATCACCCCTATTTCAACATTGGAACAGCTGAGTCAACATATGCGCAGCTGCTTCCATGATCGTAAGAAACGTGCTTGAAGAATATTCACTGATTTTACTGATACCTGTAAATAATTAAGAAATATTAAACTTTTGTTTATAAAACAAACTAGTATGCTGTGACCTTTCTCTATATCATTCCATATAACAGCGCCACCTACCGATTAACGCGCATACGAATTTAATCATTATACTTTCTCACAATAAAGATTTTAAATATGTAGCTTGGTGCAATTTTAACCAGTAGATTCTGAGATGTAGCCATCTAAAATATCGCAGAAAGTGTGCAAAAGCCGCGTCACGTGTCGTCCAGTATGCACCCATATTGATTCAGCATAACTTTTCATATCTGTTTCACACAGCAAGTTTGGTGCATTTATATATTAAATTAGGATCCTAAATTGCATCACAGCAGAGTCACCTGTTGACCGATATGGACCCGAATTAAATCACTGCAGTTGTTTATCATGGCCCTTAATATAAAGTATTTTGTGCTTATATACAAAAGAAGCTGAGATACAGCCTTCCCTTATATTAGAGAAATCCCAGAAAAACAGTGCCGTCTAATTAGTGCAGCTATGTTGGCGGCACTATTCAGTTAGTGCCACGTAGAGAGACGATATTTGTTGAAATCTAATCAGCACCAATTTAATTCAATGTTCAAACCTAATACAAAGTTTTGTTCAATTTCAGGTATTGGTACGTGAAATACAGCATCTACCAGACTGCGCTAACACGGAGATAGATTGGACATTTCCTAAAAAATGTCGGATCGTGTTTAAAGCATCTCAAAAACGTGTAAATTCATCGAAAACCAGAAATCAAACTGCCCAGAATCCAGTACTTTCTTACATATATTAAAAAAAAAAAAATGGAATTCTCTCACCCCTTTAATTATTATTATTATTATTATTATTAAAACTTTTAAAAGTAAAAATTCAAATATTTTTTATCATACCTTCAACGACTGCTGTTTTAGATTTCGGAACTTCAAATTTAGATTCAAAACCTCTAACAAATGAAATCGCCAAAATTCTACAGGTTCTAACACAGTCAACTTGAAAACTCTCTTTACGTGCTTTTTAACTTTCTTTTCTTTTTATTAGTATTACTTTGGAAAAGAAACTGAAACAAATAAAAAGTGAAAAACCTTCTAACTAAACGTGAAACGTGTTTCGAATCAAGTGAAATATTTAAAATTAGCATTCTTAGTGGAAAAACAGACTTAAAAATCTTTGGAATTGGTTTTTATTTTCTCACGTTTCCAATCACCCGCATTCAGCAGCCAGAATTTTAGACAAAATTAGACACTGCATTTTCCGAATTGCTATCTGCAATTCCGATGTTGGAACGTGTTCTTTCTACTAAGTGTATCAATTTTAAAAAAGCAAAGAGGTTAGAATAAAATATTGAGATTTATTCAGATTAATAACATAAACGCTCATATAAAAAACAGGTGATTTCAGATCGAAACTCGTAATCCATTCCCTCAATAGTGATCATATTCCTGATTTTGACAACTTTAAAATTCTAGCCTCTAATGAAAATTTATATGAATCCCGTATTTTTCTAGAGGGCGCTTTTACTAAAATGCAACATTCTGCCTTGAACGAGGCTAAAGCTATTCCTCCTGAATATACAGGGTGTTTATAAAGTCCCGGACCCATTTTGATGTTTAATAACTCATAAAATAATGAAGATATAAACAAACTTATGGCATTTATTGATGGAATAACTCGTATATTTTCTTTTCAGGTTTGAATATCTTTACTTTTGTAAATATCGTCTGCGCGTGTGGCTAATTTCAGATAATTTCATTTTCCACTCTAAATATCTGTACTTTTCTAAATATCGTCTGCTCATTAATTGCATTTTTCTCTCTTTTGTTTTTGGCAACTATTGCAATGTTATGTTTACTTTTGATGTGTTTGTTCTATGTAGTACTTTTGTATGTGATGTTTTATTCGAGCGGATATTAAGGAGAATGCATACACCACAAGAGAAAGCACAGATTTTGCCGCTGTGACATGCTTGCCGCTATCTGGCGTGAAATTGACTATCGACTTGATATTCTCCGTGCGACGAAGGGGGCACACGTGGAAGTTCATTGACAAGGGTCATGAAACTTTTTGAGTCTATCTAACCATTTATGTTATTAATTTTAATCTATCTTTATTATTTTATGAGTTATTAACATCAAAATGGGTCCGGGACTTTATAAACACCTTGTATAATCTTGGTATGA
The DNA here is from genome assembly GCA_963930645.1 of Salticus scenicus. NCBI lineage: Eukaryota > Metazoa > Arthropoda > Arachnida > Araneae > Salticidae > Salticus > Salticus scenicus. The sequence goes on from OZ005662.1 coordinate 32,192,477, forward strand.
TGTGTTATGAATTTTTTTGTAAATGTTGTGCTCGTATGTTTTGACACTGAGGAGAGCTAGTGTTCTAGCCGAAATGTCTGTCGTGTATTTTAATGTTTTTAATTGAAATGTAATTTTAAAGTTTTAAAATTTTTGTATTCATTATCTCATTTTAAAGGTTACATTGGTTTTTATATATTAATGAGACGTATAAATTTATGTTTAATTTTATTAAATTAAATACATACTTCATTTTAAAATCAGCCAATCTAATCAATCTATAAGTTCATTCATACAAAGATCTATGCTTTATTATAAAGAATAGATGTTTGTATGAATGCACTAGCTAGCGCCGAGAACTCTTATGTGAAACAGATACGTTTAAATATTTTCGGGCTACTTAACCTACAAAAATAAAAATAGAAATCAAATCTACGTATAATAAATGAATAACAATTCCCTATATTTTTTAGTGATTCCATAATTTTTTGTCAGTGAATACTTGAATAAAAAATTAGAGAATATTTTGTAGAGATATTTTATCAAATTATCCGGTTTTCACTTTCTTCGCAAAAAAATCTTGCTGGCATATTTTCGTAAAATGTGACAGCTTTTAGCAAAGTGTGAAAAATAAATAAATAATGATAATAATAATAAATAACAACAGTTTAAACCCTGGCTTTATAATTACATTTCTTACAATACTCATAAAATACCTTCATACAGCGTACAACTTATAATACGTACATACAATTTCATATTTCAAATTGCCCTTATTCAATTGACAGATTTTCAGACAAAATTAGACACTGCATTTTCAGAATTGCCATCTTCAAGCCTAACATCGATACGTGTTTCTTCTGCTAAATTTATTTATTTTAAGGAAGAGACGTTAGATAAAATATTAAGGAAGGGGAAGTGAATCGATTTATTCGTATATTACATTTACGTGTAATAATGACTCACACTTTTCAAAAATTAACCAAATCAATCAATCTGTAAATTTATCCACATAAACATCAATGCTATATACATCACACGCAAAATTCCTAAAATATTTTTATACAATAATGTACATCGTACAACTTACAATGCGTACCTACAGTTTCACATTTCCAATCACCCGTATTCAGCCGATTGACTTTTAAACGAAATTAGAAGATGCATTTTTAAAATTGTCATCCGCAATTCCGACGTTGGTATAAGCGGCTAAGTGTATCATTAAAAACAAAAATAAAAAAACACAGGTTAGAAAAAATATTAAGAAGAATAAACCGATTAACCAGAATATTTTATTTACTTGTGACAATGGCTCAATTTAGACACTTAACATTAAAAAAATCAATCAATCAACCCATAAGTTCATTCACAGATATTGCCATGTTATTATGTACACTAAGCGCGAGAAAAAAAAAAAGCCGCACTGCAGAAAAAATGACTTATACCTTTTTATTTGTAATAACTTTAAAATTAATGTTTGAAACAAATAAAACTGTCTTGTTTGCATAATACCAAAGGTATGAAATGATACCTATGTACATTTTTGATTTAATAATTCGCTTTATTGCACTCTACGAGGTACTTTTTAAAAATCTGTATAAAATTTTCTTTTTGAACATAATGTAATAACTATACACTTTGTATTCTATTACGATTTATTATATGAAATAAACAAGTTATATTTTAATATATGAAATTAAACTATTTATTTGTTAGATCTAAGCAATTTTTTTATTAAAAATATGTATTCTGCATTGGGTTAATTCCACCTTTATATGGAATTACTGTTTTAATGTGCAATGGCATAGTTTTATTAGGACTATTTTCCTGTCTGGTAAAGAAAAAAATATACTATATCCTTTGTGGGATTTAACTTAAAGTGAAAAAAGACATGATTGCTTACAGAATAATAGGTTCTCATGAGAATGGACAGGAAATTTTGACAATTTGAAGTGAATAAACTTACCACAGACGCCGTGTAGTAAGGTGCATTATCATCTTGAAATGTTGTTTGCGGAAATGTCCAAGATACCTCCAAAATAGTCGGAGTCAGGCACCACTTTTATGAAGATTGTGTTTTATTTCGAGTTAATTGATACCCTGAGAATAAAAATTTGCCCGACTGTTTAAAAAATTATGCACCTCCATACCATTGTATACGGAAAATGTGTCACTGTTTTAAAAGTACGATTTTCATTCAGTCGGTCATATTTTCGTTGTCAGATCTGCTTGTTTTCTTTAGCTCGAAATAAGTTAAACTTGACTCATCAAAGAGATCCAGTTCAGCCCAATAATTAACTAATCATTTTTTAATTTTTTTTAGCCATCTGAGGTCTTGCTTTCCTAATTCTTTTCACTGAGAATGTAATTTTTTCAAATTTTCTGTCTTTTAAACCTGCTTCGTTTAATAGTTGCTGTACTGTAGTTAAAGAAATTATGCTGCCAAACACTTTTTCTGAGTCTATTTTATGTTCTAAATGTAATACAAACCGATTTTATAAGCAATGGCTTTTTAACTTACGGTCATCTCGCTTGGATGAGCAACATGGCCGCTTAAAACCAAACTTCCAGTTCAAACGGCTAAAAAATCTTATATCGTTCTAAAAACCCTTTTATCAATATTTCGTTAACATTTAATTGTTTTGCCATCTCACGTATTAAAATATTTTTTGAGCTTCCTTCAAAAATTAATACTTTTATGTGGCATCGTTAACTGCCTTATTCTTACCATTTTTGAAATAATTTCTAAAATTACAATTTTCCTGATAATTGCATTTTGTTTTTAACACTGGACTCAAAGCTAAAGTGTATGTTGAAGACAACATAATAAAATCTGTTCAAAAATTTGCTTTTTAAACGATAAAATTGGTGGTTGTAGAAGGCGAAAAGGAAAATATCCAAGATCGGCTTTTTTTTTTTTTTTTTTTTGTCGCTTAGTGTATACATATTATTTTATATACATAAAGTAATACACTATTTTCATCGTATTCACCCGCATTCAGCCGTCAGAATTTTAAGACAAAATTAGCTGATGTTTTTTCAGAGTTGTCATCTGCAATTTCGAGGCTTGTACCTATTCTGCTAAGTATATGGCCATAGCAGTAAATGAGAAGTTCTGCTCTCTAAGCTGATAGACAGAAGGTGCTGAAAAGTTTATATTTGGCTAGACCTTGACATGATTAATGCTGATTAGCTTTTCGCATATATCGCCCAACAGACAGCACTGCAATCTGTTGGGCGATATATGCGAAATGCTATTCTGCAATTTTCTCAACTTCTATTGAATATAACTGCACATAACTCAATATGTGAAAAAGCCATTATAAAAGACTATAGTGATTTAATTATTTGGGAACATACTAATTGACAGGTAGCTCTGCTATAGCACTACATTTTACCCCGTTTAAGGTAAAATAATATATCAGCTTCAATAGCGTATACGAGAACCAATGTTGAAACGTAAGATAGCATTATGAACTACTATGCTAAATTAATTGGGGTGCATATAGGCCGACAGTTGGCATTACTAAGGTGCATTTCCCTCCATTTACAGGAGAGATAAATCTCAGCGTCTATGAAACATACATTCACCAAATTTGCTATGTGAAATTTATGTTATGAAAAATTATGCTAATTCAACTTGGGTATATATCAGCCCACAGGTGGCGCTACTATTAAATACATTTTGTAATTTTCCAGATGGCTATATTTCAGCATATGTTGTTTAAATTCGCTCGAAACTGCGTGTGTTATGTTATCGTGTGTTTATCATATTATGAGAAGGTATATTGATTAAATTTTTGTAGATTTTAGCAGGTTGCGCTGTTATATAGAGTGATATAGAAGAAAGTTTTGTAATGTCCGTAGCATTCTAGTTTACTATAAGTAACTGTACAATAAAATAAGGATCACCAGAATACGATAATTGCATTCAAAATGTACAGGCAACACACTAGAGTTTTATTCTTTTTAGATTTAAAGATTTTCTAGTAAAAAATACAATAGCATCACTGAAATTTTCCGACGAAAGTAATAAAACGATATCAAACCTTACCTAAAACCGAAACCATAAAACTTTATCTATTGGAAGCAGAATTATTCAATTTCGACTGAGTCATCTTCTAAACCTATTTTAAGCCATCTTTTTTTCTGGTCTAATGCTTTGCAAAACACTTTAAACTGTTTCCAAAGAACGACATTTCTGAACTAAATTTTTCTTTTCAACTTCCTATCTCAAAAGTTATATATCGGAAACAATCAATTCTCGCAAGGGAAATTCATTCATATTTTTATATCGCACCCCCCCCTCCCCCCATTTTTTAGAATGCGAATTTCAAAGAACTATATCGAGACTATATTTTTTAAAAGCATAAGTCTCTTCTCAATAAAGTCATTCTCAAACGTGAATTGTGAATAATTCATTTTTATTACTTTTTCTTTTACTTTCTACTATATATAAAAGGAAATACTGGATTCATGAAAATTTTCGAAATCCAGTTTTCGATGGATTTACACGTTTTGAGACGTCCTGAACAAGATTTGACTGTTTTTAGAAAATGTTTGTCTGTCTGTGTGTATCACAAATTTTGTGGACGCTGTATCTCACGAAGCAATGTACGAAATTTAACCAAACTTGGTATTTAGTTGAACCCTGACATAAATTGGTGCTAATAAGATTTGGGAAATATTCGCGCGACGGGTGGCGCTGTAATCTCACTTTTATCTAAACTTTTAACATGGCAGAATAGGACAAAATTTCGTATGGGCAAAATGTACATAATCAAGAGTTATTTTTGACGCGTGATTGTAAAGTTAATATAAATTATTGATAATAGAAGTAATAAACTAGGGGAGGGGGGGAATTATTCATGTGGAAGCATCGCTTCCTCCCCTGGGGAGGGGGGGGGAGTGCCCCCTTGGTCTTTTTTAATCCTTGATAACAAAGAATAAAAATAAATGCATAAAATAAAACGAACACATAAATAAACATTTATGTAATCGATAACTTTATGCAATAAGGGGATTAACATTTTAAAAAATATCAATTATATTTTTCACAAATAATTGATTCATAAAAGCAACTAATTCGATTAATCGATATATATATATATTTTCCTTTAAAAGTTGCAGTATATTTTCCCCCCATCTTTATTTCTACAGTGATGTAATCATAACTTTCCAGGAAAAATATAACAACATTAATAACTAAGCTTAATCACTTTCTTCGTTATTACGTTAATTACTAATTAAGTATCTGTTTATTTGCGCATAAAATTAAGTATACTTTAAAAAATATTTAAAGTTATATTCAAGCGAAACTAATGAGAATTTTTTTTCTTCTTTGTTTGAAATATATTCATTGTTATTACTAATTGCTTAAAAATTATTATATATACTAAGTATTGCAATTCTGCACTCTTTGAGAAAAAATTCTAATTAAGATAATACAATTAGTACTTTATTTTCTAATTCTTTAATAGTTTCCCGAATCAGGGGACTACTTATTGTAATAACCGGGTGTGGTACTCACACGACTTTCTGTTATACGGTATTTCAATAACGATTTAAAACAATGCATTTTTATTTAATAAAAAAAAAAAGGGAAAGAAAGAAAGAAATTTACACCATTAGAAAGGGGGGGGGGGGGATTTTTAAGTAGGCATTTTATTTCGGTTTGCATATCTTCAGTGTTATTATCAATTATTTATAAAATATCAATTGGCCACTAATAAAATATTTATATCTGTGGCCTTATTTTGCCATTTCGTAGTACACACAACACTTTAAAACATTAAATTTGATTGATTATATTTTTAATTTATATTATTGGTAACAATTTATTCTTTTCCAACATACGCAGATGCGTATTCATATAAAACACAATAAATAATCCACAATTATAAAATTATTTTCCTTTACAAAAAAAAAAAAAAAGAAAAAAGAACGAAAGAAAAAATATGCAGTTGTAGATTAACTAAGAAAAATATTAAATGCAAAGAATCGGTAAAATTTATTGACTGACTAATAGGTTTCCAATGTAGCAGTACATGAGACGAGTTATTTTTGCAACCGTACAATAAATAGAAAGACCATTAAATTAACTATTAGATTGAAAAAGAAAAAAAATAATAGTAAAGATGTTACAAATTAACGAATAATTTATGTAACAGAGATCTTTTTCTAACTCCAAAGGAATGCATAAAAACCAATGTAACGTTTAAAATAAGATAAAGAATACAAAAATTTAAAAAGTTAAAAACACATTTTAATTAAAAACATTAAAATACACGACAGACGTTTCGGCTAGAACCCTAGTCCTCTTCAGTGTCAAACATACAAGCACAACATTTACAAAAATTCATAATACATCATAACAATATTAAATATTCAGGAGGAATAGCTTTAGCCTCGTTCAAAGAAGAATGTTGCATTTTAGTAAAAGCGACCTCTAAAATATATAAATTAGAATAGTTTTAATATATTAAGGAGACGTATAAATTATATTAAAACCCGAATAAACTACTACGTCAGAAACGCCAAAGAAAAATATTAGAAATGCATACAGTTGTTTCGGTTGCCTTAAGCGTACCGTCATCAGTGCAAAAATGACCAATATTTTTGTTTGGCGTTTCTGACGGAGTAGTTTATTCGGGTTTTAATATTCCAACGCCAAGTCTCCTGTTATTACGTATAAATCATGTTTAATTTTATTAAAATGCATAAAAAGTTTGATTCTCCAAAATTTGATTCTAAAATTTCATATTGAATTTCTCATATTAGTCATTAAATTTTATTCTGAATTTGCTGTATTAATCATTTAAATTTCGGTCCAAATATTCCTTGGCTTCTGTGAAGGGTCTTAGAACTGACGACCCCCCCCCCCCCCACCCCACACACACACACACTCACGGAAGACATCACAACTTTACGAGGAGAAGAAGCAGAGTTTTAAGACAAACCATTCGACTGAGCCAACGAGAGCAATCGGAGTTCGAACCATTTCTAACAGTTTTAAAAGATTATATATCTGTACTGATAAGTATAAAGGATTTAAGTCCAAAAATGTCGATTTTGAGTTAAGTACATAGTTTTTTATGTAAAGCAACCGCAACGGAATAAGCACCGCAAATTCCTAGCTTTTCTCTTACTAAAACAAACTGTATAAAAGCGGACGCCAATACTTATTATTTACACTTTAAAATTATTAAAGTAGCATCTCTTGTGCTCGTATAATAATTCCCTATAACTTTAAACATAAGATAATTATTCCTACGGTAAACAATACTTCACTAAAATTAAAAATTCAAACTGTCTGAAAAAATGCAACTAACATCGTTGCTATCTTTATTCTGTTCTATTTCTGGAATAAAAAAAACAAAACAATGGATGCCACACGCACCACATAATCTTTACATTTTAACAAATTTTGAAGATAGTATGCGATCATATTTTACATAAAAATTAAAGCATTAAATTCATTTAACTCTTTTTTTTTTCTTTGACATATTGTTCAGCACGTGCACTTACAAAAAAATAGAGGATAAGTAATAAACAAATTTATACACTGAAATTGAAAATGGCTCAGTTATTACAATAGTCATACCCAGAAAAAAAAAAAAAAAAAAATTCTCTATCGATTGGTATAAAGCATTTAAATCCATGTCATTTAGTCTTTGAGAAAATCCATTGGTAAAAAAAAAAAGATTCAAGTCAGAAATTAACATTAATCTTTGTATAAAATATTTAATTCATTTTTTTTCCCTTTATTAAATGAAGGTTGACAATCACTGAAATGTATAAAGGGTATAAATCAACATAATCCCTTTTTCCTAATCGATTCTGCTGATTAGTTTTTAGTTAGTTTAACTTTATTTTTCGTCTCCTGGAAAATCAAGAATATGGACTTAAATCCTTTATACTTATCAGTACAGATATAATATTTAATATTAGGTTATTAAAAATTAAACGAAGTAACTGATTGATAAATATTGTTGGAAAGTGTGTTAAAATCTATGTAAACCGCGTATATTCCTTTCATGAATATAATTACTACTACATTTTTTATTTTTTTTTAAACATATACAGTCACACAAACGAATTTACATTTAAAATACGATAAAACATCTTCAATAACTTAGTTATTTTTATTTACTTAAAAAAAAAAAAAAAATGTAGTTAAGGATTAACAATAAATAAAAATAAAGAGAGAAATGTTACAAGATAGAATATGTAGTGAGGGTCTCTTTCTAGTATGAACTTCAGGTGAATGCATAAAATGTTCGAATTATCCAAAAATTTGATGAAGCTAAAACTTTCATATTCATTTTCTCATATTAATCATTTAAATTTTATCCTAAAATTGTCGTGTCTAGCGTTGAAGGTTTGAGGGGGGTTAATTAATACGGAAGCCTATATTTACGCGAGTTTAAAAAAAAAAAAAAAAAAAAAAACACCAAACTCTGTATACTGACAAGTACGACGACGGTTCGAACTCGTTCTACCCAGCTTTAAATGCAATATATAATTTGGAGATTAACTGATGCAACTAATGTGACAGTTGAAAAGTTTTTAAAAATGTATGTAAACCGCCATATAGTAATATATATAGATAGATCCCCCTGTTATCCAGCAAAAATTTTTGATATCGAAAAAAAGTTTTGGTATCAGCCATTAAAAAATATTAAAAAGAAAAATGAACTTGAAACAGTATCTGGAGTTTTTCCATTCACTTTTAGTACATAAATAATTCATAAATTTTATTTGCTAAATTATTCTTGTGTATTCCCTCGAGAAAGACGGCCATTAGCAGGTAAAAATGGCCGTCTTTCCCCAAGAACATGAAAAGAAATGACATTTTTACCTTCAATGATCAATCTATATTACAACTACATCAATACAAACCACATGCATATTCTTTCTTTCTTTCTCTCTCTCTCTTTTTTTTTTTTTTTTTTTTTTTTTTTTTACTTTCTTCTATATGTGATATCGAAAAAGTATTGGATTCGTGAAAATTTTCGACCTCCGTTTTTTTGATGGATTTACACGTTTTGGGATGTCCTGAACACGAATTGATAGTTTTTAGAAAATGTCTGTCTGTCTGTGTGTATCACAATTTTTGTGGACGCTGCATCATACGAACCAATGAATGAAATTTAACCAAACTTGGTATTTAGTTGCACCCTGACATAAACTGGTGCTGATTAGATTTGGGGATCAATCGCCCAACAGGTGGGGCTGTGATCGCATTTTTTTGTAAACTTTTAACATGGCAATATAGGACAAAATTTCGTATAAATGTGCATAATGAAAGTTATTTTTCACGTGTGACTGTAAAATTAATATGAATTATTGATAATAGTAGTAGTTAACTAGGGGGAAAATATGTGCATGTGGGGGCATCGCTTCCCCCCTGGGGGGGAAGTCCCCCCCCCCGGGGAGGAGGAGGGGATTTTCACGATGGGTATCTTTCGAAAGGTTTCGTCAACACCTTTAAAACGAATGGTTGAACTGTAAGTCTGTGATAATTTAAAACAAAGTTATCGATTTTTTTTTTTTTTTACTTTTAACAACAAGAAAAAAAAAATTAGAAAAAAAATCCCCCTTTTTTTTTTTTTTTTTTTAAGTATTGTTACTGAGTGAATTTGTATAGAAAAATATAGAAGAAAGTCTTGTGGTGGCCACAACATTTTTTTTTTTTTTTTTTTCTTTAGTATTGCTTCTTTTTATAACACAAACACATTCACACAAACGCGTGTACATTTTAAAAACCATAAATAACAAAGTTATTTTTATTCGCGAAACAAAAAAATAAATAAATGCAATATGCACTTAAAGATTAACAAAGAAAATTATTAAATGCAAAGGTCGCAAGATTTATTGACTGATTAATTGATTTCCAATGTAGTAGCACAAAAGACGAGTTATTTTTGCCACGGACAGCTAATGGGAAGAACTCCTAACTATTGGATTTAAAAAAATCCGAAGACGTTACTGATCAATGATTAACTTATGTAGCGGAGTTATCTTTCTAATTTGAACTCCAGAGAGATGCATAAAATGTAAGAATTATCCAAAATTTGATTAAACTAGAACTTTCATATTAATCAAAATCAAGCAGAAAAAGAAGTAGTGATATCGAAGAACTATAAATTAATCTTAACGAATTTTAGGTTTTTAAAGAAGGAAAAATTAAGTAAGACTGTTATTTCAGCAAAATATGCTTAACTTCTTGGCTCTCGGCATTATTGAAATATAACATTTATTGTTAAAAATAACTTTTGTGGTATTTAAACTTTTTTCTATTATCCGATATTACACTATACAAATATTGTTACAGTTAAGATATAACATATTGTCGTAGTCAGTATTTGTTGTTGCATATCTAGAGGGCATAAAATATATGAAAATTGATTAAAAATGCAAAAAAATTTCCCTGAAGATTCTGATCCAAGGAATAGGCATTATTTTGGATTTTAACTCTTTGTATCCCACAGGGACTGTAAAGTCCCATAAAAAAAATTCCTCAATTTAACCTAAATTTACTACAGGGTTAAAATTCCTCAATATAACCTAAATTTACTACAGGATTTCATTTGAACTTCAAAGTCCCTATAGTTTAAGCTTTCCCTATAGTTAAGTTATAGTTTAAGCTAAATTTAATATGAGATGTTTCTCATGCAGCAAAGAAATATAATAAAAAATTTTCAAACTATTTTTCCAAAAATAAGGTGATTTGGGATATAAAGGGTTAAGTTAATTAACTGTTTGAAATATTTTTTTTATTTTATTTTTTAATGTTTATAATTTGTATTTTAATTAATTACAATATGTATTTCTTCCAAAATTTTGATATTTTTATTTATTGAAAAGTTATGATTTTTAATGGCATTAGTGATTATATTAAACATAAACAAACACCTCTCAGTTGCTTTGTTAGCTATATTAACTCGTACCCTGCTATTACTTCTATTAAAAAAAAATATTTATATATATTACCTTTGAAATAAATTTATGACAAAATATAAGATTTATTGTTTTATGGAGGGAAAAAATTGGGAATGAAAGGGTTAAATACAGTAAAATTAATAGTGGGCATTTGTATTTATAGAACTAACTAAATTAACAGTTATTACAGAATAGAGAGGGGGGAATAAAAAATACCATAATAGGATGACATCTCAAAATCAAGTGAGTGGAGATGATTGAGAAAAATAGTTATCTTTGGAAAATATAATCGCTTGTTTCATTCGCCAAGTTCAAAGTTTCTTTTAGGGAGAAGTTGGTTCCTATTTTCGATACGAAAATACATGCTTTATTTCTGAAAAATCCATCAGAAATCCATTGGAAATGGTTGTTGGTATATTAGCACACTTTCGTCAAATTTAGTTCGAGTAAATTAACAAAATAAACAGATTTTTGACTAATACCAGAATAGGATGACATCTCAAAATCAAATGAGTGGAGATGATTGAGAAAAATAGTTATCTTTGGAATTTTATAATCGCTTGTTACATTCGCCAAGTTCAAAGTTTATTTTAGGGAGAAGATGGTCACTATTTTCGATACGAATATACATGCTTTATTTTTGAAAAAGCCATCAGAAATTCAGTGTAAATGGTTGTTGGTAAATTGGCACACTTTCGTCGAATTTAGTTCGAGTAAATTAACAAAATAAGCAGATTTTTGACTATTCACCAGAATAGGATGACATCTCAAAATCAAATGAGTGGAGATGATTGAGAAAAATAGTTATCTTTGGAATAATATAATCACTTGTTACATTCGCCAAGTTCAAAGTTTTTTTTTAGGAAGAAGATGGTCACTATTTTCGATACGAATATACATGCTTTATTTTTGAAAAAGCCATCAGAAATTCACTGTAAATGGTTGTTGGTAAATTGGCACACTTTCGCCAAATTTAGTTCGAGTAAATTAGCAATATAAGCAGATATTAGACTAATTCCTTAATGCAGAGATCACAGCGATTATTACGATGCAGGATGAAAATGAGCCGACAGGATGACATCTGAAAATCAAATGAGTGGAGATGATTGAGAAAAATAGTTATCTTTGGAATAATATAATCACTTGTTACATTCGCCAAGTTCAAAGTTTTTTTTAGGAAGAAGATGGTCACTATTTTCGATACGAATATACATGCTTTATTTTTGAAAAAGCCATCAGAAATTCACTGTAAATGGTTGTTGGTAAATTGGCACACTTTCGCCAAATTTAGTTCGAGTAAATTAGCAATATAAGCAGATATTAGACTAATTCCTCAATGCAGAGATCACAGCGATTATTACGATGCAGGATGAAAATGAGCCGAATTGAGACCATCAGTATTCATAAAATAAAAGTAAAGTAAAAAAGTTACAACGTATCTTTCCATACCCAGAAAAAAATCAAATTATGTTGGCGAAATTATGAAAAGTGATCAAAGATTTCGCTTCTTTCGCACTGAAAATAGATCCATTGAGAGAAAAAAAAAGGGCAGAAAAATTCTGAAAAATACATTCATTGTGTATGAATTTTAAGTTATTATTCATAGGTTAAAATATTCATTTAATTGTATTTAAAATGGTATTTAACCTGTTAACTGAGTATGACGAAATATTTCGTAGTACACGAACTACTTCTGCAATGGGCATGACGAAAATTTTCGTCATGAAAATTTGCCGGAATATTTTGAATGCATTAAGTTTTATGTAGTTCTTATCTATAAAATATCTCGCGAGCATATAAGCAAAGGTCATGTTTACAAACAAATGCTCCGTCAATCAATCTTTGCCACTCACAAAAGTTTATTCCCCGGTTAACAGGTTAGGATTGTAAATAATTTAATTCATAAATTTATTTACTTAGAATATTTGTTTTATTTTTATAAGGAAAAAACAAATTTTATATTATGTGATAATTTAAATAGAAAATAAGTAGACACAATACAAAATATGAAAGAAACAGAAAAGAAGTAAACAAATAAGTACATATGGTTTTATAAAACTTGTATTAAATGATTGCGATGTCATTTTTATTTTCTTGGAGCCCCTTGGATTGTAACATGTAAATATCACAATGCAAAAGATGTCTTTGAAGAATACAATATGTAATGCAATGTTTGGTAATTTGAACTGGCAATGACAAATAAATTTGGAAATTCATGAGTAAAAATCGAGTGCTTGGTTGGCCTAGGCCAACTAGTTCAAATTAAAACAGGTGAAATGTAATATTCCTTCCTTTTTATCTAATGACTTAGTGATCATAAATGAGTCATCAAATCACCTTTGTTCATTTACCGACAAGCCATTATCAGTCACTTTAAAAACGAAAAATAAATTTCATTCAAGAACACCGTTTTCACTCGAAATTTGGCGAGTTACCAAACACTCCACTTCAGCAATGTTCAGTTCTATTAAATTTGGCATAAGACAGACAGTTGTGATTCATCATACTGAGTTAATTTTTAAATTCCTTCGTTTAAGATTTGAATAATTATCAACATCAGTAATTTAAAGAACTTAATTTAATAAAACTGCTTAAATGTCAGACATTACGTGTGTAAAATATTTTAGTCCATAAATTGCTCTAATTGTAAGTGATGAGTATTTAATAATTTCTGATTGTCTGCATAAAAGTAAATAATGAATATATACAAATTTTAATAAATTATTTAAAATTTTTCTGTGTAATTTTTTAGATCGGATTGCTTTATTGACAAAGACAATTTTTATTTACTCGAAAAGAATGAAAATAATATATTTTAAAATGTATGTAATGCATAAAATTTAAAAACATCAAAATTTACTAGTAGTATTTCCAATTTCTTTTCTGTAAACATCAAAATACAAAAATTCAAAATAATGATGTAGATTTTTTGTTATGTTTTTGAATTTTGTCCGACTGTGAGGAAAAAAAAGGGAGGGACAAAAATAAATTGGAATTCGAAATCCTAGAGTTAAAAAAGAAAATTTTTCAAAAATGACGATAGCACTGAGGTGATGAAAATATTTAAATGAAAGAATTTTTTTACTTCTTTTTCTTTTAAAAACAATTCTGTCATTTGTTTTTTCTGTCATTTGCTTATGTCCCAGCACTGAAATTACCGAAGATTGACAATAATTGGGGGTGAGGGTGGTGTCTCGAGAAAACGGTGGGTGACTGCGCAAATTGGTGGTCATATACGAATTCAGGAGGTCATTTTACATAAGAAGCAGCAAGAATAGTATCTGGGGTCGATTTATTTATTTATTTTTTTTTATTTTTATTATTTTTTTTTTTTTTTTTTTTGCCCAGGGCAGTGTAATTTTCATGTAGATTTTCTTCTATCACTCATAATTCTTAAAATAATAATTTTAGTCTAAAACAAACAAATCAATATGTTTTTTTTTTTTTTTTTTTTTTTAATAAATATAAAATATGTACACATAATATCCATATAATTAAAAAAATCGAAATTCATTAACATTACACAGTCGTGTTCTAAATGATTTTCTTCAAACATGAAATTCAAAATTATGATGTACAATTTTTTTCACGTTTTTAAATTTTTATCAAACTGCAGAAAATAAATTGGAATTGGAATTCAAAATTTTAGAGGCAAAGCTTTTAAAAATATCTGCAGGCAGACGATTTTAATGTCGCGGCTTAATTATCTATATCCGGCAACAAAAAAGTTATTTAAGCACCATTTTGCGATAGCACTGAGGTGATAAAAATATTTAATGGAAGAGTTTTGCTTTTTCCCCCATTAAAAGCAATTTTTTCCCCATAAAGTTTGGATGGATTCTTCACAAATAATAGATAACAACCTTATATTAAAAGAAAAATAAAACCAGATCATAAATTTAGTTTTAGATCAATGAAGGCTGGAAACATCTAAACTCCACTATTTTTTTTTTCTTACATTGTGTAAACTATAGGAAAATATCTTGTACGTATTTTTTTAGCATTCATTTTTTTTTTTTTTTTTTTTTTTTTTTTTTAAATATTTATAAATATTAATTAATATTAAATATAATATTTATTTTATTTAATATTTATAAATTGAACTATATTAAGTTTGTTCAACAAAATATATATTTAGGCAACAATTCTTATGGGTTTTGTTACATGTTGTATAGATTTAAAATCTTTAAATTGCATTTCCTCAGTTTGCATTTTTTCATGAATTCATGATCTTCAAAATGCTAAAGTTTCTACTAGACTACCAGAAAAGATTTTCTTTTACTCTAATTTTACTCTTTACTAGATTTTTTTTTTTTTCTTTTCCCCTGATGTTTCATAGAACCCACGTAAAAGAATTATGAATGGATTTTGAAATTTATTAATTAGTTTTTTAGACGGGGGGGGGGGGATTAAAAAATGCATATCTATGTAAAAATTTGGACGGGGGGGGGGGGAATTCTTTTTTTTTTTTTAATATTCTTTCTTTTAAAGATATTGCAAAATCTATCAAAAGTTTTTAAGTAAGTTCTATTAAACATTAAAAAATAAATAAAATAGAATAATTAAGCCTTTTTTTTTTTTTTTTTTTTTCTTAAATATCTGTAGAAGTTTCGACATTTTGAAGATCATAAATTTATGAAAATAATAATAATAATAATAATGCAAACTGGGAAATCGCAAATCTGTAAGGAAAAAAAGAAAAAAAAAAAAGTATAAAAAACCACAAGAATTGTTGCATGGGAATGTATTTTATTGAGCACACCTAGCATAAATCACAACTGATAAATTTTAAATGGAAATGTAAGCTTTTATATGAAACTTCTTCATTCAAAGGCGTCAAGTCCCCTTAACTAAAAATAAAATAAAATAGTTAAGACATATGCAATGGCTGCAATTTTAAAACTTTAAAATTTATTAGAATTTCAACCATGTTCCTCTCTCCCCCCCCCCCCCGTCCAGAGAAGAGGTGGGAGAATCATAGATATAATAATAAGACATAGCTGATCCTTTGGGGGGGGGGGGATTATTCCTTTTTATTCGGAGAAAAGTCCACAATATGGCCGTCTTTTTCCGAATGAATACACACAGATAATTTAGTTTAGAAAATAAAATTTATGAATAATTTATGTACTAAAGGTGAATGAAAAACTGCAGATACAATTTCAAATTCGTTTTTCTTTTTTTCTTTTATATATTTATTGATTTAGTTAATATTTAAACTCTTTTTATGTACTAAAACTAACATTCTTTACCTACACCGCTGCTAAATATACTTCAAAGAATTATGAAAATTCTATATTATTTACTAACACAAAATCTTAAAAAATATCAAACTTTAAAAAACGTATTCCATTAAAAATCAAACCAGTTTTTATTTCATAATAATAACAAAGCAACTGATTATGAAAATTATATTTTTCATAATTTAGTGAGATATAATTTACTTTTATGTAACTTATCCATTTCTTTTCATAGATTTATTAGGAGAATTAAAAGACGCAATATTTCGACATTTTGAAAATTCATCAACATTCTATTCTATTCTATTACAACCGCCGAGTTTCAATGGTTTCAATACCACTATATGGCTGATGCCAAAAAAATTTTTCGGCATCAAAAATTTTTGCATGATAACAATGGAATGATAGATCTATATAAATTACTATATCTATGGGGGGAATAAAAGAAATGGCAAAAATAAATTGAAAATAGAAATTTAAGAGTAAAAAAAACTTTCAAAATAGCTACAGGCAGACGATTTTAATGTGGCTGCTTAATTATCTATATCCGGAAACAAAAGTGTAATTTAAACGCCATTTTGCGATAACACAGAGGTGATAAAAATATTTAAATGCGAGAGTTTTACTTTTTTCTCCATTAATAGTAACTTCTCTCATAAAGTTGTCAAATAAATTATACACTAGATTCGTCGTACATAATAGTTAACAACTTCATGTTAATAAAAGATAATAATAAAACTAGATCATAAATTTATATCACTGAAAACTGGAGACATTAAAATCATGCATGATTTCTTCCAATTCAAAAATTTGTGTTTTCTATTTTTCTAAAAAAAAAAAAAAAAAAAAATGCAGATATATATTCTCTTCTTTTTATTATCTCAATTTTAGTTTGTTCGTGAGTTATTTTGCAAATTCATAAAACTGCATAAAGAGAAAAAAAAAAAAAAATCGAACTAATGAAAAAGGAAAAATAAATAATTCTTTAATGGAAATTATAGATACTGCTCATAATTCCCTTTAAATAACTGAAGAAAAAATAAATGAATAAATAATATATATGTGTGCGTGTGTGTGTTGTTGCTATAAACATTAAACTAAAGCACAGGCGACAAAAAATAAATAAAAATAAATTTACAATTTAATTATGATTATTTTCGGTGTAGTGAAACAGATACAGCCAGTGAAAGAAAGCTAATTTATGTAAATTATTTTATTTTTCAGAAAAACCCGTAGGAATTAAAGAAAAAAAAAAGTGGTTAAAAAAAAAAAAAAAAAAAAAAAAATTCTTAAGTTCCTTATAAAAATAATTAAAGGAAAAAAGAAAGAAAGAAATGAAAGAGATAAAGAAACAATAAGAATTCCACGTTGTTGCCACGGGTGATTAATTTAATTTAAAAGTCTTTAATTGATTTAGAGCTGTTTGTGGTATAATTTCAATACTATATTATGGATAGAGAGAGTCCCTGAAAAAAATTATACTTTTTTATATTTTAAAAAACTATTCTTTCATCCTTTTTCTGAAAGTTTATAGGCATCAATTATTTCTCATATAAAATAAGTAAAGCTTTATAAAAATTTATTTTGCTATTCTATAAAGTTTTAAAAAGCATAAATAATTTAAAAAATGCAGAAATGCGGGACGTTCCCTTTAAAATAATTACACACGTGTCAAATAATATATATATATATTACTTATTGTAGTTATAGAGATAATTTAATATTTAATTTTTTTAGAACACAAATTCTATTTCTTTCAGTCTGAAAAAAGGCGACGTCACCATTTGCGATAGACCAACCTGAATTTTGCATAATAAAGAGTAGTCTATTACAGAATCTAAGACTTTACAAACACATAAAAAGGGAAAGTTTCAATCAAATAGACTAGGACTCGGGTACTACATTAAATTCAATTTAGGAAATATATATATATGTGTATAATTTTCTTTTGTTTAAAAAAATAAAATTGTCAAAAATTAAAAATAATAATAATAATAATAATATGTAAATAATCTTATCTAATAACTACTCTCGTAAACTAAAACTAATAATTTTAAAATAATTTAATTCTCTACATTTGAGAAAATAAAATCTTTCTCACAAAATAGCAATAAGTTTAAGGTATATTTGCGAAATATTCTTTTACCTTTCCTTACTAAAATCTTAAAGTTTTTTTTTTTTTTTTTTAAGTGTTTAAAAAGTTTCTTTTCACACGTATTTTATAGATTTTTAGAGGTATTTAAACTCCATAGAAAAAAACTCTATAAAATCTATATAAATCCTAAAACAATGAAAGTTTTTAAAAGTTTTAAATATAAAATCTAAAGAAAACTTTGACAAGGTTTCTTCAATAGGAGGTATATTATTACCCGAAACTTTAAAAGAAACCGTTTAAATACTTGAGAACGTGGAAACCTAGACTGAACCATAGAAAAGCCTTTTGAATACCTTAAATGTTAATACAGTGAAACCTCTCAAGTTGGACACCCCTATAAGTTGGACACTTTTTCTCGGAACGGAATGTATCCATAGGATTAACATTATGTCCAACCTCTATAAGTTAGACACCCCTTTAACTTGGAAGTTGGACAGTGAACTACTGTCCTAAGTTGGACACTTTTACCCGATGAGACAGAAAAATAAGAAATATATATTCCATTTTGTCACTCTTATTTTAGAAATTTTACCTATCCCTTGTAGAAAAAACTGTAAATATCTAAAAAAAAAAAAAAAAAAAGTTTATTTTCACAATATCTTGTCTCTGTCTTATCTTATAAAAAATACTTATTTTCTTCAGTTGAAACATTCACAAATTACTATAATTTAGTGCATAATGCAAGAATCTTTCTTTTTATTGAATTGCATGAATTATCCTTGCATTTTTTTTTTTTTTTTTTTTTTTTTTTTATAATATTCCACAGAGAGCTTAATGGCATGTTTTGACTTAGACTGTTTAAAAATTGGCTTTTAGAAAATACATTTTGGTTGGTAGAGTTCCTCTTCATTTACCCCTTTTATTTTTCCTACCAAGTATAACTTGAGTGTATAGTTGCACTCAACTTAATATGAAAGAGGTCTGTTGTAAAAAACGATTCTGATTCAATTTGAATGCATGTCAGTTGACAGGTGATGCTGCTATGCTTCAGTTTTCCCCATTTACCGGAAAACTATATCTCAGTTTCTAGAGTGAATAAATTCACCAAACTTCATATGTGAGATGGCCGTAATGAAAATGAATATCAGCTTAATTTGGGTGTAGATCAGCATACAGGTGATGCTACTTTTACTAACATTCTCTGATTTTCCACATGACTATCTTAGCATCTATTGGATAAAATTGCACCAAAATGCATGTGCAAAATCTTTATTGTGAGAAGCTATATCGATTAAATTTTCTTGCATGTTAACTGGTAGGTAGCACTATTATATAAAAAATTACAGAAGAAAGTATTATAATGGCCACAACATAACAATTTAAATTTAAATTTTAAATCGGCAAATTAATTATTTTTTGTATATAAGTCATGGATACTTAATTATATTATATGTAGATGTGATTAAAAGTTAAAAAGCATGCATAGATACAGTTTAATTAAATCAAGAAATGTAAGCACCCCTATAAGTTGGATACTTTTTCTTGGAACCGTAGGTGTCCAACTTAGAGAGGTTTTACTGTACAGTGGAGCACCGTTTATACGTTTTTCAAGGGACCGTTCCTAAAAAACGTATAACTGAAAAAAATGTACAACTGAAAATTCGTTTTAACAATAATACACAATAAAGTATCATATTAATAATAAAAGTCTACTCAATTTTCATGATTTCCTTTACATTTATTCGAATAAGATATATTTTAATTATATTTAAAATATTTTAAAAAGCCTAAATAATAATTAAATAATAATTAAAAATATAGAAATTCAGAAATTTTTTTCAA
The DNA here is from genome assembly GCA_963930645.1 of Salticus scenicus. Lineage (NCBI taxonomy): Eukaryota > Metazoa > Arthropoda > Arachnida > Araneae > Salticidae > Salticus > Salticus scenicus. The sequence continues at coordinate 32,212,577 of OZ005662.1, forward strand.
GATTTCGATTTTAACCTTTAACGACAAAGCCTTTTGTTCTCAACGAAGATGACATTTTTGCAAACGATGGAAGGAAAGAAAAAAAAAAGTTTCTCCAAATTATCACGATAGAAATCTTCCGAGTTGCCCAACAGAAGTGAGTAATAAATCTTCAAGTTTACAAAATGCCTATTAAATTGTGGTTTTTTTTCCTTTCATACCCCATTCCTGGAATCAATTAAAAGAGAAAGTGGGAGGTCTTCAAGTGGTCACTGGCTACTTGGCTTATCTCTAAAAATTTCTCTAACCCCCCTTCCCCCCAGGCTATCGATGCAAATCGCACTTTGTTCTATAGCCGCACTTTGTTACCATAGTTCTAATAAAAAATAAGAATAAAACATAAGAGCATTCATCTTTTTTTTTTTTAATCCTGGAATAAAACTCAAACTTGGGATTCTACAAGGAGGAAAAAAAAACGTATAAGTGAAATTAAGAATTTACTTGTGTCGTATAAACGATATATTTTAACATTAGAATTCAATGGAATGATTTGGGACCGAAGTCGAAAAGCGTATAAATGAGAAAAACGTATAAACGAGAAACGTATAAAAGGTGCTCCACTGTAATAGTAACCATCAATAACACAATTCTGCATTTTTATTTTTTATTTATTTATTTCAATTATTATTATTATTATTATTATTATTTTGTAAACCTTAAGTTTTTGAAATGCTATCCAAAAATGGCCGCTCTATTCTTGCCCTTCGTGTAGGGTGTTTTATTATTTATTTCATTTATTAGTTACATAATAATATAGGTTTATAGGTGGTGGGGGATCACTAATTATATTACATTGAATTAAAGACATTCTTTCTTTCTAATAATTAAAATAAACAATTCATTCTTGAACTGTTTAACATTTTGTGTTTACACTTTTTGCCTATGAAACTTCTTCATCTTCTTTTTCGATGTCCCTCCGAACATGCATTCGCTTTCACTCCTCTCACTGCCGCAACTTCTCTCATCTCTCCTATTTTCTCACTTTTTTTTAGACTCAGTCTTATAAATAATATTTTAGAGTAAAAAAAAAAAAAATCAGTCTTATAAATATTATTTTAGAGTAAAAATAAAATAAAATAAAAGACTAAATATATTTTTTTATAATAAACAAAAAGATACAAGATATGTTTTTAAGCAAAATTAAACTAAATTAAGAGATTTGATTTAAAAAAAAAAAAAAAAAAAAAAAAGTGATGGAGTTTTTTTTTATTATTATTTTCGGTTTTAGTAAGTAAAAATCTATTATAATAAACAGTAATAATAATAATAATAATAATAATAATAATAATAATAATGCTTTGGTTGCAGATTTGGTGCAATTACAGATTATTGACATAAACATTAGTTTAAATTCTGCAATAAATGATACTGTTTGATACAAAGAACACAGTCAAAACAAACAAAGTTACTAACACCATTTTTCTTCTTGGACAGTTACAAATCTGTCAGTCTGTAATAATTTTGCATGAGTGATCACGAGACAACGTTGCGAATTGTTATTTTTTTTTTTCAGATTTTATTATTTTTTTCTCTTCTTTTCTTTTAGGATAAAAGCCAGCGAGCCATGTTCTAGCCATTTCTTCTGATGGAACAATTCGGATACGAAAATAACTATCGAAGAAGCAGCAGAATTGAAGAAGCGCAGGTGGCAACAGGACAGAAAAATGATTCGCTCTTCACAATTCATCATTCAAAATAACAAAGAGAAAATTTAGAACATTGGCCAAGACAGCAGAACGTGTAAATCTATTTTTAATCAACTGAACTTATATAAATGGCTTTGCCATCATGCCAATATTTAACATCCAACAAAAGTAAATTAATCTGACATCTTAAGCTTGTCATTTTCTTTCTTTTTTTTTCTTTTCATCTCCAAAGCGCTTTCCTTTTCTTTGAAAACTTGCGTAATCACCAATTTTATATGGGGTATAAAATTTAGTTTATATTTTTTTTAAGGGACGGGGAAAAAAAAAAAAAATCTGAAAAACACTACTTGTCATAAGGCGACTAAACGAAATAAAGTGGCGACTTTGAAATAAGAACGTAAGTCAAGAAATAACTTAAAAAAAAAAAAAAGCGCGAATAATCTCTAAGCATAGATGATTAACTTTTGAAAAATTGGTTTAAAATTCGCGATTTAAAAAAAGTGTCTCCATTATACTCAAATCTTAAATACCACGTGACTTAACATGATTTGATAGTTGGAAGGTTGTCAACTCACAAATTTTAAAATATCACTATCAATGAAAACTGGCCTGAAAAGACTATATATATTCTTCGACCACAATTCATGAAACAATGGAAGCATCTGCACAAGTGCTAACTCAACCAGTCTAATGCTAAAATAGGGATGACAGTCATCTGAATCAGAGAAAATGAGCTATAACACAGTGCGCGGAATTATTGGATGTTTTCCAAATTTCAAACTGTCGATCAAGCTGGCATCCCTCCAACATTTTGGGCTCGTCCTCACTGCTAGTTTTAATATATGTGGCCTCACTGCATTATATATCAAACATATTTTTATTACATGGAACCATCCCGATTAAATCAGTGTTCTAATACAATACAATATTAAAATTAGTCCATCTGATTGGAAGCTACGGTCTACTTTGTCGTGGGTTAAGGAGTTACATGGGCTTTGAAGGCTAAAAGAGGAAATATTTTCTCTCACTCTTTCTTAATACAGTAAAGCACCTTTTATACGTCTTTCAAGGGACTGACGTAAAAAGACGTATAAATGAAAAGACGTATAATCGAAATTTTAATAATAACACTTTGATTACTACAAATTTAATGACACCTAAGCTAAATTTATATGAAGATACTAATTTATAAAGTATCTTAAAAAAAGTATTATATGCATTTACTAACTTAAAACAATAATTAATAATAATAAAAAAAAAAAAAAAGATTTATTATAAAAAGTGAGAAAAATCATACTATTAATGCATGACTGGATACTATTTACATACCTCATAATATTGAGTATTATATACATTTCTTAAGAATTATATGAACACATTTTGAATATTAATTATATATTGCGTATCTTTAATAATAAGCATACAATTTATGTCCATACAGATAGCTATTTAATAGCATTAAAAATATTTAATATTCGTCTGATTGGCTGCTTGTCTGTCAGTATTAAAAATTCTACTGTGAATTCAATGGATTCTTTGATCAGTATTCTTCGATCTTTCCTGTGTTCCTCCATTTAAGATGATTTCTAGGAAAAATCCGTCTTATTTAGAATGGAAAATAATGACAGGTCGAGGAAGTCTGCGATTTTTAGTAAAGTGGAAAAGACGTATAACCGATATGAGCGGCGTATAAACGAGAGAATTTTTGTATTTAAATGAATAGGAATGAATCGGGACGTCACTAGAAGGACGTATAAATGTAAAAGATGCTTAAATGATGCTTTATTGTATATAAAAAATAAACGCTTTTATTCAAAATTTTGAGCACAGAAAAAAAGCACTATATATATATATATATATATATATATATATGTATATACAGTAAAACCTCTCTAAGTTGGACACCTACGGTTCCAAGAAAAAGTGTCCAACTTATAGGGGTTAGACATAATGTTAATGGATACATTCCGTTCAGTAAAAAAAGCGTCCAACTTAGAGGGGTGTCCAACTTGAGAGGTTTCACTGTATATATTCTTTTATCTAATTTATATTAACAGGGAAGAGGTGCCGCTCACCGCTCTAGGAGCAGTGTCGAGGGATTCCAGCTATGCTAGGCCCCTCTTTTGGATTTTATTTAAACTCTTAAAAAAAAAAAAAAATTACAAAAGCCACTAGAGACAGGTCTCCCACGCGACAAGGAGCGTCATGTCCTATGCTGGTAGATAAAGTGACAAGATATTTGGTAGCAAGGTATTGTTGAAAGTTCATGAGAAAAAATTGGTGCTCGGAAAGTCTTTATAAATTTTTGTGCTGTGAAAGTCTTCATGAAATCCTTCTCGAGAATGGGCAACGTTGTTGTTAATTTAAGCAAGAAAATTAAATGTTATATGTGCCGGGCTGTGCCCCACGCGTAGTTAATTTCTATTAAAAATTTTGAAAATTTCAGCCGATGGCTCCTGATTTCTGGAGACTCACTAGAAAAACAGTGGACATGATTTCTCAAAACCTAAGGCACTGATCTTATCGAAATTTTTCACACCTCTTCAAAATAGAATTGACTAGTGATTGAACGAAGAATTAAAAATAATAATAATAATTAAATTTGAATTTTTGGCAGAGTGGTATGCAGAAACGTATAATGTTCGGTGCATTTTATCCCCCACGTACAACCTTGTAATATTAGTTGAAATCGAAAAAAGGAAAAGTTTTTCGTTCAAGCACTAATCAATAGTATTTTGATGAAGTGTGCACAAAATGACAATCAAATCGGTGCATTAGTATTTCAGATATCGTATGCGCTGCTTTTTCGAAGGGTCTCCGTAAAGCAAGGAGTCACCGGTTGAATTTCCCAAAATTTTTAATGAAAATCTTAATAAATATTGTTTAAATGTTAATTTTGAATATACTCAAAACTTTGAATGAAAAATTTAAATTTATTATATTTAAAAAAAAAAAAAAAGAGAGAGAGAGAGAATATGCTTTGTTTTAGCCTACGAAACCCATTGAAATCCCTTCACTTACCGTCGCCGGAAGCCCAAGCTACTGTTGTTCTATGGGTTGGTTGTACGATTTAAGGCCGATTGACTCCTGATGTGTCCTAGGCGGGGAATGCCCTCCGTGGGGGTCTTTCTAAGGGGTCCTAGCCCGTATTTACGCGAGTTTCGGAGGAAATCACGGAAAACTCCGAACGGCTAGGTCGATGAGCGCGACCTGGGATCGAACCCGGCACCTCCCATCTACCAGCTTTGAGCGCAGAACCGCTCGGCCGCTGGTGGGCTGTTGTTCTATGGGAAATTTTCTTTACTTATAACTCATTAACTAATACTTATTTTTAAATTCTGTTTTCACATTCAGAAAATTCACAACTGTTAAATTGACGGACGTTTTTTTAAATATGTTTTTTTTTTTTTTTTTTTTTTTTTTTTTTATGTTAAATGTTTTATTTTGAAGCTGTAAAATGTGAAATTTTTCCTTTTACAGTTTGAAAAAAAAAAAAAAATTAAAAAAAAAAATTAAAAATTAAAAAAAATAAAAAATAAAATAAAAAATCCGTTGTTAAAAAAGGTCTGTCAATTTAACAGTTGTGAATTTTCTGAGTGTGAAAACAGAATTTAAAAACAAGTATTAATGAATAAGTTATATGTAAAGAAAAGTCCCCATAGAATAACATTGGATTAAGTTTCCGGCGCCGGCCGGCAAGTGAAGAGGGCAGTAAATAAAAATGTTTCTAATCCATCGGGACATTTTATAGGGAAAAGGAAGGCGCCAAATGAAGATTTGTTTTTTCATGATTGGAAAATTAATTAAGCTCCATGAAACAAAACTACATTTAATTATTCGACTTATTTGACAATCAGTTTTTTAAATTCTAAAATATTAATAAAAAAATTTCTAATGAGTGTTTAAAATCCAGATACTTCCATTCTACCAAACGTCATAATCTACGAACAAAAGCTTTATTTTTAGCAATATTTCCTTTTTTTTCTCAGGCTTTTGTTTCCCTACCACATAAAGTAATTAGACCCGCATTCATTTGAATTACGTCATTTTTGACTGATTACTATTTAAACGTCTGGCAACCTATTATATGGTAGACGTTTGTCTGCAATGTTCATTGTTTTGTATAACAACTGTTAATTATATAACAGTGTGGAAGTGGTAGATTGGGTGTTACTTGGAAAATATATAAATAAAATGAAAAAATATCTACTTTTAAACGCGATTTTTTAATATGTAAAAATTCTACAAAGTGAACGAATCAATGAAGTAATTCTCCGGTATTCCTTCACGGAAAAGAAGAAGAAAGGGGGAAATAAAACAAAACTAGTATGTTGTGGCCACCACAAGACTTTCTTCTATATTTTCCTATATACATATTGAATCAGTAACAATATTTAAAAAAAAAAAAAAAAAATACGATTTTTTCTTAAGTTTTTTTTTTTTTTTTTTTTTTTTTTTTTGTTAAAAGTAATACATATTCAACCAGTAACAATATTAAAAAATAAAAAATAAAAAAAAAAATAAAAAGTTTTTTTTTTTTTTTTTTTTTTTTTGTTAAAAGTAAAAAAAATCGATAACTTTGTTTTAAATTATCACTGATTTATAGTTCAACCATTCGTTTTAAAGGCATTGACGAGATCTTTCGAAAGATACCCATCTTGAAAATGTACTCCCCCGGGGGGGGGGGAGCGATGCCCCCGCATGCACAGAAATTTTTTCCTAGTTAACTATTACTATTATCAATAACTCATATTAATTTTACAGTCACAAGTTAAAAATAACTCTCATTATGTACATTTATACAAAATTTTATCCTATACTGCCATGTTAAAAATTTAGAAAAAATGCGATCACAGCGCCACCTGTTGAGCTATTGATCCCCAAATGTAATCAGCACCAGTTTATGTCGAGGACCAACTAAATACCAAGTTTGGTTAAGTTTCGTTTAAAAAAAAAAAAAAAAAAAAAATTACGATTTTTTTTTCTAAGTTTTTTTTCGTTAAAAGTAAAAAAATCGATAACTTTGTTTCAAATTGTCACAGATTTATAGTTCAACCATTCGTTTTAAAGGTATTGACGAGATCTTTCGAAAGATACCCATCTTGAAAATTTACCCCCCCCCGGGGGGTACTTCCCCCCAGGGGGGGAACCGGTGCCCCCACATGCACAAAATTTTTTTCGTAGTTAACTACTACTATTATCAATAATTCATAAAATAACGCTCATTATGTACATTTATACTAAATTTTGTCCTATGCTGCCATGTTAAAAGTTTACATAAAATGCGATCACAGCGCCATCTGCTGGGCGATTGATCCCAAAATCTAATCAGACCCTTTCCATGTCAGGGTCCAACTATACACCAAGTTTGGTTCAATTTCATTCATCGGTTCGTGAGATACGGCGAAACATACGAAATTTTGCGATCACAGCGCCACCTGCTGGACGATTGATCCCCAAATGTGATCAGCTCCATGCCCCGTCAGGTTCCAACTATATACCAAGTTTGGTTGAATTTCTTTCATTGGTTCGTGAGATACGGTGAAAAATACGAAAACTTGTCCTATACTGCCATGTTAAAAATTTACATAAAATGCGATCACAGCGCCACCTGATGGGCTATTGATCCCCAAATTTAATCAGCACAATGCCCCGCCAGGGTCCAACTATATACCAAGTTTGGTTGAATTTCATTCATTGGTTCGTGAGATACGGTGAAAATACTAAACCACTGACACAGACAGACAGACACACAGACAGACAGACATTTTTAAAAAAACTATGGACTTCAGGTGTTCAGGACATCCCAAAACGTGTAGATCCGTCAAAAAACGGAGGTCGAAAATTTTCGCGAATCCAATACTTTCTCTATATTACATACTAGCAGGCTACGCCCGCTTCGCTGGTCACTATATTTAAATGAATTTTCGAAAGAATCGAATTAATATTTATTTTTTTTACACCGCATTATAGACAAAAATTAAAAAAAAATAAAATAAAAATAAAATAAAATAAAATAAACTGAAATTGCTCCAAACCTCGCTTTGGGTACCCGCTGTCTACGGCATCTCTTTTCCCGCCCGCATTGCATCAGGTCTAGGTTTCCCATGCCTGCAGGAAGATCTTTCCCGGGCACTTCAATCTGGATATTTATCGACGACAGGTGGGATCTGCTATTATTTAAGAACTACGATTTTAAAGATAACTGTATCTCAGAATCTATTAAATATTTTAGTTTTGAACCATGTTTTGCCCATTCTATTTACACTATATTACGATTTGATTCCGACCAATGTAATAAAATAAAATAAAATAAAAAGTAGATTAAATAAATATATATATATATATAAATAAACAAATAAATTTTAATAAACTTAATCCTTTTTACTATGTATATACTACCATTTTTCCCGATAAATACAGTAAATAAAAAAAAAATGAATAAATAAAAGTTTTTTCTTTTAAAGGAATTTACTAAAAAATTAAAAATAAGAAGTTGTTCTACTATAAAATATTAAGCATAACTGTTATAAATACGTTTTTAAATTTAAAACTAATTATACTTAATTTTTTCTTCTGCATTACGATTTTATTTTCAATAAATATAACAAAAGAAAAAAAAAAAAATCGCCTTCAAATGAATGAATTAAATAAAAATAAGTTGCGTAATAGCCGTTGCTAAGATACGCAGACGATTGAAGCAAAATAATTAAATTTATGAAAAATGAAGCATTAAAGGCAATATTTAAAATCGAAAAAACATTAATTTAAAAAATTCAAATTCGAAATTCGAAAAAATCTCGATGAGGTGCACACATGCATGGTCCCAGGTACCTATATGCCAAATTTGGAAGCTCTGCGATCAATAGTGTGAGCACCACAGCGCAGATACACACACAGACACACACAGACACACACACAGACACTTCTCTTTATTTATATAGATAGAAGAAAGTAAAAAACGAAGCCCATTGTTTGCTAAGTAATCGATGTAAAATTCTGTATAAAACAGAATTTAATTTAGAAGGACCTTTTTTTTAGTCTATTCTTCCGTATAAAAACATACAGAAACTGCGTTCCTTAGCAACGATTATCATACTCATTTCTCAATATTTCTAAGATAATAAATTTTAAATTTTTGTTCCCATTTTGGCGACGAATTAAGGGGCTCTCTACCTATCGTCTCCGAAAGCCGAAGCCAATGTTATTCTATGGGAAATTTCGCCCCATTATAATTTATTAACTAATACATATTTTTAAATTACGTTTTCACTTTCCGAAAATTCACAACTATTAAATAATTTATCGCTTTCTAAAAGTTGATTATTATTATTATTCATTTTAAAGATGTTTAAGTAGCATTCCCAGATGGTAAACATTAAGAATAACGAGAATTTTTGACTTCCTGTTGATATTACTTCCTGATGTATAAAATCACACAGATAAACAGAACCACCATTAAAAAACTGATTTTTGGATTCAGGGAACCTCCAAACGTGTAAATATACAATCGAACCTCTTTAACGTAAATCTCAAGGGGAATAAAAAATTTGTTCATGTTATCAGTAGTTCATGCTATCAGTAACTCAGAAACCAATCTTCATTTTGACGGGGATTGTGGAAACCGTTCATGTCAAAAGTAATTCCCGTTACGCGTGTTCTGTTCACGTTAACGAGGTTCAACTGTATATCAAAACATCGATTTCGACAATTTGACCTCCCCCCCCCCCCCCCAAAAAATGCTTTACTATATACTTTAAAAATACTTTATATTATTTATTGTATGAGGAAAATCAAGCAATATGTTTGCAGCTGCACTTGATACAGTCCATTTCGTTCGATTTCTCATTTAATTAATTATTTGTTTATTATTAAAATTCATTTTACCACAAAATTCTTGTTTTTAACGATTAAAGTAAAAATGTACTTGTAAGTAGAAAAACGAGTCATCAAGTTTCTTTCTTTCTTTCTTTTTCTTTTTCTTTTTTTTTTTTTTTTTTTTTAATATACTAAGGAAAAATATTTTTACTAGTATTACAGAATATTTATTCATTGATTGTTTTACACTCCATATATTAATCAACCTTGAACAAATTTTAGAGTAAGAAAGTAATATATATAATTCTGAAGACAGTGCTTTAAATCCAATCCTTTTAATTGTTAAATCTTAAAATAATTAATAATCAAAAGTCTATTTTTATTTGTATACTAGCAGGCTTTGCCCGCTTCGCTGGTCACTAAATTTAAAGGAAACTCTTTTCTATATAGCTTTATAAAAATAAAATAAAATACTAAAATTGTTCAAAAGCTCGCTTCGGATCCCTGCTGCCTTCGGTAGCGATTTGGTCATCCGCTAAAACTCGGGCGCTTGTCCCTATTACCTGAGACAATGGTTTACCAATAGGCTTCCATTAAGTCCTTATTAGATAACAGTTTCAAAAAAATGAAGTATCCCCTTTATATTTGAATCCCAGTTACATATGAACAACACTATACGTGGTGCACATAATGTTTGCTTTTACGCTATTTCCTATGTTTATTTTCTTTATCCCCGATCAACCATAAAAATGATAACAATTTCACGCTAAATATTATAATATGCTATGACCGGCTACGTCTGTTGCATGAGACAATTAATTGTTTGTGGTTATATATAATTCATGGTTTGTAAGCATGATCACAGTACCGCCTTAATATAGCTCTCTTTGGCGACTTTTGAATTTTTTTTCACCATTTTAGATTTAATCCCTTGTAAAAATAAGACTTAATACCTTGTAACAATATGCTATGAGCGCTATTTCTGCCATATTTTAGACAACTAAACTTTTAATGGTTATATATATTTCCCATTAAACATATTTTTATTTTCATTTATTTATTTAAATACTGATGAAATTTGAACTTCAATTTGGTCTAGTGTTGTACAGGCTGTATACTATATGTTTGTGTTTGTGAAAGAAAATTTAAAAAAAATTCAAAACTGCAATTTTTAATCCCACTCTAAAAAAAACATGTGACTTAATCAGTAGCACATTTAAAAAAAATTTCCAAACGGTTTCCATACAATCTCCTTTTCTTGCCACCTAAAATACACACATTAGTTAATTTTAAAAAATCTAATTGTCCGATCGATAAGCTGTTTAATCCGTTGGATTCACAAAAATTGCATCTTTCATTTGGTATCTTATTTGTAACGATACGACTGATATTTCTAATTTTTTTAATTTACTTTCCTCATTTTAAATAAATGTAATTTTTATTGTTCACTTTTTTTTTTTCCCCCTGTCCAAAAAATAATGATATCTTTTTTTGGCAACAATTAAATTAAGGATTAAAATTAAATATTTTAAATAAATGTAATTTTTATTGTTCACTTTTTTTTTTTTTTTTTTTCTGTCCAAAAAATAATGATAATTTTTTCGGCAACAATTAAATTAATGATTAAAATTAAATGGCCAATTTATCAGTAATAAGAAGGTTTTTATTTTAACATTTTAATTAATTAAAAGAAAACTAAAACAAAATTCGAAAATCCGGCTTCGAGGTGCATCAGGGGAGGTCATTACGAACCACCATGCAAATTTTTGTAGCTCAGCCATCAGCCGTTTTCTTAAAAAGCTCTGGAAACCATACACAATGACACACACACAAACATCTTATTTTATTATATGTATAGATAGATAGATAACTTTTTCATGTTTTATTTATTTATTTCCTCAAATATGTACCAACAGCAATAATATGCTATGAAAGCTTTTCGTGGTTTTCGTCGAAAGTCGCGTAGTTACCGACTAGGTCCACTTAACCCCCCCCCCCCCTTCATCAAGGACAGCAGTCCACTTATAGGCCTAGGACTTTAGCGTATAGTCATTCGGCCTTATCCCACACAATTACTACGTACAACAATTATGTCTTCACTAGAACAGAACCCTAACTAATTTAACCAAATAAAAATTTTTGTTACAATTATTTCACTATCAGATTGTTAAAATATACCTATACTGAATGAAAGTGATGAAAATAAAAACGTTTTTATTCTGTTCAGAATTCTATAATATTGAAAGGCCCGACACTCACATTTTAGAATTTTACACGTAGATTAGTTTTTATTTCACAAAAACGACAATAGATGGCGACAGTACACATTCGCAAATTCTTCCAGATTTTTAAACAAGGATTTTCTTCACCGTGTTTTTAACAATCGTCAACAATCCTATTAACTTAATTTTCTTCTGTGTAAAAAAAAATAGAAAAAAAAATTACGTATTTATAATGAAATATTTTGCTGATTATTGCATGGGATTGATATACATTTATCGGATACAAATTTCCATATCTCTAAAAAAAAAAAAAAAAGGATGAAGAAGAGGAACGAATAATCATTTAGTTTAAGTTTTATTTATATATATAAAGTGCAACACTCCTCGATCGCAAAAAAGAAAAAAAAATCCTGTGGAAATAGATGCAAAAATATTAAAATTGTCAAAATTTCTATTCGACGATCATATTAATCTATTTCGGCAGATTTAAAAGACAATTATATAACAATAATCAATCTATAAAATAAATTAAAAAACGTTAACGTATATTAATTTAGATTAGTTTTCTCTTTTTATTTGATAAAAACGTAAATAATATTACGGTTTATATTACGCTTTTATAAATTATATTTGAACTATATCAATTTGTTCCTTTTTTTTTTTTTTTTTTTTTTTTTTTACGTTTTTGCAGGAAGTTTGTATGCATCTTTTAATTTTATTATTATTATCGTTATTATTATTATTATTATTATTATTATTATTTTAAGATTCTATGACTAACAGATATTTTAAATTTCTTTCGACAATCGATATTTCTATAATCCGAAAAATTCAGTAACCTTTCAGGGCTTTCAGAGAAGGAAAGAACTTTAAAAACATTGGAAATGGATATTTTTCTCTATTTAAATAAACTAGCACTTTTTGCCCATACGCAGTAGACTCCCGGCGTCTTATTTATATTGGTAGACTAGTAATTTTGTCCTGAAATTTTTAGAAAATGTATGAAGAAACATAATTATGAAGTATTAAAGAACTTTAAAATGTAATTTGCACAGCTTCTGTGGTGCTGCCCTCTATTGACATTATATTAAACAAGTAATGCAGCCTCTAAAAATTACTTTATACATACCATATACATTTTTCTTATGAAGTAGAATTTTGTAAAAGTCCCATTTTACGAAGGAACGTATAAAGAGGCCCATTTTTTATAAAGTGAAACTCTGTAAGTGGTGGCCACTTCAAATCCCGAGAATGCAAAAGTTAAAAATATTCACAGTTTCTATGAACAGAAAAGGTTATAGTATCAAAAATATAAACTCACGTGTTTTGAAGGCAGTCATGATGCAATTTGAATCCAAAGCATGATGGTAGAGGTATGCAGGCTGACCCAAAAGTTCAGTACTTTTGTAACCAAGAAGTTCTGTTATCCTGAAACATAAAATGTACAAAAATAAGTACTAAAGAAAAAGAAAGCAGAGATTTGTGTTCAGAAGAAACGACATAAAAATATTAAATTTTCTACACATTAAGTTATTCTTTTATATTATTATGAAACCAATATGTTAATATAACATTTAAGATACGCATTACAATTTGTTTAGGTTTTGCCAAATAAAGATTTTTATTAAAATTTTAAAATAATAATTAAATGCTCAAAACAGTAAGAACTCATATTTTCTTATGATAGGCATAGTAGGCTTTTATTTTTATTATTATTATTTTTATTATTATTATTTTTATTAACTGACCTGCATCTACCTAGCAGTTGATAATTCCAAAGAGTGTATTTCATAAATTTTTTCATTCATCCTTGTTTACATGGATTAATATCAATTTAATTGTAACATCAACTTAAAGTACAAAAAGGCTCCAAGAAATGGAAACTAACAACATAATCTTATTTCAAATGTATTATAACATAGTCAGTTGAATGCATTTTGAGACCACTATTATTTTCCCAAAATCATACCTACTTAAAATCAGAGAACACGGCTGCAGAAAGTATCAGGAATATAAGGAAAAGAACTTTAATAAAATGGAAGTCTTGCATACAAATAAACAAAAATCTTATATTAAAAACATCTTTAATCTATCAATTAAATACAAATGTGATTGTGTAGTTCAACCCACTACTTAATGTTAATTTTTCTCCCCTCTTAGTTCTGCTTCAGATTTTTCTTAAACTATTTCTCTGTGCTTTTAAACCATAATGGAAATAATTAAAATTATTGGAGTCACAATATACAGAATATGGCATTTCTATCAGCTATAATTCATGTTCTACATTGGAAGAAATTTTATAAATAGCATTGTAGAAAATTCTTATAGGTATAAAACATTATCATGAAAAACGGTAGTTTTTCGAGTGACGCAAGTGGATTTTTTATACATTATAATTGTATTTTTAATAATGTTTTATACCTACAGTAATGCTTCCAGATTTTTCTTAAACTATTTCTCTGTACATTTTTTTAAAACCATAATGGAAGGAATTGAAATTCTTGGCGTCACAATATACAGAATATGGCATTTCTATTAACTATAATTCATGTTCTACATTGGTAGAAATTTTGTATATAGCATTAAAAAAATTCTTATAGGTGACACAAACGGAATTTTTATACATTATATAATAGTATTTTTAATAATGTTTTATACCTATAGCAACGCTTCAGATTTTTCTTAAACTATTTCTCTGACAATTTTTTTTTTCTTTTTTTTTTTTTTTTTTTTTTTTTACCATAATGGAAGGAATTAAAATTCTTGGAGTCACAATATACAGAATCGCTAGCTGGTCGATTCGCTGCCCATCCCTTCAGTGTTGCCAGATTGTTTTATTCAATAGCCACCAAAATGTTTTAGAAGTGGCATTTGATACACATAAAAGGCGAATCGACTCGAATAATCATCGATTATGTATATCAGATGCTACTTGTAAAAATTTTTGGCACCTATTGAATAAAAAAGTCTGGCAACATTGAATTAATGAGCGGCGAATCGACCAGCTAGCGACTACAAACAGGTTAACTATAATTCATGTTCTACATTGGTAGAAATTTTATATATAGCATTATAGAAAATTCTTATAGGTATAAAACATTAAAAATACAATTATAATGTATAAAAAATAACAAAACTGTTTAAATAATTATACATTGAATTACCTTCCATCAATATGTGTGAACTTCATATCAGGACTGTGTCGACTGAGAAAAATATCTTTTTCCAGGGGTACCTCAATCTGGCCAGGATGTGGAATGGTTTTGCCAATTAAGATCAAATAAAATGTTGGGCATTTCACATCACTGTCATAAGGCTTGTCAAGTTTGTGTCCAATATAATGAATCAGCTGAAATAAAATGGGGAAATCAAGGTATTAAAATTAATGTCATTATTTTATGCAATTGTGAATATGTGATAATTAATAATAATAATAATAAAAAATTTTTCGATACTGTCTGTTTCGATGATACTGATTATTATTAATTTTCTTTTCTTTTGCTTTCAAAAAAAAAAAAAAAAAAAAAAAAACCGACTTTGGTGAAATTCTGGCAAAAGCAGAACTTAGTATAGTACGGAGGACTATTAGTTTTTTTTTTTTTTTTTTTTTTGCAAATTATAACATCGCTTTCAAATTACTCAATTATATTTTCGATAAATTTTCGATTTCGATAAATGTCCAACTACCGTAAGACTGGTAATCGTAAAAATCCGTAGATCGAGACTAATAGTCCTCCGTCCTAATAAATAAATAAATCGACTAATTTCTGAATTGAGTGCAATAAAGACACTATCTTATATAGAAAAATCATTTCAAATAAATGTATAACAAATTAAGTGCAACAAATAATAATAACATCGCAATAGTAATTTTACAACATTTTATATTTATCTGTTACTTTATTTTAAATTCTTTGATTCAATTAATTTCTGAATTGAGTGCAATAAGGATCTGTATCTTATTGCATCAATATCTTATATAGAAAAATCATTTCAAATAAATGTAAAACAAATTAAGTACAACAAATAATAATAACATCGCAATAGTAATTTTACAACATTTTATATTTATCTATTACTTTATTTTAAATTCTTTGATTCAATTAATAAAATTTTTATAAAGTTAAAATTTATGCTAGATATTATCACATTAAATAAAGTAATAATAAATAAATAATAATACGTTAAAGACTATGCCTCTTCTCAATAAAAGATTTTTCTTTCCCTCCCCCCCCCGTAAAATTATTTTTAAATAATTTGATAAATATTGTTCTGTCCTATTCTGCTTTAATAACTTTATAAATATAATTAAATAAACATATGTTATTAGACTGTTTCAAAGCGTGGTTTCAGTAGAAAATGATAATCATAGAATTGATAATTAGTTTATAGGACTACACAAAATAATTCCGATAAGTCATTTAATCAATTCGCATCAAATTTAGTACATATACTTATGAATTAGAAGAAATTAACACAATACTATGAAATACAAGGAAATATATACAGTGCGAAGCAAAAGTTTAGACAATGAAGAAATTCATGCAGATTTCGAAAAATATTTAATCAGTTTTCCTAACATAGCTTGAATGTAATGTGCTGTGCATATAAACAATATTTATAACAATGAAAAGTAGTACTGTACATATTGCAAGTAATTAAATGGTAACAAAAATATAATACTGTCTCAAAAATTTAGACAAAAATTAAATAAAATCTAAATAAACAATTTTTAAAACCTAATTGTGCATCCGTGCTTCTGTATTATTTCATAAATACGAGATTCCATCGAAGAAACTAAATTTTGCATAGTTTGGGTACCGATGTCGTAGTATGCATGCTCAATAGATGTTTGAGTTCCTGTACAGAAAAGTATTGTCTACCATTGCTATAAACTTTGCGAGACATGATGTCCCAGAGATTCTCTGTAGGGTTAAGATCTGTGTTACATGCTGGCCAGTCGAGAACTCTTATATTATGAGAATTAAACCAAGATTTTGTATTGTTTGCAGTGTGAATCGAAACATTGTCTTGTTGAAATTGCCACTGAGGGCCACCTAGAAGCTCAGCAAATGGCATTAAGTTCTTTTCTAATGTCTTTGTATAATGCTGTGATATTTGACGACCACTGGTAAAGGTCAGAGATACTTGTCAATTATAGCAAATGGCTGCCCAAATCATCACCGTGTCCCCTCCTTATCTGTGACTGAAAAAAATCTAGAGGTTCTTTCCACAATCATGCCAGATGACCAGACATCTGGAGCATCTAGATTCTACTTTTTTTTTCATCGCTAAATATGACTGATTGCCACTTCTGTACATATGACATATGCTTTCGAGCCCACAACATTTTTTGTAACTTACGATGTGGCTTCAGATCTGCTTTCTTTTACATTTTGCTATAAACTGTTGTTCCTTTTTCCAGAATTCGTCTACGAATAATATCCTTTGATACAGAGAATCCCGATGACCTTTGAACTCCACGTACACTCATTTGTTGGGTACTCGCTAGTCTTTGTATCAGGCGATCCTCTTGTACATTTCTTACACGTGGCTTTCCAGATCTACATTTTGCTGTATATTCACAACCACGCGATAAAACTCGATGAATAGATTTCTCAGATCTATTAATAATAGCCAAAATTTCTGAAACGCGCTTCCCTTCAGCTTTCAACTGCTAAATCATTGAAACCTCATTCCCTTGAATTTTTTTATCTCGCGGCATGTCGACTACGAAGCGTTATCGTTTGCAGAACTTAAGTACTCAAAATCTGTGACATCATCGATTTTAAATTTGTATATGCCAACAAATATTCACAGAAACTCATAATCGTGTCTAAAATTTTGCGACAAGCAAATTTTTATTTTTATCAAAAAAATTAAAATTATAGCAAATCAAACGACTGTCTTTTGATTATAGCATTTTAAAACATATTTTAAATATATATACAGGTTTTTGTAATTCTGAAGTCATAATTCTAAATTTTAAAGATGAATAACGTCATTGTCTAAACTTTTGCGTCGTACTGTATATATACATAAATATCGATAGATAGATACAATGGGGAGTTTAGGGGGGCAGTAGTTCCCCCTCGGAAACGCACATGGTTATGTAACAATTTAATCGTACATCTATGTAATTACAGTAAAGCACCGTTTATACGTCTCTTGTTTATACGTCTTATACATTTATACGTCCTTTTAGTGAAGTCCCGATTCATTTCTATCCATTTTAATGCAAAAATTCTTCGTTTATACGTCTTATCCACTTTATTAAAATTCTATGGACATAAATCGTAAGCTTATTATTAAAGATACACAATATACATAATTAACATTCAAAATCTGATCATATACTTCTTAAGAAATGTAATATAATATGCAATATATGATAATATTAGTACCCAGTCATGCATTAATAGTATGAATTTTCTCACTTTTTATAATAAATCTTTTTTTTTATTAATTATTATTTAAAAAAAAGTTTAATATATATTTAATAACGCAAAAAACTTTATTAATTAGTATTTTCATATCAATTTTGTTTAAGTATCATTAAAATTTCGATTATACGTCTTTTCATATATACGTCCCTTTATGTCAGTCCTTTGAAAGACGTATAAACGGTGCTTTACTGTATTTTAAATAATATAGAGTAAATAAAAATGATCTGCAGAGTAATGAATGGTGCAAATGGGACATTGAGGTCCTGGTCTGCAGATTCAGTAGTAGTATAAATCAAGGATGAGATTAGCAAAAATACAAAAAAGCTGAAACTGTATGCATAGGCAAGACGTTGAAATGAAATACTAAAATTTTGATCACAAAATCTATTATATAAGAGTAATAAATATTTATTTTATTCTTCAATGTGTATAAAAAGAACAAATGCACTTCATAAACATAAAAAAAGCTGAGAAAATAAGAAAAAGGTGAAAAGCTAAATGTACAAAAAAGCTGAAATCAGCTGAAAAGCTGAAAAATCTCATCCTTGATAAATATAAATGAAATAGTATAAATATAAAATTATTATAAATCTATTATTAGTTAGCTAAAACATTGTGACTTAAAATATAATGGACAAATCAAATCATTACACATCAAAATTTGTAATATAAATGATGGAAATTATTATCCATTTAAGATTAATCAGCTAAAATATTGTGACATTATATAAATTATAATGAAGAGCTAACACCAGTATACATAAAAGTTATTATTCGTTTACGATGAGCCAGCTAAAACATTGTGACATTATAGAAAATATAATGAAGAGATAATACAATACATCGAAATTTGAGGTTGAAATTATTATCCATTTATGATCAGTCAGTTAAAACATTGTGACATTATATGAAGTATAACGAACAGATAATTACTTGATATGCGTCAGATTTTAAATTAACTGCTCTTCCTTTTGGTTTGAGGGTTGTCTTCATACGAACAAATAAGGACAAAGTTTCTTCATCTACTTTCTCGTCGTT
Organism: Salticus scenicus; assembly: GCA_963930645.1. Lineage (NCBI taxonomy): Eukaryota > Metazoa > Arthropoda > Arachnida > Araneae > Salticidae > Salticus > Salticus scenicus. The sequence continues at coordinate 32,231,786 of OZ005662.1, forward strand.
GGCAGCTAAATTGGATTTAGCAGCCAAGACTGCTTTGATGTCATCATGGTCACACGGATGGGAATATTGTAGAATACTTTGACCCATCATCTCAATCTAAGGAACAAAAGAAAATAAAATGATAAAATTTCCGTAAGTTAATAACAGTGGCGGATCCAGGACTTGGGGGCTAAGATTTTTCAAAGTGTTATTCTAGACCAATAAAAAATTTACAATTGCAATATTCAATTGTGAATGTCAGTGTTTTGGGGGGGGGGGGTCTTCAGCCCCCTAGCCCCCTCCCCTTAAATCCGCCACTGGTTAATAATCTTTCAAATTCTATACTAATATATACATGAAGTATAAGTAATATAACAGAAAAATACAGATACATGAATGCAATATGAATAATAAGTCTAAAAATACATTTAGAAAAGAAAATAATAATAATAATAATAATAATTTTTTTTATAATGATTTCAATGATAATACAATAAAAAGGGAAACAAAAAATATACAGAATACTATACTTTTCATAAATAAGCATGATGCATGAAAGTGATTTGTCCAGGTATATGAAAAAACAAATAAAAGAAACCGAAACCAAATTTTGTTTTTGTATGAAATAGAATTTAATTTAGTATGACACGACTTCACTTTTAGTTTATTCTTCTATATAATAACATGTGGTAACGGTGTTGCTTTCTTTACCAACAGTTACTACATTCATTTTTTAAAATTTCTTTGGTGAATTTTCTCTCAATTATACTTTTAAGATAATATATATATACATATATATATATAATTTGATGCGACAGAATTTTTTTTCCCCCTCTCAATTCCAATAAATATATAAAAATCGTAAAATATTCTTCATCTTAAATGTGAAGTTGCATCTCTTAGCAACAGTTATTAAATTTTTTGAATTTCTTTTTCACATTTTTTCCCAGTTTTAATTTTAATATAATTTTTTAACTAAAATTTGAGATATAATAGCCTGTGGCCAACTCTTAAGACAGTAATCTTCACTTATATGATTCTTCACTCTTTAGTATTTTATCATAAGAATACCAGATATGATTATAAAATAGACGATTCTATATGCATATGATCATATATACATGTTATTTCAAATTAAATTAAAAGGAATCATGTTAACTCGGATGCGTCGTACGCATCCCTACCTTACTGGCTGAAAGCCAAAGTTCAACTTAGATCCAAACACATTTTTTTTTCAGCTCACATTAGCATGGATGGTTAGCTGAGTGAGTAAAAAAGAAAAGAGTGCTTCGGTTGTATGACACGGGACTAGCATTTTTATTTTCTCAAAGAAAAAAATTCATAGCAAGAAGCATCATAGTACAAACAGCATTTCTCCTACGTCATCTTGCTTTATTTTATATTAAATTTTAAAATGTGTCCGGAACTTTTACCCCTCCTTATATATCATATGTCTGGACACACAATTATGGAATATAATCCAGACTGTTGTATTTCGATTTTAATGCTCTATTTCGTAAAAAAATAAATACATAAAATAATAATAATAATAATAATAATTAGTTAATTAAAGGAGTAAATGAAAATATACTTAATCTATCAACGTTATGGAAACCACGCATACCTGAGAAATGCCAATGAATTCTTCAACATTCTCGGAGATGAAAATAATGTCTCCAACGTCGGACAACACCAGCAAGAAGCCGCTTAAAACGCTTGCAAACACTGAGTCCACATGGGTGGTGTCAAAACTGATGGTTTGCTTGCTAAGACCTGCAAAGAAACAAATAGCACCATGTCATTATTATTACTTGCTTCTATATTAAAAAAAAAAAAAAAAAAAAAAAAAAAAAAAACAGTTGCACTCCGGGAGTGCCGACAGAAGTGAAAACGTGAACAATTACGTGTGTATTTCTTGAATCATCAGGAAATACTTTTAAATGAAGTAGTTTTTTTATTCATTAATATAAACTACTACTACAAAAATTATCTTACAATTTTATTTAATGCGCTAATTGCAATAGAGACAGCGTCCGAAAATGAGAGAAGTCGTGTAGAGCCGCACCAGGTTGTAAAAACGTGAGAAAAATGGCAGCTTTGGACTTTCTCACGGTTCTGTGAGGTCTAACTGCAATAGAGACAGTGCCCGGAGATGAGAGGAGTCGTGTAGAGCCGCACCAGATTTTAAAACAATATACAGTATATAATTATTAACACTTCACATTAGCAAGTTAATTGTATGATACATTATTTGTATCATACAAGGATGAAAAGCGTTTGAAAAACTTTTTCAAAAAAAAATTCGGTCTTCCAGCTTTCGATGGATTTACACGTTTGGAGAAGTCCCGAAAACGATTTCATCCTTTTTAGAAAATATGAATGTGTGTGTGAGAGAAAGAGAGGGAGAGAAAGAAAGAAAGAATTATGTTCTATCTATCTCAAGAACTGCTGCTCAGAATTATATATAGGGTCACTACCATATTTCAAGAGTAGAAGAATCCTGCTTTTCAGTTTTTTTTCTGACTTTTTCATTGAAATTTCCCGATCGTATACGTTAAATCTGGGACGCATACTTTACATAATGTGGGAAGCAACAAAACTGTAAAATAAACACCATTGAATGATCCATAATAATAGCAGCTATATGACCAACACAAATTTTATTGGTAGAAAATGCGGTAGAGAAAAGGCATTTTTAATACGACAGGACTATTTCTTTCAGACAGCGATTTTGTGTTGTCGCCATTTTTTGTATTACATCTTGAGTGAACGTGCAAACATTTTTGCTTTTATTAAAAGTATATAAAGTTCAAAGTTTGTCACTGTATCTGCCTGGATTATTAGACTTTACCAAAAATTGATACACTTATTAATAAAGACAAAATCTAGCGAAAGTCGTATTTTTTGTTCAGTCGGATAATTGATGAAAAAAATAAGTAAAAACCCCATTTTAGCTTTAAAATTATTTAAAAGAAAAAAAAAAAAAAAAAACTGATGTCAGAAATAAAGGAATAGATAAATGAATATATTTATTTTTATGTAAAAAAAAAAAGTGAAATATATATAAGTAATTAAAATAAAATCAAGAAAAACCGTGCTTAAAAGAAAAAAAAAAAAAAAACAGCGTCAGTATAGAACTCTTTAGTGAAAAATTTGGCACCGAATCAGCTCGGACGTTTCTCGGGTGCCGGTTTCGATCCCAGGTCATGTTCGGCGGCCTAGCCGTTCGAAGTTTTCTATGATTTTCTCCGAAACTTGCGTAAATACGAGCTAGGACCCCTTAGAAAGACACCGGAGGGCACTCCCTAGGACCCTAGAGCAGTCAATCGGTCTTACTCTCAAAATTCAATTCGGACGTTTCTCGTCAAGGTCTTTACATATTCAATTGTGATAGCCACTTTAATTCATCGCCAAAATGACAGTAAAAATTTAAAAACCGCCAAGAGCTCCTAAGCTAAAGCTAAAAAAGAAATTTTAAGAAGTGAATATAGTAACCAACCGATGCTAGTGAATGAAATATGAAAGAATATATTAAAAGTCCTGCCGTAGTAAATTAAATTCTGTTTACAAATAATGTAAACAGATGTTTTATTTATTTATTGTTATATATAGGTAACAATTTCAGCACTTCTGGGAGTGAGAGATTTGAAAATGAAATACTCTTATTTTGGGCTCTCTCCCATCATAATAATAAGTATAGTGTAAATGTGTTCTATGGATTTAATTGTTTTAATTTAGAAATTTAATGCTGGGATGATATAATTTGCAAAAGTTCAATCCCTTCCCTTAAGTTCAATCTCGTTTAGAATATTAGTACATAAAATACTGTGGGAAAATTTTGAGACTGGGAAAAACTGGTCCTAAAAAGATGTAGCCTTCAATGGGGGTGGACTTTTTACAGAGGTTTCATTGTAATGCAGAAAATTGAAGGAAATCTGTGCTTCAACTTACTTGAGATAATTTGCATCATCTGCCTGACTTTGAGGTACCCCACCGTCAGCCTCATAATCGAAGCTTTGTCCAGAGTCGCCACCATCGTCTGTGGTATGGGCAACTGACTGGACAGGTCGTTGAAAATCTTCGATTCTTTGCTTCGTCTGCAACGAGCTGCATCTCGAGATTTTTGCTTCCGCTTCTCGGAATTTCTGAAAAAGAGAAATAGTTCATAATATATATATACTATAATATAAAAAGCAGAAATCTATTAAAATTATAGAAAAAAAAGCCCTTAGACTTTCTTCCCCCTCTTCTAAGTTTGCACTAGTGTAAATAGTTCAAATAATTGCTTTGATATATTGATCCGTAACTTCTTCGTTAGGGATATATATATATATATATATATATATATATATATATATATATAACCCCACAGGCAAGCCACAAGTCTTGCCGCTTGCCTCCTTCCTTTCTTTCGTGGGTTGTCTTTTTCCCTGCATTTCGATTTAGTTTGAGTTTTTCTGTTGGGATTTGGTTGAGTTGGTTTGTTGTATCGTTTGTTTTGCGGGATGTTAAAAATTAAATTTGGTTTCGTTGGATATGTGTATTTCGTCCCCTGATGATCCCCACCCCCCACCCCACCTTTCTGGGCTTCTTCTGTATAGAGAAATTGCTCATTCTTATTGGTCTTTATGGTTTTGGTTGTCTTGTATCTGTTGCTTGGCTTCTACTGCACCTGATGGGTCATTATTGTTTATTACAGAGTTCTCTTTTTTCACCTTGAAATATTGTCCTAGAGTCAACCTTCTTTTCATCAGAGTCTAATTACACGGTCCTATTTCAATTTTCAACAGGTATTGTTGTACAGTGGATTGGCGTCAGTGCTATTGTTGAACTTGATAATTGAATCAATTTGGGAAATCTTGTTGCTTTGTTTGGCGTGTGTATGTCTCTTTGGTGAATTGTTTGACTAACTATTCTTCGTTCTCATTCTTTGCTTCTACTATCAAAATGATCATATATATAATATAAATGAGAAAAAAAAATGACTTTTTTTTTTCAATTGCAGTTCATTCCATTTTATTTTCATCGGAATAAATAAAAATAAAAATAAAAGAAAGAAAAAAAAGCAATCGTCAATGTAATAAAAATGCACAAAAAATCATAACGTCCATATCTGTGGCCGCTAAGCGTAAATAGTAATTTAATGATTTCGTACATTCCGGGTATTCATATTTCATTCATTCCGGGTCCGGGTTCTTCCTGTTTCTTACAAATGGAACGAGTCCGTCTTACATACTTTTTGTTGTGTCATCTTGGAGATAGTGTAGAATTGAGGGCAGTTGACTACACAAGACCTTAAGATTGAATGAAGTGCCTTCCGTAGGAGGATTTTTCAAAGGAGCCTTAGACTTAAGTTTCGGAGAAAACCATTGATAACCCTGACTGGCTAAGCCAACGAGCACGATCTACGATCGAACCTGGCACTTCTAGCTTACCAGCTGTGAGAGCATAATCTCTGGGCTACTAGAAAAGCCTGACATCTTGCAGGATTTATTAATTCCTTTTTTGGGGGGGATAATGACCTATACCGTCAAATTTGATTTCAGGATAAGCTTTAATCCATCTTTTGTACTTTTAGATTGTCAGTGCAGCCAAACCATAATATTTGCATTTTTTCTTGTTCAGAGATTCTGTAGTGAATAATGTATTATCAAGTTTTTGTTATTTTCTATTAAAGATAGCAATTATAGAAAACAAAATTTCCAAATATGTGGAAAAGAGGTTAATTAATATTGAATTAACTTATAAATTAGAATTGAATTTGTGGAAAAAATAATAATACAGTGGGTAATTAAATTATTAGATTTTTTTTTTTTTTTTATAAACATTTTTTTTTCGATTTTCTAAAAAAAATACTAGACTAAACGGCCTGGAACTTCACACAAGCAAAGAACATTTAAACACTCATTGTTTCCACTATTGATTTAGTTGTAATTAGGAGACCAACCACAAATTGAAGAAGAGCGAAAATACTTTGGATCACTCTGTATCATAAAAAACTACAAATGACTTGTAACCTTAATACATTATTACGCATACTATGTACAATATTTGTATGATTTGGTGCTGAAATCACGCAATTATTTAGGTGGATATATTATATACTATATATATATAACTAGAAAAGATTTCCATAAAATGTTACAAAACTTGCTGAAAAATTGACAAATCATTGGAGAAACATTCTGAAACAGAAAATTCACACGTGTAATATTAGTTGAGATATAAGCATTTTTAGAACATATTTTTTTGCGCATGCTCAGAAGATAGAAATTTTTTTTTATTGCATAGGTTAAAAGCTAGATATATTGTGCAACTTTTGTCGAAAGCTCATTTGAACAGAGTAAAAATTAAGTAAATTGTCGGCAAAGGAAGGAGCTAGATTTTAGGTATTTTCCAGAGTTGAAATTTCGTAAGGGGTTTTTCACATGCTACGTATTTAATTTGAAGATCCAATTATTTGAACCACATTACAAAAGTTCTTTTTTGTGAAAAATCTCTTATAGACCTATAACTTTAACATATTTTTATTTAGTTACTAAAATTTGTGCGTATGTAAGCGGGGAAGGCTAGTAGTTGTAGTAATAATAACAATCAGGGCTCATGAAATACGATCGCCTGGTCGACCCTATATATTTTAACTGGCGACTATGTATCATTCTAGCCTAGAAAATATTTGTAAATTTGGTTTTGATGCATAGAATTTTACTTTCTACATTCAAGTTAAATTTCAAGATTAAATAATAATAATAAAGAAGAAGGCAGGGCGGTGTTTTTTACTAACCACCAAATTTTTTGCCGGTGACCAATTTTTTTTTAATTTCTGGAGTCCTGCTAATAATAGTCATGCCATCTGGTGTCGCTCACATTACTTTTCTAAACCTCCGTAATTACCGTAAAATTAGATTATTTCGTTTTAAGTTTAACATGTATGAAAAGAAATATTGGACTTAAAATTTTCCGAAGTATTTTAAACAATAGTTAAAAAAAAAAGTTTAATATATATATGAGAGAAAGGACGAATAGGTTTTATTTTATTTATTTATTTATTTATTTATTTATCATTATTTAATAGGAGTAAAAATAAGTAATGATAAACTAGATATAACTAGAAATGATAAACTAATGCTATTACCATTATGAACTATACTTAAAAAAAAAAAGAAAAAAAGGTCAAAAACACACATTATTTAAACATTCTTTTCTTTGTTTTTTCGATAGAGTCTTAAGCTTCACAAATATTTTTATGTGGATCTTTTCAAGGTCCGACGTGTTAACTCGTATTCATGCAAATTCAACGGGGAAAAAAAAGGAATAGGGAAATATACATATACATACATTTAATAACAACTCACTTGTTAAATTAGTTTATACGGTATATAACAATTTCCGAAATCAATTTTCCAATTCTATAACAATTCAGTTATAAAATTAATATATAAAATGCATAAAAATATCCACGAACCTTAATTTATTTAGAGTTTATGAATTATCACGTATTTATTGTTTAAGTTCTAAGAGTGTTTTTTAAGGGGATTCTCTGCTTATAGTCTCTGAAATCTGCAGCCAATGTTATACTATGGGGAATTTTGCCCCGTTATAACCCATTAAAGAATGTATATTTTTAAATTTCGTTTTCACATTCAGAAAATTCACAACTGTTAAGCAATTTATCGTTTTCTAAAAATTCACTTTCTTAATTTTTATGATTTCATTTTTAAGCTTTAAAATGCCAAATTTGACATTGTGAAAATGCGCTTTTTAGAACCTCAAAATAAAAGATTTAAAAAAAAAAAAAAATCAATTTTTAGAAAGTGGTAACTTGTTAAATGGTTATGAATTTTTTGAATGCGAAAACGGAATTAAAAAATATACATTCATTAATGAGTTATAACGGGGCAAAATTCTCCATAGAATAACATTGGCTTTGGTTTTCGGGGACAATAAATAGAAAGTCCTTTTAATAAAACTGCTCACGTCTTATTTCAAAAACAAACTATACGATTATTTTTGCTGTAGAGGTAAAATTAACACAAGTTTCGTTGAACTCTAGCCTCAGACACTTAATCATACAAGTATGATGCAATGCAACGGACCCCCGTCTACCAAGAAAAAAGTTTCGTTTTTATAACGTAACTGTGAAGATAGCAAAACAACAGTGAACTTTGCTGAAAAGGAATTATGGAAAATGATGTCTAAGACAAATGATGACGTCGATTCTACCCAATCCTGTTTGATGACGATTGAGGGGAGCGGCTTTATTAGACCAATAAGAACCAACGAAGCTGCATATTGCAAAACATTACCTGCGTGCCTGGAAAACAAGGTAAACGTGTGTGACATACTGAGTGACGTAAAAAGATATTTAAAAAAAAAATAGTTCCATTTGCAAACAATGCTTTGATTCATTCACGAAAGGATTTTTTAATTCTTCTGAAAATTTCTAATTAATTTCAAAATTGGCTATTGGAGGTTCAAACATAACATCCCCCGAAATTTTGCAAATTTGTTGAAAATACTTTAGTAAATTTCCTTTTTAACATTTAACATTATGTACTAAAAGGTTAAACCTCCCTCCAAAATATTTTTCTGGCTACAGCTTTGCACATAGCTGACTACACATATGTCAGGAATCGATCCAGGTTTTAATTTTTGGGCCCCCTTTTTGTTTGAAAAATAAAATATTTCTGTGAAATTGTTTTATTAATTTTTGTGAAAAATAAAATATTATATAAAACCCTCTATTTTAACAGTCATTCTATATAGTATCGAATATAAAGTTAATAGAATTTCGTTGAGCCAACTAATTACAAAAAATACTAAAAACATTTTGCAAAAAGGATTTTTTTTTTTTTTTTTTTTTTTTTTTTATGAAACAAAATCTTCTGAAGAGATTAATTTTATAAATTTGAATTTGATGAAGGCTTTCATTTTATGGATTTGAATTTTGTGAAAAGTCTCTTTTTATGGTGTGGAATTTTGTGAAAGGGCAGCAAAAGGGACGTAATTTTTACCTGGATCGACCCTTGTAAGTTAATATATACAGTAAAGCACCGTTTATACGTCTTTTAGATTTATACATCCTTTTAGTGAAGTCCCAATTCATTCTTATTAATATTAAGGCAAAAATTCTTCATTTATACAGCACTAATATCGGTTATACGCCTTCTCCACTTCACTAAAATTCGCAAAATTTCTCGACCGGTCACATTATTTCCATTCTAAATAAGATGGTCTTTTCTTAGAAAGCTTCTTAAATGGAGGAACGCAGGAAGGATCGAAGAATACTGATCAAAGAATTAACTGAATTCACAGTAGAATTTTTAATACTCATAGACAAGCAGCCAATCAGACGAATATTAAAGATTTTTTAATGTTATTAAATAACTATCTGTGTGGATATAAATCGTATGCTTATTATTAATGATACGCAATATATATATATATATATATATAATTAATATTCAAAATGCACATAGTTCTTAAAAAATTTAATGTAATACTCAATATATGATATACATAATTAGTAATCAGTCATGCGTTAATAGCATGATTTATTTCACTTTTTATAATAAATCTTTTTTTAAAATTAATTATTGTCTTTAAAAAAGTATAATACACATTTACTAACTTAAGAAAGTTTATTAATTAGTATTTTCATATAAACTTTGCTTAAGCGTCATTAAATTTGTAGTAATCAAAGTGTTGTTAATAATATTTCGATTATACGTCTTTTCATTTATACGTCCTTTCACGTCAGTCCCTTGGAAGACGTATAAACGGTGCTTTACTGAATATATATACATATATAGCATATTTTATTTGCGAGAATTTTTTTGGTTTGAAATATCTAGTATCTCTTAACCTGATTTGAATCCAAATAATAATTTAATAAGTAATTTTGTAAGTAGACAGTACAAAATGCAAAATATCACAAGTTATTTCGAGTCAAAATAATAGCATCAGAAAATAATAATAATAGGCCCCGGTGCTTCATCAAAACCCTTAGGGTACACTCACGCCTACTAAGAAATTTAAGGTGACATCTGCATTTGGCTTCCCCTGGAACATCATTTGGATAATTTCGCTATCTACCGAACACAGAACACAAGAAGTCACCCCCCCCCACACACACACACACCCCTTTTCTTTTTTTCCGTGCGTTTTATAATTTTAACAACATTATTAATATTAATTATATTAAAAACACTTTAAACACACGTAAAATTAAATTTTAATTAAAAGATGTTAAAAAATTTATCCGAAGCTTTTCGCTTTCATAGTAAAGCATCATCAGGGATTTTTATTATTCGTTTCCAATGAGCAGTTTTTAAATATTTTTTCTTTTCACAGTCAACAGTTAAGTCTTTTAATAACGTGAATATTAGCAAAGTCAATTTGAAGTCCGGTAAAGGTTGGATCAAGGAAGCGAAAAGCTTCGGATACATTTTTTTAACATCTTTTAAATAAAATTTAATTTTACGTGTGTTTAAAGTATTTTTTAATATAATTAACAAATGACACGTGTTCAATTTAACTCTTTTTTTAGAGATAATTATTATTAATATTTTTTTTATTTCTTGAACATTTTAATGCGATCTTATTATTGTTATAACAATTACTGTTATGAAATAACATTGACAAAATAATAAATTAAGCGCCCGGAAAAAAAAAAAAAAATAAAATAAATAAATATATATATATATATATAGAATGCTGCGATCCCTGCGAACGAAATTTAAAAAAAAAAAAAAAGAAGAAGAAGAAGATTGTAACAAAAAGGAAATTTTTTTTAAAAAAGTTGTTGCATGAAAAATCTTGAATGTTTGGTAAATTTTAAGGGTTACATCACATGAAGCTACTTAAATCAAAAGAAATAATATGGTGTAGCACTCACACTGCTTTATTTAATTCCGTATTACTATAAAGGTGGATTATTACAGTTTGAATTTTAAAATAAGAAGTGCTCTATTTGAACATTTCCACTTTACCTTTTAACGTTCATTAGAAGGCTCGTGGTTTTATTTCAACACAAATCAACTGTTGCGATTATTTATTTATTTATTTTTTCCCTCAATTTATGGTGTTTTTAAGTTTATTATTATTACTTTTTCAAGCAATAAATAAAAAATTTTGTGCGTCTTGGTAGCTTATGTCGTGTGCTATAAAGTTTCATTTTTGTATATTGAATGTAAGCCATCTTAACAGAAACAAAAAAATAAATAAATTTTGTAAACATTAACCATCAACACATTCACCGAATTAGTTGTCCAAAATTTCATTGAAATCTTTAGTTTAATTTGTAGCAATAGATGTCGCCACTAAACAATTTCTTGCTTAGAATATTCCTGATTCATGAGATTTGTCCCTTAGCATAGGGACTTTTAATTTCGTAGGGATATATTGGGGTAAATTTGTAATACATTTCATGGAATTATTTTCATTTCTCCGCTTTTTATACGATTTTTCACTAAAGTAGGAGTTTTAATCGTCAATGTGAAGACATTTTCTGTCAGTAGGGACATATCAAAATACGAGTTGAAAAACACTAGTGAGAAATTCTCCGACAGGTATCAACAGTCGAATTTTTTTCCCTGATTCTTCCACCAGTATATTTATATAATAATTTTCTTAATTAATCGTGAAAACTTACTACTAAAAATTCCGAAGTAAAATTACTGATGGAAGGGTTTTATGGCAGATGCGTACAAGACATTTCCGTACAAGCTGAAATTAGTGACATTTGCGTACAAGCCAGGTGTTCCAAATGTTACAGATATGTTTTCGAAAAATCAAGTGGCACTTCCGTACAAAATTTGTTTCGCTGTATTTTTGGTTTGTAACACATAAGCCCCGTTCACATGAGCAGTTTCTACCCGGGTCAAACCCGCGTCAATCTTCGCGAAGCTGTTCACATACTTCCATCCCGCGTAAAAGCAGGGTTAGACCAGGGTCATTTTTCCTCCGAAATCAACCCCGCAATATACTAGGGGATAAGAGGGAATAACCCGCGAATTACCCAGAATGCTTTTCGCTTGTTTCTTTCTGCTTCAATACTGGGACAGCGAATTGCGCACTATTTTCAAGAGATAAACTGCGTTCTTTTTTATTATTTTATTTTATTATTATTTTGTGTGTGCGTATTGTTCTGTGAAGTTAATTGAAGAATAATAATACTAGAGGAAGGAATTTAAAATAATGCGTGGATATTATATAAATGAAAAATATAAAACGGGCACAGTGTTTTGCACTTTTCTTTTTTCCTTTTTTATTGAAATTTCTAAAATTCTCAGTAAACTAACATATAGTAAATTAATATTGTTTTACAATATGAATATTTTTTTTTGTATTATAAAGGTTATTTAAGGAAATGGTAGACACATTTTTGTTTTTTCTTTTGTAAATAACTTCTTAGAATTATAAACATTTTGTATGCATATGCATTGGAATATAACAATATTAAGTATTAAAATTTCTCAAAAACTATTTAAATTCAATAAAATTAAATTAAAAAATTATATATTTTTTAAAAATTAATCCTGCTAAACAATTTTTAACATTTCTCTTTATTTTACATTATTATAATTTATTTAACAATATATTCTAAACATGTTTGAATATTGCTTTCTCTATTAATTGATAAAATAGTTTTTGAAAAATGTTTTTATGTTTGCATATTAATTTTTTTCATTTAATTTCCAGCATTCAAACAATATATATATATATATATGCATACATATATAATCATTTTAAGAAATTAATTTATCAGCAAATCTTTAATATATATATAAAGATTTAACTTACCAATGAATTTACAAAGTAATAACCAAATGTATTGATAAAATATTTCTGAGTTGCTGTAAAATATTTAAAATCCATTGTGCACACTAGAGCCTGGACTGGGTGGAATGTCTTTTAGGGGGACTTTCTAAGGGAAACTAGCTCATACTCATGGAAGTTTTAGGGAAAACGACGGAAAACTATTAAGATCAGACCGACGATGGTTCGAACCCGATACCCATATTTATTCGCCTAATAGTATGGCCAATATATCGAATTTTGTTGGGTTAATAACAGTTATAAGAACTATATATATTTTTTTCCTGGTAGGAGGAAGAGAAGCAATTTTAATTAAATAAACAGAACAAATTTATAATACCTATATCTTGAGTTCACGTATAAAATTTAACTTTAGAAGTGGGTTATAAATAGATAAACTATTTGGGAACAGATTTGAATAATATATATTTCATAATCTGTTTTATATTTTACTATATTATAGATTTCATTGAAAATTTTCTTTTATAGGTAATTGTATCCCATTGCTACTGTTCTTACACACACACACACACACACACACATATATATAATTATCGACATATTTAATCAAAAAAAAAAAAAAAATAAGTGGTGGTGTGAGCATTAAGGCTGATTGATATCACAAGGGCTCTAGGCCTAGGTGGAATGCCCTCCACAAAATTATTTTAAGAGGTTTGGATTTTAGTTTCGGATTATTTAAGAGGTTCCGTGATTTTCTATTGAATTTTGGTTTTAATACTTTTGGTTACAGAATATTTTTAATTACAAAAGGAGTTTTAATAATAAAATATATATGCACAAAACTCTAATTTATAGTTTTTATTACAGATGCACAAGAATACTTTTTTTTTTTTTTTTTATGAATTCTTATTTCGATGCATAATAATAGATAAAGATTTATGAAAGATTTATGTTGAAATATTTTTAAGAATATCTATTAGTTATGATAGCAAGAAATGAAATAAGTATCTGACCTAGTATTTATTAATGTAGTAATATTACTTTAAATCGTTAAGGTAATAAAATCTGAATTAAAAGTTTAATCATTTATTTTATTATTTAATGCATTTAGATTTAATATAATTATAATGCATAATTTATTCTAACTAATTTAAAATCAAAGTATTGTAAAGTTAATTATATTAGTATTTCAATTGACTAAGTTTAATTGTAATAACAATATAAATAAAACTAATATAAAAACTTATTTTATTTCCCGATCCCGTTTACAATCTTAATATTCAAAATAATATTAATAATTAAATTTCTAATACATAATATATATATATATATATATATATATATTTACTACATATAAAAAAGATACTGAAATTTTCATGTTTAAAAAATTAAATTCAGAATGATTTGTTTGTAATATTAAATTTGCATTAAAAACTTTATGTAAAATTAAATATTAATAATGAAGAATAATATAAAATATATAATCCTAAAATTAAATAATGTATGTAATCCTTTTATTCTCAGCTGCTGTCAAAGTCAAACATGAAATTAAATTCACGTTTTCGCGGACAATACGGTTTCGCTTCTTTTCTCCGAACTCATGCGTTAATCTTGCAAACAGCCAATCAGAATTCAAGAAACGTATGACGCTGCTACAGTGATTTTTAACCAGGGTTGATAGTGTGAACAGCCTAAATTTTGACTCTGTAAAACCCCGCTTTTCAAATTCCCGGGTCGTTTTGACACGGGTTGAAGTTGCTTCATGTGAACGGAGCTATTAAGGTTGTATCCATATGTTAAACTTGAAGAGAAATACTCTTACATGAATACGTGAATTTTCTCTTATGCATGTAGTCTTACTTACGACTGACAAAGTTATGAGCTTAACGCATATAAAAGTTGCAAGCTATAATAGCCGTAGTTATTTTCAGAAATGACATTCAATTATTTATTCACTGAGTCAAGATCAATAAAGGCCCTTATAAATGCTATTAAGGTCTTTAAAAATATTTTTATTTCTTAAATACTTTTTTATTTTTTAGCAAGTATGAATTTTTTTTGTCTGCCAATAAAAAAATATATAAAAAAGTTAAAAGAACGATCTCTCTTCCTTTTCAATAACAAATTTAATCATATTCCAATTCTTGAAATTATTTGTCGTTTACCTATATGCCTCTCTTTCTCTCCCCCCCCTCCCCCCCCCCAAAAAAAAATAAATAAATAAAAGGAAAGGAAAAGGTTTTAATGTTTGCATCATATGGATACAACCCCTTCATGCAATGACCCTCAAATAAAGCGAAAGAAGTGTTGTACGCAAGTGCCACTAGATTTTTTGAAAACACACCTGTAATATTTAAACCACCTGGACATGTACGCAAGTGCCACTGTTTTCAGCTTGTACGCATCTGTCACAACACCGATGGAAGAATCAGAGGAAAAAATTTCGACAATCGACACAATGTCTGAGAACAAATGATTTGAAGGAATTGAAAAAAAAAAATCAAAAATAGGGATTGAAAAAAAGAGGGGGGGGGGGTGGAGAAAAAGATTAGACAAGAGTTTACATAATATACACAAATCATGAACACGATGACAGTTCATTGTATATCAAGAGATAATCCTCGAAAAATATCCTATGCGAAATATAACCATGCCAACCTTAGAACAAAATGCAAATAAACTAAAATCTAAAAATAAATTTCTTTTTTCATAAAAATGGACTTCAAAATTAAACAAGAGGGAAAAGTTGTGAAAGAATTTCAAGTAAACAAAACCATTATCTAAGACACTTCACTTTGCTTCATTCTTTTTTATTTTGGGTAGCGGCTTTTTTTTTTTTTTTTTTTTTTTTCCCCTTTAGTCAAGGAATAAATCAATTGATTATTTTCGCGACTGTTATCGCTAAAGCCATTGAAATTCAATAAAAAGGGTTATCGCACGAGGGTATTCATACGTTCCGATTATCTACAGGCGAAAGCATGGTTCTGTCAACGTGATGCGTCAATTATAAATATCAAACAGATGTCTGGGTCGAGCTAATAAGTTAGTAAGGTTGAAATTAGGAAATTAATTCTAGTGAAGACAAATTGCAAGTAGAGATAAAATACGCAATTTATATTTTATTTTAAGCTATAGAAAATTCTCTTTTGCTTAACTTATATAATCAGGCAGCAATTCTTATGGTTTTAGATACATTTTTTACGGATTTGAAATCTTTAAATAGCATTTTCTCAGTTTGCATTTTTTCATTAATTTATGATCTATAAAATGCTAAAACTTCGATAGATATTCATGAAAAAAGTTAATATTTTTTAGATGTCTAACAGAAAATACTTAAAAGAATTAGGGATGTATTTTGCAATATCTTTAACCCTTTAACGTTCACTACTTAATTTATTTTAAAAATTACTAAACTGATTGTAAAAATGGCTTTAAGACACATAGCTCATCATAAATATTTAAAAAATTACCATAGTTCCTTTTCGATAAATTTATGTTTGAAACATCTGTACGTTAACCTTATTAAATTCAAATAAAATTTAATGCAATAAATAAAACACTTTGTAAGTAAACATTATCGACTACAAAAACTCGTAAAAGTTGTTTCAGGTAAAAATAATAGTCTAGCTCTTCTTTAAATGAAAAAAAAAAAAAAAAAAACTAGACATGAGTGCACTATCAAACCAGTAATTTGCACTCGCGCACACTAAGAATCTTCAAGTGACTTATGCATTTAGCCTCCTTTGAAGCATTATTTGCTAAATTTTGGAATAGTGCTGCTATCTACCGAACAGAAAAGGAACAAAAGTTTAAAACCTGATTAAAATAAGGGGGGGGGGGATATTATAAAACAGCTGCAAAAAGAAAATGTTAAATTATGTCAAATGTTTGGTTTCACTGCGAAACGAATGAACGTTAATGGGTTAAAACAAAAAATATTAAAAATATAAATGTAACATTTTTTTTTCTTTTTTGCAAAAGTTTTACATAGACATGAATTCCCCCCCCCCCTCAAAAACTATAATTAATAAATTTCCCAATACACTCTTAATTCTTTTATGTAGATTGGTTCTATTAAACACCGAAAAAAATATTAAGTCTTTACTTAAATATCTATAGAAGCTTTACTGCATTTTGAAGATCCTGAATTCATGGAAAAATGTAAATTGAGCAAACGCAATTTAAAGATTTAGAAGCTGTAAAAAATAAATCAAACGTTATTAAAAACTGTTGCCTTTTACTGAATAAACCTAATATAGTTCAATTTGTAAATATCAAATGGAAATATAGTGAAGCACCTTTTATACGTTTCTCATTTATACGTTTTTCTACTTCGGTCCCAAATCATTCTAATGTTAAAATATTTTATTTATACAACACGAGTAAATACTTAATTTCACTTATACGTTTTTTTTTTTTTTTTTTTTTTTTTTTGTTTTCGTGGAAGGCCAAATTTGAGGTTCATTCCAGGATTTCAATATATGTATGCTCTCTATTTTTTTATTCTTATCTTTTTCGATTACTTTTTCTAAGAACTATAGTACATACGAAGTACATCGATAGCCTACGAGGGAAGAAGAAGGGGGGGAGGTGTTAGAGAAATATTCAGACACAAACAGTTGGGGACTGTGTGGATTGGTAGGTGTAAAAATAGCCGGTATTTCTTTGAGAGGAAGAAAAGTGACCACTTGTAGACCTCACTCTCTTCTTTAATTGCATACCAGGAATACCCACCCAGGAATACCAGGATTGCATACCAGATATCTTCATTTAGAGAACGAATGTCCTTAAAGGTTAAAATCGAAATCTTAAGGATTTTTTCTGAATTTGTATATTTTTAATTATTTAAATTTTATCCTACCTTTTAAAATTATTTTAAATTTCATTAAAAAATATCTTAGTCGAACAAATTTAAAGGAAATAATGAAAATGTATTCGATTTTTGTTATAAATGTAACCCTTTATTGTGTTAAAACGGTCCCTTGGAAAACGTATAAACGGTGCTCCACTGTATAAGCTTTTATATGGAACCTTCAGTGGTGCAAGTTCCCTTACGTTAGTCAATCCGTGGGCGTCGAGGTCATTCAAATCACATTCAGAAAATTCATAACCATTAAATCAGCTCGTTTTTTCAAAAATTTATATTTCAAAATCTTTCAAATTAAATTTTTAAGCTGTAAAATAAAAAAAAATAAAAAAAATGTCCTTTTTTACAACACAAGAGCTGATTTTAACGGTCATGAATTTTTTTAACGGTCCTCTTCACTTACCGTCACCAGAAGCCCGAGCCAATGCTATTCTATGGGAAAATTTTCTTTACAAGTAACTTATTAACTAATACATATTTTTAAATTCTGTTTTCACATTCAGAAAATTCCCAACTGTTCAATTGACGGACCTTTTTTAAAAATGTATTTTTTTTTTTTTTTAATTTTTAATATTTTATTTTGAAATTGCAAAATGAAAAAAATTCACATATTCAAAATTCGTATTTTGCAGCTTCAAAATAAAATATTAAAAGTTAAAAAAATATTTTTTATTAAAAAAAGTATTTTAAAATTTTTTTATATTTTATTTTGAAGCTGCAAAATACGAATTTTCAATACGTGAATTTTTTCATTTTGCAATTTCAAAATAAAATATTAAAAATTAAAAAAATACATTTTAAAAAAAGGTGCGTCAATTTAACAGTTGGGAATTTTCTGAATGTGGAAACAGAATTTTAAAATATGTATTAGTTAATAAGTGATTTGTAAAGAAAATTTCCCCATAGAATAACATTGGCTCGGGCTCCCGGCGACGGTAAGTGAAGAGGGCCGTTAATGGAATTTAAAATATGTATTATGAAATCTTATACTATTAAGTGAGCAATATTTGTATATATATATATATGTGTATATTTCACTGTTCTCGAAAACGGTAGCTCGGACAGTCACGTGATTTAACACAAAGGTGCCCTCCGTACGGTCATTGTGCACACCAAAGTCAGATTTTCGAATTTTTGATTAGTTTTCTTTTAATTAATAAAAATATGAAAATAAAAATGACTCAGAATGGATAATCTTACGAGAGATTTGATTGGTTTATTTGATTTTCATTGATTTGAGTGTATTTTACATTGAACTACAGCTACGTTAGGAGGAATTACAAGACATTTGAATGGTTTATTCGATTTTCATTGATTTGAGTGTATTTTACGTGTAACTAGAGCTACGTTATGAGGAATTAAGAAAATTTTGATTGGTTTATTTGATTTTGATTGGTTTCTGCGTATTTTACGCTGAACTAGAGCTACGTTATGAGGAATTACGAGAGATTTGATTGGTTTATTTGATTTTTATTGGTTTGAGTGTATTTTACGTTGAACTAGAGCTACGTTATGAAGAATTACGAGAGATTTGATTGGTTTATTTGATTTTCATTGATTTGAGTGTATTTTACGTTGAACTAGAGCTACGTTTAGATTTTATTTAAAATATTTGAATTATTAATATTTTAATATTATGCGACTTTTACAGAGAACAAATTACGATTGGCGCCGCAGGCGCTCGAGAGCATGTTTTTTTGGTAAAAATTTTCATGGGTCTCTAGCCAGCTAGTGAATAGTAATGGGGCGAAGTTTCCCACAGACCAAGGCCCCTCTCTCTTTATATCACTTACAATTTCACTGTCTCCGGTCACCAAATCTCATGTAATTCTATGGAGAAATTTATTTATAGAATGACACATTAGTCAATATCTAATGTATATATTTTTTAAATTCCGTTTTCACATTTAGAAAATTCACTACCTTAATATGTACTCCATGTGTGAAAGTAACAAATTTTCGCAGGATTGAAGTATATATATATATATATATTGTAATATTGGGTAAAATATAATAAACTCATACATAATGTATGTAGATATTCAAAACATACATTTCCAAGGGTTACATTAATAAGCATAAGTATGAAAACTTACGAAAATTATTTAATATAATTGAGTTAACATTAATAGGGGCTGATTCAGAAATAAATTGGGACCTTTATTTGCCCCTAACAAAAACTAATTCCATAAAATTGGCCTATCTGTATTATAACACATAAAAAAAGACTGAATTCAGTCAATAGACTGAAAACTTTCACCCATGCTGTACTCGTTTTTCAAAAATTTATTTCTTTTACTTTCAGTATTTTGCAACTAAAAAAAAAAAGAAAGAAAGAAAAGAAAAATATACTTAGTTCATTTTTCGCATTTTTAAACTTAAAATAGCAAAATAAAAAAAATATAAATAAAAAATAAATAAATAAAAAATAAATAAATAAATAAATAACAAAATAAATATAAAAAACGTGTACAAATTTAACGATTGTAAATTTTCAGAATGTGAAAATGGAATTTAAAAATATATGAATTAGATAATTCTGTAAACAATTTTACACATGGAATAACATGGGTTTTGGCAGACCAAGGCCTATTTTATTCTATGGGAAAAATTCATTTCCATAATTATGCATTATTTAATGTATTTTTTATTTTTATTTAATACAATTTCTTTTAATACCGTTTTCGTATTAAAAAAATCTGGTGTGAAGCAAATCACACGACTTCCATTACCCATTATAACACTTATTATATGCACCTTTTGCAGTTAATGTGATCAGAAGACATAAAATTGTCTTTACAAAGTATACACCTAAAAATTCTCTAGTAAGAGAAAGCTGATACAAGTGTAAAGACATATAGAACAGATTTGCATAGAGAGTTATATAAAAAAAAAAAAAAAAAAAAATCGCTAGAGCCATTTTTTGAAACACTAATTTCCGAGATTTAAAACTAACCTACCTAATCAGAATGACCATTAATTTTCCTGTAATAACCACGTAATACATGAGAAAGGATATTTAAAATGAGTTTGCGTAACAAATTTTAAGAAAATCGTTAGAGTCCTTTTTGAGATACCAACTTTTACCAAAACTTGGCATGCTGAATTGTTGACCAGAAAACAACAATTACATACAAAAGGATATCTAAATGTAGATTAATTTGGCAGCTTGAAAAAATCCAAACAGCCGTTTTTAAAGGAACGCACTTGTGAGACCTAAAATTGAACTGTATATATACAGGACGCCTGTCAATTTTTCTGAACTAACCAACTAATTTATAAGAAAGGACATCTAATAGAGTGTTTATATAGCAACTTTGAAGAAAATCGTTAGAGCCATTTTTAAGACACGGACTTATGGTCTCATTTGCGGTTTCCGAAGTCCCACTTCCGGTTTTCCAAATTTCCCCAAAATCTGAAAAAATCATCTGTTCACAGACCTGTTTCAAATTTGAAGTTTCATAGTTCTATCTTTATAAGTTTCGTAAATATGATAGTCGGAATTCCCCCCCCCCCCTCACCCACACACACTGACCAATTGACAAAAACTAATTTTTTGGACTCAGGAGATCTTGAAACATGCAAATGAGATGAAAAAACGACATCGAATTTTTGGACCAAGTGCAATACTTCCGGGTAGTCTGGTATTGTAAGTATAAATTCACAACTGTTAAATTAATATGTACTCGTTTTTAAAACTTTATTTTATTTATATATTTTTATTTTGTTTTATTATTATTATTTTAATATTTTTAATATTTTATTTTCTAGCTAAAAAGTGAAAAAGATATACTGATTTTTTTTTTTTTAAATCTAAAATATTAAAAATAGGAATCTTTATTATTTATTAACTTAAATTTTTTCTTTCATTACCCTACTGCCGCAAGGAATGGGATGGATGGATGTAGGCTTTAAGGCCGATTGACTACTCTTCTAGGGTACTAGGACTATAGGTGGAATGCTCTCAGTGAGGGATCTTTCTAAGGGGTCCCAGCCCATATGTTTACGCGAGTTTCAGAGAATACCGCGGAAAACATCGAACGGCTAGGTCGATGAGTGCGACCTGGGATCGAACCCGGCACTTCCCATCTACAAGCCCTGAGCGCAGAACCGCTCAGCCGCTGGTGGGCCTCAGTAGTTAATGGGAATATTGTATCCGGCCCAAAAATTCGATACCGAGTTTTCAACTGATTTACAAGTTTTAAAGTCTCCTGAGTCCAAAAAATTGGTTTTTGGCAATTGGTCAGTGTGTATGTATGTGTATATGTGTGCGCGGGGAATCTTCTGACTGTCATATCTCTGAAACTAATAAAGGCAGATCGATGAAATTTCAGAATTGAGTAGAATTTCACTTCCGTTCGACATTTCGTGTAATAGTGCCTTCCTCAGATGAAAATAGCCTGCATTTGTAATGGAAAAAAATGATAATAAATGATTTGTACTGTATGAATTTGTATAGAAAAATATAGA
Source organism: Salticus scenicus (assembly GCA_963930645.1). NCBI lineage: Eukaryota > Metazoa > Arthropoda > Arachnida > Araneae > Salticidae > Salticus > Salticus scenicus. The sequence continues at coordinate 32,253,882 of OZ005662.1, forward strand.
AGAAAGTTTTGTGATAGCCACATACTATTCCCCCCCCCCCTCCTCCCTTAATAGGGTTCAAGCTAAGTAAAAATTTTCTTTAGCAAAAAAGCTAAAATCAGAAAGAAAAAAAAACTTTGGCAAAATGCTAAAATGCCAGAAACAGTGGAAAAAAAAATTAATATCGGCTTATACATTATTCTAGATGTCTCGATATGTTTGATTTTCATTTGTAAATTAAACTTAAAAGTTTTTAATCAGGTCTTTAAAGAGTTATACACAGAAGGTAAAATTTTTTTTAATTAGAAATGAAAAACAAAAAAGTAATTAAGAATTGTACTACTAACCACTGTAACCAGATCAATTAGAATATAGTACAGGCATATATTTTAACACATTTATTGGCAGACATGAAAAATACTAAACATTTTAGATTATTACTTTATATTGTAAACTTTTTTTAAAGCAATATGAACATCTTAGATACCACTTATATTCTTTTTCTGGAGATATAATTATCACTATAACATGTAAAACTACATTAAGCTTATACTGTATCTAAAATAAAATCATAACTTACAAAAAAAAAAAAAAAAGTAATATAAGGGAAATTTGTTTATTACTGTTCAAAGCTTTTTGGTTTACAATTTATAATCTTTCTTTCATATTAGACCACTTTACAAATGACTCAAATTTATTTACAAATTGATTTCCTGTATGCGATTCTTATGCGTAGTTCAGCGTTTGATTTTTCTTATATGCATGAACCGATGGATTTTTCTTGATCACTGTTGCGATTTTTTTTCCCATGAAAGATTTGTTATAATATTTTCGCCGAATTTTTTTTTTTTTTTTTTTTTTTTTGTCAATTTGTGTTTAGTAAGATGCTTTAGCAAAAAAGCGAAAACATGTTATTTCATTTTCGCATTTTGGATAAGTCTCTTAGCATTTCGCGAAAAATGCTACAGTAGCGGAAACACTGCTTAATAGTAATATTAGTACTAAAGACATTTAACAGTCTACTGCTCGTCTCTTTCTAAATGTTATACAATTCAAATAGATCATTCTGGAACATTTTTCATTATTTATATACCATCATTAAAACCTGAAATAATATCACGTTTCAAATGTATGCACAAAGACTTTTTACCGAATAATCGGTGTCTCGCGTGACATTTCATCATAATATTCTACATTTACTGTGAAAAGAACATGGACAATAAACAACTCTTTTAACAAAACTTCCGAGAGGAAAAGAAAGAAAAAGAAAAACCTGGCGTAGAAACAGAATTTAATTAGCTTAAAACGAGTGGCAACTTGATGTAAATATGCCACGCCACAATGTATGTATACGTGTCTGAAGCAGAAAGTCGTCTGCTATTGTATAATATACGCAAACATCGGGAAGAATAAATATATATCTGGCAAAATAAAATACAAGGCTACTATCGGTCAGTGACTCCTTAAAGGACTGCGGGAAAATAGCTATGAAGACCATTTAAAATTACTGTAAAAATTAACAAAGGTTATTATTATTACAGTAAAACCTCTCTAAGTTGGACACCTACGGTTCCAAGAAAAAGTGACCAACTTAGAGAGGTGTCCAACTTATAGGGGTTAGACATAATGTTAATGGATATCATTCCGTTCCGAGTAAAAGTGTCCAACTTAGACGGGTGTCCAACTTATAGGGGTGTCCAACTTGAGAGGTTTCACTGTGTTATTATTTTTTTTTTTTTTTATCTTCAAACGATTTAACAGATTATTAAACATATTTTTGCAAGAATTAGAAATAATTAAAATTTTCGTATAATGTGTTGTTCTTCGAAAAATACTATATTGTGGCCATGATAAGACTTTCTTTTTCTATACAAATTCACACAGTACAAAATATTTATTAAAATTATTTTCCCATGACGAATGCAGACGATTATCATCTCAGTTAAGTATATAACACCTAACGTCAAAAGAAAGTTGAAAAAAATAAATAAATCGTTAACTTTATTTTAAATTATCGCAGATTTGTGGTTCAACCATTCGTTTTAAAGACGCTGATGAGTTCTTTTGAAAGATTCCCTTATTGAATATTTATTAATATCCCCCCCCCCCTCCATGAGGGGAAAACGCGATGTTCCTACATAAGCATTTTTTCCCGGTTGAGTAGTTATATATTATATTGTTACGAAAATCTTGTCGACTTTCTTGTGTGAGAAAATACTTCCTAAAGAAACAGGTAGGTTCTAGTCGATGAATGCACTTTATTCTGCATAACTTCTCGAATCTGTACAATAAAACTATTTTTACAATGAATATTCTCGAAAATAGCCCAGAAGTACTGTTGATTCTTCAAATGTTCTGGAAACAGTCCAATGAAACTGTCACTCGTACTGCAAAAATCACTATTCGACGAATGCTCTGGAACAGTTCAAGAAAACAGTAGCTTGTTCCACAGGAGGTATGCAAATAACACGAAATACTTCAGTGACAGCAATAATTTTCGCTAGCTCACGAACAAAGATCATTCGCTTAAGAGCACAGTCTCCAAAGTGCAGTCGCTCAGAATAGGTCTTTGAACAATTGTGTATCATAATGACTACACACTCTCTGCAGAAGTCAACACACTCCCATGTATACCTTTTGGGGATGGGCCTTGGCGATAATTCTATAGAAAATCCCATGGAAAGTTCTCGATATCGGCCGCTATATGTCGAAGAGCTTCGATATTTTGGGAACACTAAATAACTGTTTTTCGCCAAATTTGGTCACTATGTTGGAATATCCATAGTCAAATTTGTCGCCAAGGCTGACTTCACTGAAAGTGAATAAACTGCTTCTTTATTTTCACTTTGCCTGTAAAGCTACTTTCACTGTAGCAGTACAATTAATGCGGTGAAAAGGCGTAATCCGTTGTAACAATATTTTATTTAACGGCGAAAAGTTAATATACGTAATTTTGTCATATATACTACTGCCATACTAAAAATTATGAAAAAGATGAGATGGCACTATCTGTTGAGTGTTTGATCCCCATATGTAATCAACACTAATTTAGGTCAAGATCCAACTAAATATCCAAATTAAATATTTTTTTCATTCCTTTCATGTGTATGTTGGATTCTCTAACTTCTTTGAAAATCTAACAAATTATTATAACTGTTATTTTCTTGTCTGAAAAAAGTCAGTATTTTCAACGGGGATAATATTGGTTTAAAAAAAAAAATCCATGTGTTTTTAAAAAGTGTAACAAATTGCTACAAGCGGATAACATATCTACTAAATTTGTTTACCTTTTATTATTAACTGATGTAACAAAATACACACAATGAAAGAAAAAAGGAAACGCTAATTTGAAATTACAAAAGGCTGAATTCAGCTAAAGAAAAAAAAAAAAAAAAAGTGCATCTGTTTTAAAAAATTCAGTAACAAATTGCTACAAGCAGATAGCATTTGATAAATTTGTTTTTCTTTTATTTATTTATTTTTATTTATTTATTTATTTATTTTTTTCAGGGTGCATAACCATGGACAATTAATTAGATAATATCAAGGCAGAAGTGCTTTTAACAACTTGATTACAGTATTTCGTGTATAAAAGATGTCAGTCTTTTACAAAATGTAACAAGTGACAGCAATTACTACAAAAAGTGAGGGTGGAGCTGTACAAAAAAAAATTAACCGATAAAAATCTGAATTAGAGCTAATAAGGCAGATTTACTAAAGAATGCTTCAAGCATAAATAAACAACAGCTGGAACATATCACTTACAACGAACACGAAGCTACAGTTACAGTCAAAAAGAAAATACGAAAAGGAATGAAAATAATGATAAAAGTGATGAATGCTATATTTTAATTTCATTTTTTTTTACCCCTTCTTTCTTGTTAAAAAATATCAAAATAATAAATTTCCGCACCCAAAAATATTTAACCCATATCTTTATTTTTTAAAAATGGCAACGCAACTGAGCCTTTTTAAAATGGCAGAAAACAAGAAAAGCAGACGAGATGACATTATCCAGTCATTTTTCATTCTAAGATGCCCGAGAAAATGTTTAATAAGACTGACGTCTTATCAGTTTTTTTTTTTCTAATGTTGATTTTTTTCTTCTTTTCAAAAGTAGCAGTAGAGATTACAAGTGATATAAATCAAGTAACAGAATGCATAACAGCGTGACATAATCGTTAGGTTTCCTAATCTTCGTAAGATAAATACATTAAAAATTACATCATGCAAGCGGGAAAAAATGATAGTTCGAGAATTGAAGACGATAAAAATACTTAGAGCAAAGATCTTCCGATTAGCATTTCATTAAAAACACATTTACAGTTATTTATTGTATTTTAACACTTTCTAACAAAGTCGAATAGTATTTATGGCTTCAGTTTTCTGTCCGTCTTTCCGGGCTTTAAATTCCAAAATTATTCTTATAATGCCTTGAAATTGGCAGCTGATTTTTCCCAAACAGTGCTTTTTTTCTTTTTTAGTTGTGTCATTTTGCTTCCGATATGTAACTCATGTTCACTATGATATGCACCCTATTGAAAATGGTATATTTTACATTACTCATTAGTATATTCAGGGACGAGATTAGCAAAAATACAAAAAAACTGAAACTGCGCAAAGATACTAACTAAAATGAAATACTAGAATTTTGATGACAATAGAATTTTGATCTATTATATTAGAGTAATAAATATTTATTTTAATCTTCAATGTATATATATATATATATATATATATATAAATAAAGAACAAATACACATCAGAAACATTAAAAAAAGCTGAAAACCTAAATGTACAAAAAAGCTGAAAAATCTCATTCCTGTAATATTGGGCTCACAAAGAACTTCAGATACTTTACAGTCTTTCAGGTGTATTTCTTTTAAATATATTTAAATATATTAATAATAAACAAATTATAACGAAATTTAACATATGTTATTAACAAAAGTATGTTTCCTTACAAATACCATATAATTAGCATCGATGACTAATTTACAGAGCTACACAAAAATTAAAAAAAAAAAAAAAAAAAAAAACTTTACCTGGAAAATTACTTTTACCTGGGCTCTAGAATAGAATTCAAGTTAAGAATTTTTAATGGGATGTTCTTTAAGTTATCACTTAATATTAATTTAAAATAATAGTTTAAAACCTTAATCCTTTATATCCTTTCATATATAATAGTTCAGTAGTTAAATATGGTTCTCTGTAAATTTAACTAAATTCAGCCTCATGACTGTGGTTGTGAGTTTGAGCAGTGTTCGGCGTGTGTTGTTACGGTTGTTTTGTGAGTAATAATTTTGGTTTTATTATTAAATCTAAGGAATAATTTGTTTAATATATAATATTGGTAACTGTTGATCTGAAAGTGTGTTTCTCATTTTTCCCCCCCTTTTCCTATTTGAGTTTTGAATTATTTTCATGTCTTATGGGTAGTATTGGGTATAACATGCTGTGAACTTTTAGCAAACATACATATAGCACAACAGAAATATCGCCTAATTTGCATGCAACATGCATTTCTATGCCTTTGAAAAAACAATGATGTTGTATGTTTTAATATCAAAGCGCTCAATTTTTAGAAATCTTCATTCATGTTTTTTTTTTTTTTTTTTTTTTTCCTTCTAGTTCTTCATGTGATCCTTGGTTTCATCCACTGCAATGTTTGAAAAGGTTTTTCAATATATATTATATCGGATCTCTTTGGTAATTTTATCCTTTTCTCTTTTCTATAAAATGTTGACTGTTTCTATTACTTTAATGTTTTTTGCAAACTATTACCTCTTCGTTAGGCTTATGTGTTATGTTTGTGTCATTTCTCTTCTGCGTAAGTACTTTAACTTGTTTTTACTAACCATTGGTACTCACATTAAATTATCACCGTGACAATAATTTGATTCGAAATAAATCTCATTTAAAATTGAACTATATGTTGGTATTTTCATCTATCTTTTGTTTGCTGAGTGTTACAAAGGTATTAAATTATTCAAATTATATGTATATACACGCACAAATATGCATACAGGGTTTATACTTATGATTAATTCTTTTTTAGTTTCATAATGATTAATTTTAAATAATTCTCATTATACACATTTATACGAAATTTATTCTACATTGCCATGTTAAACATTTAGAAAAAAAAAATTAATGGTATGGCAACGCCACATTTTGGACGATTTTCACCAAATTTGATAAGCACTAATGTATGTCAGGGTACAACTACATATCAATTTGGATGAATTTCTGTGTAGTAGTTTGAGAGATAGTTTCCCAAAATTTTCTCTCTCACACACACACATTTTCTAAAAATGGTGAAATCGTGTTCTAGACAGGGTTGGCTTGATTTTGCCCACCCTGAAAAATCCCGGGTGAGTTTTTTCAATAAAACCCACTTGAAAAAACCCAAGAAGGTTTTTTTCAATATACTTTTTTTTTTTTAATTACGCTTTTATCTACCTTACATATAAATATTTAAAAAAAAAATATTATATATGCATTATGAAAAAACGAACAAGGAATTTTTTAAAACACTGGAAATGCTTAAACTGCTATTTAAAAAAAAAAAAAAAATCTAAAAAATTCCCTATGAAAATAATAATAATAAAAAATTATACATAAAAGAAAAAAATAGTTGTTTGTGAATATAAAGAAAATGAGGGGACTTCAGGATTGCACAATATAAATTAATCTCAAATTTTAAAACATTCTGAAAACTTTAACAGTGCAACAACACTATTAAGTAGTGCACAGGGACAATAATTAAAACTATCTTATGGAAATCTATTCAATACGAAAAATTTAATAAAGCAACACTAAATAATTATTAAAATCCAGTTTTTGTTGTTGTAAAGGGCAGATAAACAGAATTTTAGAATAATAGTACAATTATTTATTTTTTAAAAAATTTCTTTTAACTTAATCTTAAAAAGACCAGAAATTAAAAAAAAAAAAAAAAAATATTAAATTTTGATTTTAATGAATTATTATTGTTATTTATTTATTTATTTTTTATTATCCAGTTAGGAGTATACTTAATGCTTGAAAACGGGAAGAAAGAAAATATTTTTGAAAACCCGCAAAAACCCCTGATAAAACCCGAAACCGTGGTTCTAGATCTCTTAAAACGTGTAAATTCATCGAAAACCCGAGGTCAAAAATGTTTAGGAAACCAATACTTTCTTCGGTTGAATGTAAAAGAAAGTAAAATATATTATGCAATACATACAACGATTATAAAGAAAGGGAAGCTTATTGTTTTTGCATTCCGAGACCGCATTTGTCGCAAAAAGGAAGGCTAATTCATTGTAATGACATCTCTCAAGACACTGGAATTATGCTAACTCAAAATCTAGCGATGAAATAAGATATGTAATATTTTGGCGGGAAGACGAAAGTAATTAATTGTAGCTGGAGGGAATTTCAAATGACTTACGTTTATGACCATAATTCGAACCAGGAAAATGGCTACGTCATTATCGTTTTCTAAGAAGTGAGGTTATTATTTTTTTTCTAAGTAACAAGAACATCATCATTGGAGATAAAAGGATACCATAAATGATATTAGATGTATAATACCAGTGAAGTATAAATGTTATTATAAGGCTTTGTTTTAGCAGCAAATGCTTCATTTATTCTTAGAGGAAAAGTGGATTTAAATAAAGTTGATAGTTAAAGAAAAAAAAGGAGATATTACAAGGAAATGTGACCTAAATTTTCCATTTTTGAAGTTGTTTTTAAAAGTGAAGTGTGTACGTAGTGACACACTTTTAAATGTAAATTATTTTACGTATCCATGAAGTGGCGATTCGCAATATTTCCTTTCAGGTAAGGTAAAATCAAATGGTGTTTTGCGTTTTTCTATAAAAATACAAAAATATTCACAAGTCGCACAAAATTCAACAACCAAACGTATATTAATTAATTTGAAGCTAAGACTTGAATGATTGTATTTAAAGCGTTAGGCCTGAATGGTGCGCTCTCTGCGGGATTCTTTTTTAGGCTAAGCTCTCTCTCTTGCATTTTCCCAGTCTTCGGTCACCAAACCCAATGTATCACTATTGAGAAATCTGTTTATAAAATTACTCATTATCTGAAGTATTTTTTTAAATTCCGTTTTCACTTTCAGAAAATTCACAACCGTTAAAATAGCACATGGTTTCCAAAAATCTTTTTTTTTTTTTTTTTTTTTTTTTTTTTTAAAGCATTTTATTTTGCAGCTAGAAAATGAGAAAAATTGAGTGAAAATTCGCATTTTTGAAATCAAAAATTTAAAAAAAAAAATTAGTTTTTAGAAAACTAGTACCAATTGAACGGTTATGAATTTTGAGGATGTAAAAACGGAATTTAAAGCTATCAAACAGGTAATGTATAATTATATAAACTATTTTGCTCATAGAATAACATGGGCTTTGGTTGACCTTGACGATCTGTGATGTATCCCCTTAAGGGGTCCTAGCCCTTACTAGAAAACTCGAAATGACTAGTCTGGCAAATCGAACCCTTCACTACCCAACTATAAGTTTTCACAGCAGAACCTCTCGGCAACAAGTGGGGGAAATTAACAAAGACAAAATACACCAAAAGAAGAAGAAAAAGCTTATTATTAATGATACTGTACTCAGATATTATGTCTTTGCATAATTGTACTTAAAATTTTAATTTTTATAACAGGCCGGGAGTGCCTAGGTCTAAAAAATTAGGTCTATGCAGATTGCAGACTTTTACACCCCGCGATGAAAAGATAGGTACAAAGGGTTTTTTTCTTTGATTTTTCATAAAATTACATTATCTAAATTGTGCTTATCATTTATTATTATTATAAAATAACACTATTCCCGGACTAATTTAGGAAAATTTTAAGACTAAAATTTTTCTAATTCATGACTACACACCGCGACAAAAAGATAGGAACAAAGGTTTTTTTTTTTTTTTTTTTTTTTTTAATATGATTATTTTGAATATGAATATTTTGAATATGATTCAAATATTTAATATGTTTTTGATATAATATTTTGTTATGATAATATAAATGATCAGCACAATTTAGATAATGTTATTTTATGAAAAATTTAAAAGAAAAAAAAAAAAAAAAAAAAAAAAAAACCTTTGTTCCTATCTTTTTGTCGCGGAGTGTCGTCTTAAATTAGAAAAATTTTAGTCTTAAAACTTTTCTAAATTAGTCTTAAAACAAAAATTAGTCCGGGAATAGCGTTATTTTATGAAAATTCAAAGAAAAAACCCTTTGTACCTATCTTTTTGTCGCGGGGTGTAAATAGAATAACTAAATGTGTAAAGCCTGTATTAGCATAAATGTTTATGATTACACATACAATGGGAAACAAAAAATAATTACAGACAAGAATGCATGACGAAATCTTAAAGTATATTTCGAAGTAACCTCAATGAGTTCGAAAGAAAAGAACTATATCGAGAGATGAGTTGAAAATAATTTATTGCAACCAACTAGGCAACAAGAATAAAAGTACCGGCTATTTTAAAAGAGTGTTTACTGAGTATTAGATTGCCAATTTAATCACTTTTTTTTTTTTTTAACTTCCTGAAAAAATAACCTGACCAATGATACAGCGGACAGCTCGTAAAATATGCAAAAAAATTAACATGGGCAGAAATAAAACGTTATCTAATAAGAAAGCACTACAGAACTGGCGTTTTAAAGTAGTAATTACAAAACTTTGAATAAACGCCATAAAATACAATAAACTCGCTACAATTGTTTCAGGTCGAAAGGACACACGACTCTTCGTCAGGCGCGCAAAGTATGCTGCGAAGGGTTGTGTGTTCTTTCGATCTGAAACAATTGTAGCGAGTTTATTGCATTTTATGGTGTTTATTCAAAGTTTTGTAATTAAAACGTTGCGTATAGCCTCCAGGGATGCGTAATTATAATCACACAAACTATAAAAAAAAATTTTACTGATTTTTTTTTTTTCAAAGTTACGTCAGATAATGTTAAAAGACAATTTTGAGTGCTCAATGAACATTTTTTTTTTCTTCCACAAGACCATTTATTTCAGTTTAGTTATCTTTAGGACCCACTTTCCGATTTCCTTACCAGGGTTGCTACACAAATCAGAAGAAAAAATTCCCTGAGTTTTCCCTGTCTCTTTTAGAAGAAAAATAGATGACACGCAATCATGCAGCATTAGAACCAAACATGTTTACAAGTCAATTGAACATATTTAGGGTTTATTAATTTTATTAACTTACTACAGTTGGAGAAAAAAAAACATAATTAATTCATTATAAAGCACGAAAATTTTAAAAAATATTTGATTATAAAAAAAATTTCCACTGTTTTTCCAAAAAAATTCAAAATTCCCTGAATTTTTCCTGTTTTTGCAATAAATTTTCAAATTCCCTGTGTTTTTCCTGTTTTTTAAGAGATTTTCAAATTCCCTGAGTTTTCCCTGTTTTTTAAGAGATTTTCAAATTCCCTGAGTTTTCCCTGTTTTTTAAGAGATTTTCAAATTCCCTGAGTTTTCCAGGTACTGTAACAACCCTGCCTTTCATTGTAAAAAATAGTCCAACAACAAATAACAACAAAAATCAGAATTACAAGAAAAATAATTATAACTTTGTCAGATAACACAATAAATTTCTAAAAATATACAACGCTTGTTTCGGATATACAATAAAATAAAACGACCATTCATCAAGCGAAAGAAAAAAAAAAAAAAAATAAACACGCAATACAGGAGAAAGGATATATAAAATGGATTTTGTAACAAATTTCAAGAAAATCGTTAGAGCCGTTTTCGAGATACCAATTTTTAACAAAACTTGGCGTACTCAATAATTGACCAGAAAACAATAATTACATACAAAAGGATATTTAAAAGGGAGTTATAGTGAGTTTGAAAAAAATCCGTACAGCCGTTTTCAAAGGAACACACTCGCGAAACCCGAAATTGAGCTATTTATAGAGGACGGACGCCTATCAATTTTCATGAACTAACCAACTATAGCATTCGGAAAGACATTTAATAGAGTGTTTATACAGCAACTTTGAAGAAAATCGTTACAGCCGTTTTTGAGTACGAACTTACGGTTTCACTTCCAGAGTCCGATCTTCCACTTCTGGTTTTCCAATTTTTACCAAAATTTGGAAAATTCATCTGTACACAAGACTGTCTCAATTCTGAAGATTCGTAGTTCTATCTTTATTAGTTTCTGAGATATGATAGCCAGAAGATTTCGCACATACATACATCCATCCACACACACTGACCAATTGCCCAAAACTACTTTTTTGGACTCGAGAGACCTTAAAACGTGTAAATCAGGTGAAAACTCGATATCGAATTTTTGGACCGAATACAATACTTCCATTACCTACGGTAGTCGGGTAATGGAAGAAAAAATACTCACGTAACTAAAAAAATTTATTTCAACTAAATTTTTTGTCTGTTTTATAATGCAGTGTACATAAAAGGTTAAAACAACTGGTTCATTGAATACTTTCGAACAGGTTATTAAAAATAATAATAAACAGCAAAATTTAACTGCTTATAATGAACCAATTAAGTATATTAAAAAAAAAAAAAAAAAAAAAAAAAAAAAAGTAGCTTTGAAAATAATAAAGATAATTGAAAAAGAAAAATCAAATTAGATATTTGCCAATATCAACTACTTGCCAAATGTTGTATGAAAAACTACCCAAATGCAGGACATTAAACTATCCAATTAAAAAAGAAGCTGACGCAATATTTCTTCTAGTGAAATGCTAATTTATGTATTTTTTCCCGTTTCATATTTCATGTGCTGTAAATCATAACTTGCTTCGCCATAACTCAAAACGTTCGGTATTTTTAAGTTGACATTAACGGCTTTTAAATAGTTTGCTTAATGTCCTTTGCGTACATCAGCCAACGAATTGCTTATTGTGGGATGATATGTAAGGGTATTACGATGGAAAAACAAAGATAAAAGCTATCGTAAAATGTATCCAATAATATTGCATATAAAATATAAATAAAATTTCCACAAGCTTATAACCGATTTCTGTTGATGACAGCTGTGCATAAATGTAATTAAAAAAGAAATCACATAAAGGTTTTACAGGTTTTTGCAATAAAGCCCAGGTTGATTTTTTAGATTTTTTTTTTTTTTTTTTTTTTTTTAAGGGGGGGGGGGATCACTTAAATGAATTTTCTGAATGCGAAAACAGAATAATAAAAATAATAATGACATTAAAAAAATTACATTACATAATCTCATAAATTTTCCAACAGAAATGATGTTTGGCTGATGGTGGCGGTTGGGTGGGGCTTTATATTACACTGCCAAAACTTTTTTTCGAGTCTTGTTACCATTCTAGCTGATTCTCATGTGAAATGACCTCCTGAATCCGAATGGGACTCCCACTTTGCCCAGTCACCCACCGTTTTCTCGGGACACCACCCCTCCCCCAATTTTTATCACTGTCCGGTAATTTTATGGCCATGAATTTAATTTGGAGAATGAAAAAGAATTAATTTAACACTTAAAAACAAAAAATATATAATGTTTAATAAATAACATTAATAATAGATTAAATATTTATATATATATATATATATATATATATAAGAAATGTAATAAATAATTTCAGTGGCAACCCCCCTTCCCCCTAAATTTTCCTCTTGCCGCAAATGTTTAGAAATTTCCAACTTTGTAGCCCCTCAGAAGATATTTAACAGTTAAAATAATCCCCCCCCCACACTAAAAATCAAATTTATAGCCATAAAATTACCGAAAAGTAATAAAAAATAGGGGGCCGTTCCTGAAAAACGGTGGGTGATAGGGCAAAATGGGCGCCCTATTCGTATTCAGGAAGTCATTTTACACAAGAATTTGCGAAATGGTGTCGGGGGAAATTTTCATGCAGAGCAGTGTTATAGAATAATTGGCTCTCATTTCAGAACTCTTAATTTATCCTCCCCCCCCTTTATTCTAAATACATCATATCTTTAATTATAATAAACTACAAGCAGAATTTTTAAGCCTAGAAAATATTTATTACAAAAAATTGACTAGAAAACGAAAATGGAAACATTTTGAAGGATTTATTTATTTATTTATTTATTTATTTTATTTTATTCCAGTAACTTGAATATATATATATATTTTTTAATTTATATTTCGGGGGAAAGGCTCAATTTTTTATGGTTCTACAATTCCTAACATTCAATCATTTAAATTTCGATTTCTCTCTCTCTTTATTTATTTATTATATTTATGTATTTACAGAATTTTACTATTTTTTGGATTATTTCACCATTTGGATTTTTTACCATTTTCGTGATAAATTTCATTTAAAAATTCAAAATGTTGCCAAGTACATTTATTTATTTGTTTTTTGAAGGAAGGCTATTCAATTATTATATTATATATATTTCTAAAATTCAATCAATTAATTGCCAATTATTATTCTCTTTATTTAATATATATGTTCACAGAAGTTTATCATTTTTTGGATTATTTTTAATGACAATTTCCAATAACTACGAATTTATTTTGTCCCACGATGTAAAATTTTGCCTTCTACAATTACTTCTTAACTAATGTAGTCTTTTAAATTTCGTTTTCACATTCAGAAAATTCATAAATATTAAATTAGTACTTTTTTATATATATATATATATATATATATATATTATTTTTGAATTAATTAAGAGCATTTTTCGCATTATTTAGTTAAGATATGAAATGTGAAGGAAAAAAAAAAAAATACTAATTTAATGGTTGTGGATTTTCTAAATGTGAAAACCGAAATAAAAATAAAATAAATAAATAAATAAAATATGGATAAAATTATGTCTATGACAGAATTTAATTTAGTACGACAGAACTACTTATATTTGTATTTTAACACCCTTTCAAATAATAATAATAATAATAATAATAATAATAATAATAATAGTTGAGGGCGCTCAGTAAAATTCTTAAACACATATTCAAATAATGTATCGATTTTTAATTCCAAATAGATTAATAAAATTTGAATGCATTAATTGTAATAGTATCTTCCCTTTATTGCTTAATACTCATTTACTAAATGTTTTAATTAGTAAAATAATCTTAATAACAATTTCATATTTATTATTAATAATTAACAGTTTCAATTTCTACAGAACAAAACATAATATTAAAAAAACTATAAACCAATTACTCGATATTTAAATTATACCCAAAATTCATCACAGATTAGTTAATATTAATCCATTAATTTCTCAAAAACATAATTAATATCAATATACTCAACTTATAAATCGGAAAATAACACACATTTTAAATAAATTTCACGGTTTTAGCCTAAAAATATCTGAAAATACTAGTCTAAATAATCAGGAGATATTCAGCCAAACTGTTGCTTCTGTGGTCAGAATACACAACTACGAACCCGAAGGTTGTGAGTTTTATCTTCAACGATGGGAAGTGAAAAAAAAAAAAAAAATATATATATATATATATATATATATAAGTTTTTACGGATTTTACACAATATTTTAAGATAGGCAGGCATTTTCGAAGTGGGACACTATAAATTTGGTAACGACGCAAAATGGCAGATTGAAAGAAATAGTCCTGTCGTACTAATAAAATAAATAGTAATAATAATAAAATACATTAGTAATGAGTAATTGAAAATTTCCGCCATAGAATACCTTGAGCTTTGGTTGAGAACAAAGTTAGGTATTGAACACTCTTAATCTTCACATTTATAAATAAATGGTCGTGTTTGCACTCGCGTATCAATTCGTAACCAGTATGAAAAAAAAAAAAAAAAAGTTTATAGTTAAGAACTTTCAATAGTATTTTCATAGAGGTCAAAGTTGACCAAACATTCCAGCAGGGTATCACATTATGAAGGAAGGTGTGTAAATTTTCTGATGATTTAAAATAATTTTCTTTCAAAAATATCGCACCAGAAATTTTTGTATTTGATTATTCTATAAATTTTTCACGGGGAAACTATATCAAAAACCATGGGTAATCTTTTAATTAAACGATGCAACAACACAATGGTCTTAATTTTCGTATTAATTTATTGTCTAATTTTTGCAAGGGCTTTAAATTATATTTTTTGTACGGCAATGAAGTATTGATTCGTTAACTTTTAATATCTTTTTCCAAGAATGTATTGTTATTAATCGTTCCATCTGGGGCGTTCATTTATTCTGCTAAGAGTATGATGTAAATAGAATTCCCCAATCTAGTATCAGCATAAAACATTGCGAGGTCGATTCTATTTATTATAATTCCTTTGGGGTGAACTCAAATGCTCTTGTTTTAAGAGCTTCATGTCAATAAAATGTTTTAAGATTCAAATACTAGATTGTTCTTCCTATATTGAAATTCAGAGTCAGATTTCTAATTTCCATTTTCTGAATTATATGGACACAAATTCTTCAATATACATATATATATTGAATAATTTAATAGCATTATAATATTCAGCAATCAAAAGATAAATGAAAATACCAGCATTACAAAATTAAAAGAGATTGTAGTTCCTTTTAAATGTTTTCATAGATGTTTTTTATATTTAATTACAATACCAATTAATAGTTAAATCATTTTAAATTATTTACGCAGAAGTGAACTTCTATAACCATAACACTAAGCCTATCGATAAGAGAAATGTTTTCATATTCCATTAAAGTTATCATACTTAACCCATCAACGTTATGAAAAAGGTAATCGAAAATGAGAAAAGGATTAAAGATATCAAATCAGAAAAGAAACTCGTGAAATGAGAATTGGAATAATAAATGCTGAAAAGTAAAAATGTTCGTTCGTCTGGAAACTTGCATTTCTATGAGCAGGAAAACGCAAGATTTCGGAAAACTGTATAGCTAATTCAAGCCAAAAATACAGTTCAAGTTTCCATCTTGCGACAAAACCAAATGAAAAAAGAATGGATAGATCACCAACGCAATAATATATATATATATATATATATATATATATATATATATATATATAGAGAGAGAGAGAGAGAGAGAGAGAACAATCTATTTCTAAACTAAAAGGCATCCATTAAACCATAATATCTCCTTGGAGAATTCTCTTCATTTGAAAAGCTCATTACTAATTAAATTATTTGATATTCACACACAATTATAATTCGATATTTTTTCTAGGGTTGAAATCCAGTCAGATTTCTACTTCCCATAAAGCCTTCATTTTCTAAAAGTATTTAATCCGAAGAAGCCATTTCTAAACTTAAAAATTTTCGTTTTCTATGAACATCACTTTTCTAATGTGATATTCATAGAAAATGTTTTGAAGAGCATCATGCTAATAAAAATTCATTGAGGTTCAGGAGTAGATATAAACAGATGTTTTTTCTAAGGTTGGAGTTCAGTCAGATTCTAAATTTCAGTCTTTATGCTCGCGAATAACCTTCATTTTCTAAAAGTAACTAGAGAAGAAGCCATTTTAAAAACAAAAAACTTCCATTTTCTAGGAATATCACATTAGAAAACTCCTTGTTTCGAAGAGCATCATGCTAATAAAATTCATTGAGGTTCAGAAGTAAACATAAGTAGATGATTTTTCTAAGTTTACAATTAAGTCAGATTCTAAATTTTGATTTTTATGCTCGAAAATGACCCTCATTTTTTAAAAATATTTAAATGCAAGAAACCATTTCTAAACCAAAAAACTTCCTTTTTCTACGAATATCACAACAGAAAACTCTTGTTTTGAGAAGCATACTAATAAAATCCATTGAGGTTCTGAGGTAGACCATAAGTTGATAGATGTCTTTTGTAAGTTTGGAATTCAGGCAGATTCTAAATTTCAATCTCTGTGCTCGCGAATGACCTTCATTTTCTAAAAGAATCTAAATAGAGAAGAAACCATTTTTAAAACAAAAAACTTCCATTTTTTAGGAACATCACATTAGAAAAATCCTTGTTTTGAAAAGCGTCATATTAATAAAATTCCTTGAGGTGCAGAAGTAGACATAAGTAGATGTCTTTTCTAAGTTTGGAGTTCAGTCAGATTCTAAATTTCAACATTTGTGTAGTTTATGTGATCATTTAGTCAGTTTATCACTAGTTATCATTTGTTTGTAATTTTTGGTAAGAGAAATATCGACAATTTTCAGTAGTTCATAAGCAGCTAAATATTTTTTCATGACCAATGTCACGTTCGCTGACATTTTAGAAGGAGCTGAAAGGGGAAGCCCTCCACTGCATCAACACAACAACTCGAGGTCGATTCTATTTGCTTCGGATGAACCCAGATAGTCTCTTTGCAGTAGCATCACCCCAGACAATTATGTGTGACGCAACCGCGATCAGGTGATTTCTCTCCAGCAGATTATCCTCACTGGTCGTTGGAACTTTTGCAGAGAGCAGATACGCATCGTTTGTTCTCGTAGAATTTCAGTTGTTCGTACACTCACAGTTTTACAACTCTTTAAAGACGGCCCATCATTCAGATTTCCAATTCCTTCTTTCCAGTATTATTCAATGGGATTTTTTTTGTTGCTTTGTACTGTAAAGATATCTCATTCAAAAATGAAGTTTCCAAGAATTCTGTTTTTGAAATTGCATAACTAGTGAGCTCTCTTCTCTTTCTCTCTCTTTCTTTCTTTTATTTAAATATTTTATTTTATTAAGTAAACTTAGAACTCCAATTTTTATTCGCTTAAAGAGAGAAAAAAAAGTCCAACATATAAATTAATTGACCCTTCCCCCATCACAAAGAAAAAAAAAAAAAAAAAAAAAAACTTTAGAGCTATAATGACGTCAATTTTATCCTGCAAGTTTAATTTTTCACAAAGTTTTACAGTCGAACCTCGTTAACATGAACACTGCTAACGTGAATTACTTTTAACATGAATTGTTTCCCCAATCCCCGTCAAAATGAAGATTAGTTTAGTTATTTGAAGATTAGATACTGATTGATAACATACTTCGATACTGTTGATAATATGAACAAATTTTTTATCTCCCTTGAGATTCACGTCAATGAGGTTCGACTATATATCAATTTTAATATTTACGCGTGAATTTTCTTTTCATTTCAAAAAATAAATAAATAAATAAAATAAAATAAAATAAAATCAACTCGTAAATTTTTTTGGCAACAATTAAAAATTAAAATAAATTATGCATTTCTGTCTAAAAAAGGGCTTCTGCAACTTTTTCGATACTGTCCGTTTCGAGATGATTATTATTATTATTAATTTTCTTTTCTTTTTCTTAGTAAAAAAAAAAAGATTTTGATGAAATTCTGACAAAAGCAGAATTTAGTTTAGTACAGAGTTTTTTTTTCCCCAAATTATAACATCGCTTTGAAATTATTCTCAATTATATTTTCGATAAATGTCCAACCATCGTAAAACTGGCGACAATGTTTTATCCGTAGACTGAGACTAATAATTCTCCGTCCTTAAAAAAAAAAAAAAAAAAAAAAAAAGCCCAACGAGAAAAACACGGTTTTTTCAATAAAACCCACTTGAAAAAACCCAGGAAAAAAAACCAAGTGGATTTTTTCAAAACACTTATTTAAAATTGCACTTTTATCTAACTTATAACAAACATTTAAATGCAAATAAAATTAATTCATATTATTTTTACATGGACAAATAATTAAAAAAAATATTGAAAGTGCTCAAATTGTTCTATAGAACAAAATCTTGAAAAAATCCCTATGAAAAATAAATTACATTATCTTATCAAAACACAAAGAAAAAATTTTATAACAAGTAAAAGCAAGTAAAAACAGAGCCGTTTTTCAATATAACGAAAATTATTCGCCTCAAGGAGTGTAAAATATAAATAAATAAAAATAAAAATTTAAAAAATATCTATTTAAATCAGTTTTTTGTTGCAAAGAACAGAAAAACGGAATTTTAGAATATATTTAAAGCATAAATTATTTAATAAATTAAAAAAAAAAAAAAAAAAATCACATAAGTTAAAGAAAATTTTTACAAATTTTTAAATTATTTCTATTTTTTTATTTTTTTATTCCAATGAATAATTATTAATTTTTTGATTTTTTAAATTGTCTTATTATTATTATTAAACTTCATATTGCAGAAAAAAAAAAAAAAAAAATATATTTCTCAAAACCAAGAAAAGCCCCAAAAAACCCGATAAACCTAACTGGGCTGGGTTTTCTTTTTTCATATTTAAAAGCTTTTTTGTAAATTAATTTTTACTATTTTTCCCCCAACGATTTTAAATTATTCTAGACTCTAATTTAACAATACATGTTAAAGATGTTTAGATAATTCATTGTATATTAACTAAAAAGAAAAGAAAGAAAGAAAATCTTACATTAGAATTCTAAAAATTTGCATTAAATTTCAGCATTTGAACAGAAAAATATTTTTTTTTCAAATTAACACATCTATGAATCCAAAAGGTAATACACAAATATGTTTAGAATATGCTGCCAAATTAGAATAACATGAATTCGACGGGGAATTTTTTTTAAAAATTAATTTATTTATTTAAATTTCAGAAATTTATAATAGTTTTGAAAATTTTTTAATATACTAAATATATTGTTACGCTTCAGCACATATAGAAGCAATTTTTCATAACTCTAGTACGATAATTTATAACAAAAGATTTAGAACTCTCCTCATCCCTTTAAAGAAAATTTATTTAAATTACGCAATTTAGGTTAAAAAAAAAAATAATATTGTTATTTACTAGTTTTGCATCAGAAAGTTTAAATTTAAGCTACATATAACTTTGTTTTTAGTTGTGCTTTTTATTTTTTCGATACACAGAAAGGTTATATTTCCATTACATATTTATAATAAATTGAACTATATTAGGTTTGTTCAATAAAATATGTATTTAGGAAACAATTCTAATAGTTTTTTATACATTTCGTACAGATTTGGAGTCTTTGAATTGTGTTTGCTCAGTCTGCAATCTTTTTATGATTTCAGGATCTTCAAAATGCTAAAACTAATATTTATTTTGGATGTTTAAATAGAACTTACTTAAAAGAATTAGGGATGGCTTTTGAAATTTTTTAATTAGTTTTCAGAGAAAAAAAAAAAAAAAAAAGCATAAGTTTTTAAAGCTAAAAAAAAAAAAATAAAAATAAAAAATATAGAAATTCTAACTTCTATAATTTCATTAAATTATTTAATTTAATTTATAATTGTTGCCAAAAAAATTAAACTTTAAATTTTACATACTTTTTAAGATAGCACGCGATCATGTTTTATATAAAAATTAAATCATTAAATTCATTTTTTTACTTATTTTTATTTCATATTATTACACGCGCACTTTTTATTTCCTAATTCAAAATTATATATATATATAAAAAAAACTTTTTCGATATCGCTTGTAACGATACTGATTATTATTAATTTTCTTTCTTTCTTTCTTTCTTTTTTTTTTTCCAAAAAGAAAAATGAATTTGATGAAATTCTGGCAAAAGCAGAATTTAGTTTAGGACGGAGAACTATTAGTTTTTTTTTTTTTTTTTCAAATTATAACATCGTTTTCAAATTATTCAATTGTATTTTCCATAAATTTTAGATTTCAATAAATGTCCAACTACCGAAAAATGATTTCGACAAACGTCCAACTATCGAAAAATGACGTTGCAAAAATTCCAGATTGAGATTAATAGTCCTCAGTCCTTTAAAAAATAAAATAAAATAAAATAAAAATAAAAAAAAGTTTTATTTTTTTTACTATATATTTAAAGCTATTGCAAAATCCATAACTAATTCTTTTAAGTAGGTTCCATTTAACATCCAAAAATATATGTAATTAAGCCTTTTCTTAACCATCTGTAGAAGTTTAAGCATTTTGATTGAAGATCATGAATTCATGAGAAAACGCAATTTAAAGATTTCATATCTGTAAAAATTGTATCAAAAACCATGATAATTGTTGACCGAATATATATTTTATTGAACAAACTTAATATAGTTCAATTTATAAATATTAACAGGAAATATAAGCTTTCATAAGAAATCTTCAATGGTGCCAAGTTCACTTAATAGGTGCTGACAAGGAAATATTCAAAAAAGTGTCGTCTTCAAAAAATATCGAAAGAAAAAAAAATATATAAGTGATTCTACTCTTCCTAAAATACCAGAAAGCGAAAAAATTATCGGCTGAAATGAATTACAGCGACCACAAAATATTTTCAAAATTAAGCATATTTGGCAATATCACACTGTTAGGCGATTGATTTTGAATACTTGGCGGAGAAGCAAAATACGGTTCTGTTCGTACACGGCAATCTCCGTGCTGGCGAACTTATCACATAACAGCGCTGAATCGCCAAATATGCTTAATTTTGATAATTTTTTGTAGTCGTCGTAATTCATTTCAGCCGATAAGTTTTCCACTTTCTGGTGTTTTATGAAGAGTAGAAACACATATATTTTTTATTCAATATTTTTTGAAGACGACACCTTTTGAATGTTTCCTTGTGAGTTCAGCTGGTCAATGTTGTTGCATTTTTTAATAGTCTGTTTTCATAGATAGCATGTTTTCCGCCGGGAGAAAAACAAAATGTAAAATGTATTAAATGTTTTGATGAAAACCGAGAATAAATATTGAAGTGGATTAAAAATCGATCTGCAGGAAGATTAATTTCCAGAGGTAAAAAGCTGTTTTTTTTTTTTTTTTTTTTTTTTCGTGGGGAAAAAAAAAATGCAGAAAATAAACAGCTCCACCTATTTTAAAGAAAATAAACGATTACAGAATTTTTGAGCTTGGAAATCGATCTGAGAGGTTGCGTGTTGGGGAAAATTAAGTTTTTACTGATAGCTCGCTATTTAAACGATCAAAACATTAAAAACAAATTGCTTTAACCATTTCTATGAAATCCTTCGACACGTTTTCCAAAACTCGATAATTGTTGTGGTGCATGTTACATAATAAAAGGAAGTTCTTTTAAGTGTCAATGTTCCACAATTTCCAATAAAAAAAAAAAAGAAAAAAAGAAAATATTTTGAGTAATATATCGAAAAAATAAAGTAGCTTTTTGTTTCAATTAAAGAAAATAAAATTTGTCAAGTGTAATCACTATTAACATTAATTGGGATAAAATGCATATACACACTCAATACACACACACAGAAAAAAAAAGAAAAAAGAAAAGAAATGAAGAAAAAATCTCGTGTTAAATTATAGAGAGTAAGAACTTCGCAAGCAAATACCAAAAATTGAGAAAAAAAAACACAAGAGTTTCGGGTTGAAATGACTATGCGCAATTCTTCATCAAGCAAGAAAAAGTCAGCATAAAGTAACACATGAACGCTGCAATATTATTTTATTTATTATTATTATATATTTTTTGCAATATAGTTATAAAGTTTATAACAGGATGGAAATAGCTGACGGAATGCAAATGAATGACATTATAGCGTCATAGAAGAAATCTATATATATAAAAGAACACTTCCTGAGTGAGTTAGTGAGTGAGGGGGTGATCTATCAACGCCCAGACCAAACCCCTGGACCTAGAAGCATGAAATTTTGTGACAATGTTCTTTCTATGACGTAGGCATCCACTAAGAAGCGATTTTACAAAATTCGCCCCCCAAGGGGGGGAGGGGGGCAAAACGTGATTTCACAAAATCCTTCATATCTCAAACAAAAAAACAGATATCCGTAAAATTTTTGCTTTAAAATATAGCTAATACAAATGTCAAAAAACCAATTTCTGGAATTTTCAAAATTCGGTCCCCAAGGGGGGCGGGGGGGCAAAACGTGATTTCACATGCGTAAAAACGTGATTTCGCATAATCCTATATATCTCAAACAAAAAAATAGATATGCGTGAAGTTTTTGCTCTAAAATATAGCTGATGCAAATATCTAAAAACCAATTTCTGGAATTTTAGAAATTCAACCCCCAGGTGGGGCAGCAAGGGTGGGAGGGAGAGGGGGGGCAAAAAATAAAAAGAGAGTTAGATCGTTCAAAATTGGTATATAGAGGTTTTCGATACCTACAAATCGATTTCGGATATGACGTAGGCATCCACTAAGAAGCGATTTTACAAAATTCGCCCCCCAAGGGGGGGAGGGGGGGCAAAACGTGATTTCACAAAATCCTTCATATCTCAAACAAAAAAACAGATATCCGTAAAATTTTTGCTTTAAAATATAGCTAATACAAATGTCAAAAAACCAATTTCTGGAATTTTCAAAATTCGGTCCCCAAGGGGGGCGGGGGCAAAACATGATTTCACATGCGTAAAAACGTGATTTCGCATAATCCTATATATCTCAAACAAAAAAATAGATATGCGTGAAGTTTTTGCTCTAAAATATAGCTGATGCAAATATCTAAAAACCAATTTCTGGAATTTTAGAAATTCAGCCCCCAGGTGGGGCAGCAGGGGGGGGAGAGGGGGGGCAAAAAATAAAAAGAGAGTTAGATCGTTCAAAATTGGTATATAGAGGTTTTCGATACCTACAAATCGATTTCGGATATGACGTAGGCATCCACTAAGAAGCGATTTTACAAAATTCGCCCCCCAAGGGGGGGAGGGGGGGCAAAACGTGACTTCACAAAATCCTTCATATCTCAAACAAAAAAACAGATATCCGTAAAATTTTTGCTTTAAAATATAGCTAATACAAATGTCAAAAAACCAATTTCTGGAATTTTCAAAATTCGGTCCCCAAGGGGGGCGGGGGGGGCAAAACGTGATTTCACATGCGTAAAAACGTGATTTCGAATAATCCTATATATCTCAAACAAAAAAATAGATATGCGTGAAGTTTTTGCTCTAAAATATAGCTGATGCAAATATCTAAAAACCAATTTCTGGAATTTTAGAAATTCAGCCCCCAGGTGGGGCAGCAGGGGGGGGGGGAGAGGGGGGCAAAAAATAAAAAGAGAGTTAGATCGTTCAAAATTGGTATATAGAGGTTTTCGATACCTACAAATCGATTTCGGATATTTTCGAATTTGTAAAATTATTAGGAGGGGCGGGAAGGGGGGCGGCAAGGGGGGGGCTATGGGGCAAAAACAAATAGAAATACAGTTAGGCCGTTCAAAATTGGTACAGTTAGGTTTTAGATGCCTGCAAGTCGAATGGGGATATTTTCGAAAGTGTAAAGTTATTAGGAGGGCCGGGAAAGGGGGAGGGGAGAGGGGGGGCAAAAAAATAAAAATAGAGTTAGATCGTTCAAAATTGGTATATAGATGTTTTCGATACTTACAAATCGATTGCGGATACTTTCGAATTTTTAAAATTATTAGGTGGGGCGGGAAGGGGGGGGCTATGGTCAAAAACAAATAGAAATACAGTTAGGCCGTTCAAAATCGGTACAGATAGATTTTAGAGGCCTGCAAGTCGAATGGGGATTTTTTCGAAAGTGTAAAGTTATTAGGAGGGCCGGGAAGGGGGGGCAGAGGGGCAAAAAAAAAAGAAAATAGAGTTAGATCATTCAAAATTGGTACATAGAGGTTTCCCATACCTACAAATCGATTGCGGATATTTTCGAATTTTTAAAATTATTGGGAGGGGGGGGGGAGTAGAGCGGTAAAAAAATAAAAATAGAGATATATCGTTCAAAACTGGTGCATAGAGGTTTTTGATACTTACAAATCGATTGCGGATATTTTCAAATTTGTAAAATTATTAGGATAGACAGGAGGGGGGGGCGAAGTGGGAAAATAATAGAAATAAGAGTTAGAGCATTTTGGGAATTTTTTCCGAAGGCAGTGAGAACCCGGTGCGACATTTTTCCTACTCAGATTTTGTTTCTCTTTTTTTTCATGTGATAAAAATTAATGCAATTTTGAGAATTCATTATAGTGATTTATTTAAAAATAGGGACCAGCGAAGCGGGCGTTGCCTGCTAGTATACTATAAGTAAGGATGAAACTACCCACCATGCAAAAAACCTGAAGACTGCTACTTGCATGCAAAATGGATGGTCAAGAAGCCTTATTAAGGAGATATTATATGGCTAATATTAAAAATATTTATTTAAATATATAAGTTACATTTGGAGAGTTCTTAAATTTAAAAGAATTTAGAGCAAATTAAAAAATAAATTATTTTGTTTTAAGAAATTTCTTAACATTAAATTCAGAGACAGCAAAATTTTCAAAAACCCTGAATTCAGCGGTAGGTAGCCCCTGAAAAATCCCCCCCCCCTCCCTGCACAAGGGATCCTGGAACTGTTATATTAAGTTACCCAGCAAATGTATGACATTATATTCTCGTTAATGACACGTTTTTATACGACTTTCATACGTTGTATTATGACGAATGCAACTACTATATTGGTATTTTTTTTTTTTTTTTTTTTTATATACGAGGGAAAGTCATTAAGTAAGTCACAAAATATAATAAAAAAATAATTTACCATGATAATCACTAGAATTTTTTTTTTTTTTTTTCACATAACCACACTTTTTATTTTATTTTTTCCCCACATAATTTTTCCAGCAACGTTGATGCACTTATCCCATCGTTTTATCAGAGCCCCAAATCCAGCTGCATAAAATTCTTTGGGTTGATGTCTCATCCACAGTAAAACTTCATGTTGAACGTTGTCGTCATCTGCAAATTATTTACCGCCAAGATGTTGTTTCAGTGGACAAAACAGATGAAAATCGTTCGGAGCTAAATCTGGGCTGTAAGGTGGACGCTGTAGCACTTCCCATTTCTTTATGAATATTTTTTTATTCAAATCCTTTCGCCCACAAAAATTGGACCACGGCACGCTGCTCTTCCATCGTACAATCATTCAGCAATATCGCCATTTTTAAAACTGCATTACGCATGCGTGTGAAAGTTACCTACTCAATATGAATTTGAATATCATAAAACTGTATTGTGCTGCCATCTATCACCATTCTTTGGAGATATCTGTTACTACTTTAAATGATGCCATATGCATTTGTGACTTACTTAATGACTTACCCTCGTACATGTATGTATTCCATTTATTAAGTTTATACAATTTATCATTAATTTTGATGCCGTCTAGGATGTTTTTTCAATGATTTGCATCTTAGACGGGAGACATAAAAATTGCATACGTTCCGCACAAATTAAAAAAGACGTGGATAATTATCACATCAACTACATCCCAAGAATGCTGTCGATTACCTTAAGTATCAATCTTTCACAATCTTCACCTCTTACATATTAAGAGTGAGGTATTTTAAGGCCGTCTGCTCGTAGTGCTAACTGTTTTGTAAAAACAATGGTTAGATTTATTTTCCGCCAACCGATTGTGCTTACAGCAAGGACTGGCCGTGGTGCCGTAAAACACTTTCATTCTTGGAAATAACCGCTTGAGACTACTTTAAATTGAGACGTCATTTATAATTAAATAAATAATAAAATAATACAAAAACAAAAAACAACAAAGTTCAGTTTATTAATATCTAAGTTTATCAGATTTGAAAATTACGAAGAAAAAAGTGCAATTGAAGTTTTATTATTACATTCGAACATATACAGGTATGTTAACTGCCCTGAAAACTACAACTTGGCTACAGACTGAACAATGAGGGGAGATTTAAAAATGAAAATTTATAAGGCTATTAAGTATTTATTTATACCTGTAATGAGCAGCATCTGGAGATCTTTTTAATGCATTATAAGGCAAATTAAATATTTAAAACAGGAAATTTCTATGAAAATGAAATAATTAACATGAAATTCTGAGACAGCGAAATTTTCAAAAAACCCTGTATTCAGGGGTAGACCCTGAAATTTTTCATAAGAAAAGTATTGTAACCAGGAAAAAGTTCAACGATAAGATTTATGTGTATATATATGTTTAAAAATATATTAAATTCAGTTTTTTTTTTTTTTTTTTTTATGGTGATATGTGTATAGGTGCATGAGTGAATACGATATATATATATATATATATATATATATATATTCATTAAAATGAAATGGATTTATTATAAATTTATTAAATTTTTATTATAATTTTAAATTTTTATTAAAATAAATGTTCGAAGTTGTTAAAAAACTTCTAAATTGAATACGATATCGTCTAAACATATTATTTAATTCAGTTCAATTTGTAGGTATGTTATATCACCGTCACAGGTATTGTATAAATATTTTTTGAGAAAGCTTTATATATATATATATATATATATATATATACTTCCCCCAGAGACATAACGAAGAAGTCTCATATTCTCATACATATCGACTCAAAATTTTTAAAGTGCGCTAATATCTAGAGTCTAGAACGATCGAATTTGGTATGCATGTTACAGATAGACCATCATCGCAAGAACTAAATATATTTTCACTGGAGTGAAGCTTATAATTCTTTTACTAAAATCCTAATTATTACATTACGGTCTACAGTGTCACATATTTTAAGGTGCATTTTATTAATGTTAAATCGTTCAAAACAGAAAAAATAATAATAATAATAATAATAATAATAATAATACATTACACTGCTTAGTTAAAGTATGGTCTTTCGCGAAATTTTATATACATTACTTATAGTTTTTATACATGGAAGATTGAAAGGATAGATATTTTACAAATTTAAACTAGAGTTAGAAGTTACATATTTTTTTTTTTTTTTTTTTTTTTTTTTGGGGGGGGGGGGGGGGGGGGTTGTTAAGAAATTGATTGCGCGTACTTTCGAAGCTGTAAAACTATTAGAGCAGGAGATAGGGGAGGGGCTCAAGTATCTGAAAAATTTTAAATAGAGTGAGAAACCATATTACCAGGTTTTTGGAAGCGAGGTATCGATTGAGTATACTTTCGAAGTTTTAAAAATAATAGGAAGAAAATGGCGGAAGATTTTTTTTTTTAAATAGAGCTAGGGATTTCAAGAAACGTGTTATTAGGTTTTTGGGGATGAGGAATCGTTCGCGAACAGGTTCAGGGCTGACTGTGACCCTAGTTCAAAAATCCTGAAATTACATGAAAAGAAAAATAGACCGACAAGAACAGACACGAAAAGAAAAATAGAAATAATTTTCATGATTGTAACCAATAAAACACATGTAAAATTGCTGAAAATCTAAAAAAATACTAGACAATTACAAAAGATATACCTAAATTTCTATTACATAACGATTTTCTCTAAACAGTCACTCAAAAAATTCCTGAAATCAGGAATTATATTATGCAAAAATTCCTGAAATCAGGAAAAAATCCTACACACAATCACCCCTGCAGGTTGATGCAATTATCTGAAACAGGGAAGGACTCTGCAGGCGCCATTGAGCGGAGCTTTTCTATTATCAGAATTTTTAAAGGTTGTTTTTGCACGGTAAGCAAATAGGTCGCATACAGATATTTTCTAAAGATGCTCAAATCGTATTCAAGACATTCCCAAACGCGTAAATCTATCGAAAATCGGAAGTCGAAAGTTTTTAGGAATCTAATACTTTCTTCTATTGAAGAAAGTAGTAAAGAAAATAAGTGAATTTTCCTATTTGCATATATTAACACTGACTAACTTAATGCTCAAATAATTTTTTCAACAATTTTTCCAAAGTAAAAATAAACTCTAAAACCAGTTTTTCACGTCCAAAACCCTAATAAACTGATTAACCTTAACAGAAAAATAAATAAATAAATCATTATTATTTTATTGCTTAAAAATTACTATTATTTTATAGAAGATTTATGCAATTGCTTCCTTTAAACAATGATTAAAATAATAATAATTCTAAAAAATTTCTTTAACCAAAAATTTTTGTAATGAGAAAAATTTCTCATTAACAAAAATTCCTGTAATTTTGCAGCCTTAAAAATTAACCTTTTTTGCATGATAAATATAACAGTATATATAACATGATATATATAACAGTAATAATAAACTAGTTTAACTATAATTTTAAGAATAGTCATAGCTTTTTCAACCTTTCTTCAGCACATACGGCAATTTTCATGCGTTTTGAATTTTGATTAATAATATTTTATGTGTGTTACATTATTTTGTGTAAATAAAAAAAAAAAAAAAAACTGGATTGTGACTACATAATATAATGATATTAAGTAATACTCGAATAAAAAAGGTTGAATTGTTTCTCGGTTTATTAAGATAACAACACCGCATATATTCTTTTAAATTTATGTTTTAGATTTATTTTATTTATTTCAAATCGTAACTTTAGAATATCTGTAGGTTTCGATTTCGGTAGATAATATCGGATGTTAAAACTAAAGTGAAGAAAAAAAAAAAAAAAACTTGAAAGAAAACTTTCAAACAATTTATAAAAACCAGCTTCGTTCAAATTATCATCCGCTATTTCAAGGTCGCTTTATTCATTAGTATCTCTTCAAATGACAGAAGACAAAGTAATTTTTTTTTTTTTTAAATTTATTATTTTAATGGCACTTTCATTAGCGCTAGACAGAAAATAACATGACATAAGTTAACTACCAAATTTGTGAAATACAACGCTTTTCTAATAACTAAATAATACTTTTAATAACTAACGCTTAATTTAATACTTTTTTTTAACTAAGTTAAAAAGTTAATGACTAAGTTAAGAAGTGTTAATGGATTCGGTTCGTCCATCTATCATCTTCATAAATAATTTTAGATGGTGTTAGGGTTAACGCCAGTTGCCTACATGAAGTTCCTATGCCTAAGTGGTGTATCCTTTTAGATTAGCGAGGACTTTTTTGAAAAAAATATTTAAATAATTTATTTCATTATGTAAATTTAGGACTCTAATTTTCAATTTATTTATTTTTATTTATTTATTTATTTTCAAAAAATTGCTCACTAAGATGAAAGGAGGCATGTTCAAAGAGTAATATTCAAAAAACAAAATTTGAAAAACTTCATTTTGGAATGAGATACTCTTAGCAACAAAAATCCCTTAAAATAAAATGAGAAGGGAAAATAGAAGGGAATTTGATGTACAGCCTTAAGACCGATTGACAACACTACAATCCTAGATTTAGATGGAATACAGCCCGTGGCTATCTTTCTAAGGAATTTTTTTTCTCCCCTTTAGTACAATGATTGTCCAAGTAGGCAGTGCCTTTTAATGGGGAAAATGACATATTCACCAAATAGAAAAATCCAAAATTATTAATTTTAAAAGAAAAAATCAATAAATATTTGACTTGTTTATATATTCCGTACGAATCATTTTCTTCGTTCTATTTTTCATTGCGCCTTGTAAAGCGCCACATAGCAGATATTTTTTTTAACTTTTTTTTTTTTTTTTTAAATTATTATTGAAACTCCTTGAGCGCATTTTGTGAATAGTCCACATACCAAATTTGGCAGCAATCCGCTCAGCCGCCTGAGCTGTAAAATGTTGTTTATATCGTAAAGTTTCATGATAAATACCCCGTAGGTGAACGCTAAAAAACGTGCAGAAAAATACCACTTATTTCAGTTACTAAAACAAGACAAAAAAAGCACTTTAATAAATAATCGAACAAGAATAAAGCTCATTCGATTTTATTTATTTTCTTTCACTCTCTCAATTTTCATCCTTAATTGCAAAAGAACTAATTCAGAATTAATAAACTTCTATTCTCTATCACAATAAGATTTTCCTTCATTGAAACTTTTTTTCCCCAAACAGTTATTTCGAACAGCTTCTTAGACACAGAGGCGGCAACATACAAGCAGAAACACTTATTTTGTGTTCTCTTTTTAAGAAAGCGGAGAAACGGACACAAAACATCTCGTTGTTGTCTATCGCTGATTGGTTAATCGCGCATCACTGTCAACAAGATCAAAATTGCGGATGTCTCTGAATCTCTTCTTTCTTTTAGGAAACATCTCTCAACACTGCGAGAGGAGATTTTTCTTCTTTTACAAGATGGCTAATATGAGGTTAAGGACATCTGATGTCCAGAGTTTGATTCAAAAATGTTAAGAAGGAGGGATATAGAATCATATTTATTTTAACGGAGAGGGATGCATGTAAATGAGATAACATATTTAAAAGAAAATCGTCTGACACAGAACAGAGGAGATAAATTTCAATCATGCGATAAGCGAGACGCATGAAAGAAAAAAAAAAAAAAAACTGTTCAGTTTCCGCATTACGATTTTAATAAGAGCATTTTGTCCTTAAAAAAATATTTTTAAGGACATTAATGGATTAAAATGGTTTTTCTTGGACTGATTAAGAAGAGGTGGTGTGGTATACTTGCCCAGCCATAGAACAGCAGAGATAAATTTCAATCATACGAGATGAGAGACGCATGAAAGAAAGAAACAACGGCTCAGTTTCCGCATTACGATTTTCATAAAAGCATTTAAAAGAATATTTCTAAGGACATTAATGGATTAAAATGATTTTTCTTGGATTGATTAAGATGTGGTTCGGTGTACTTGTCCAGATCAACTGTTTATGGTAGGAACCTGGGCCGAGTCCCACCGTAGTCATTTTTCCAAGAGGCTCATAACCTCGCAAGTTTCAGGGAAAAAAAAAAAAAAAAAAAATCCACGTAAAACTCGAAACGACTAGGTCGGCGAGCCGGACCTGGGTTCGAACTAGGTGCCTACCGTCTACCAGATTTGAGAGCAGAATCTCTCGATCACTGATGGAGCCTGGTCAAGAAGAGAAATATAGAGGGAAATTCAAACCTCTCTTAAAGACAAAATAGATTTTTCTTTTGGACAATGGCAATACGAGGAGGACATTTGATGTCCAGAATTTGATTTAAAAATATTATGAAGAATGGATATATAATTATACTTATTTTAAAGGGAATAGAGTATAACTAAAACAAGAGATTAGAAGTATCTATATAAATAAAGCAAAGAGCTCGTCAGCGGAACACATCCGGGTGGACCACTTCCATTTTTGATTGGTCTAGATTTAACTACTTTGGTGATAAAGGCCGGTCATTTTTTTAAAGTAAAAACTGATTTTTTTTTTTTTTTTTTTAGATACTATATAGCTGTTATACTTCTTTAAAAGAGCTCTAAAATCTGTTATTTTTTGTGAGGACGCTATTTACATCAAGTTATTAGATTTAAAGATATTACGTTGCAAAGTTTCACAACGCGATATCCTTCGATTGCTTTTATCTTAAAATAAGAGCATAATATTAAACAAAAATAAGTCTAATATTAAAGAATAATGAATAACTTTTTAAAAATTATCAGTTAAGTTCTAAGAGCTGCAATTTTTAAATTACTGCGTACTTATTTCCCATACGTAATCCATTAAATTTGTTTTAAAAAATGTTGATTCATTCTTGAGAATCATTCACATAAGACCATAGAGCATTGTTGCAAAACAAAAGAAATATTTTATTTAATTTAATTTGTAATAGTATGTTATTTTGACTTTTTGACCTTAAAAGAAATTTTTTATTTCATTACAAAGCCCAAAATGTGATATAAAAAATAGTGATTCAATTCACTAAAATTTAGTGACCAGCGAAGCGGGCGTAGTCTGCTAGTATATATATGTGTTTTGTAGTTTCATTGGAGTTAATTTAAAATGAGTATTCTATTTTTCAAATCTAAATTTCAAATTGGCTTTTATGGATTGTTGTGGCAGATTTATCATCTGTTTGTTTTTCGTTCTCATTCTTATTGTTATGATTATATATATATATATATATATATATATATATATATATATATATATATACAGTAACCGCCGCTTAATAAATTCACTGGTTAATAAAATCAGCCGCTTAATCTGATGAAATTGTCAGGACCGGAATCAAATCAATACAAACTATTTTTAAAGGCACAGCTTGATAAAATCAGCCTCGCCGTTTAATAAACTCAAAAATATCTCCTCAGCAGCCAAAAATATCATTTATGCACACTAAAAAAATATATATGTCTATATATTTATTATTATTTTTCCTTTTTTTTTTTAATAAAAAAAGAAATTAAAGCACAAAAAACTATCCGTTATCGTTCATTGTCGAAGATTTTACACTTCCAGCACAGTTAAAAATTAAGCACGCCCCATAACTTATCTCCGTAACAATTTCAAGGAACGTATTCTTGAAAGCGCAGCAAAAAGTTACAAATTTCATTTGAAATTATATATATATATATATATATATATATATATATATATGTAAAATATAATTATATATATATATATATAATAATTATATTATATATATTTATATAATATAATTATTATATATATATATATATATATATATAATAATTATATTATATTTATATATATTATTATATATATAAATATATTATATAATTATATTATATATATTTATATAATAATTATATCATATATATTAATTTCTAATTATTAAAAGCTAATTTCTAGTTCTTATTTAGAAATTTCTATAACTCATGAGGCTTACACGGAAAGATTTTAAATTTGTAAGAACAGCGCATGAACTGTTGGTAAAGTAATGATGATTTTCCTCAAAGGAAAGCGCATGGGAACTTGGAATGCGTTTTACTTATATTGAAGGAACTACTAATTAATATTACCTATCAAAATTAATTAATATTGTTTACTAGTTCCGTTATTCGTTACCTTTTGAAGTTTCTTTCCAAATTCAGGGAAGTAATACCTTTTCCTTAAATGCAGGAATGTTCGCCGATATAAAAATCAGCCGCTTAATAAAATCACTTTGGCTTAGAACTAATGTGATTTTAATACTATTTATTAATACTATTTTAATACTATCTATTTTATATGAGCGTTTAAACGCTCATATAAAATAGGAGATTTAAGATCTAAACTTTTAATCCATTCTCACAATAGTGATCATATTTCAGATTTTGAAAACTTTAAAATTTTAGCTTCTAATATAAATATTTATGAATCCCGTATTTTTCTAGAGGGCGCTTTTACTAAAATGCAACATTCTGCCTTGAACGAGGCTAAAGCTATTCCTCCTGAATATTTAATCTTGCTATGATGTATTTAGAATTTTTGTAAATGTTGTGCTTGTATGTTTGACACTGAGGAGGGCTAGTGTTCTAGCCGAAACGTCTGTCTTATGTTTTAATGTTTTAATGTTTTTTAATTAAAATGTATTTTTAAAGCTTTAAATTTTTGTATCTTTTATCTCATTTTAAATGTTACATTGGTTTTAATATATTAATGAGACGTATAAATTATGTTTAATTTTATTAAAATAATAATAATAATCTATATTTTGATCCATAAAAAAAAAAAAAAAAAAAAAAAAAACTATCTGTGTTATGAATTCTAAACAAAATCAATTAGTAATTAGAATTCTAATTAAATTCAATCTATAATTTATAAGCAATTTTATAAGCAATTAATTAATATCAGTCTATAAATAAGAAATTGGAAACAAACTATACTTTATGCAGTAATTTATTTTTTAGATTCTCATATTCTGGTGTGCAAAAATTATTAATTGAATTTATTTATTTATTTTTCCAGTAAGGAATCCAAATCCCCCTTTAAAGTCTTTAAATTGCATCCGGCAAAGTTTAAGAGAGAACAGCAAAAATCTATGGAAAATCCGTTTTAAATCACTATACATAGATATTTTAAAAATATTTCTTTTTTCTTTCTTAGTGAGATCTTTATTTATTTATTTATTTTTTTTTTTTTTTTATATAGAACAAAATCAATTTTAATACATAAATATTGTTACAACGGAAGTTTTCTCTGCATCCTTTTTCTTTTTGCAGTGAAAGTAGTTTTACAGGCAAAATATAAATAAAATGGGCAGTTCATTCACTTTCAGTGAGGTCAGCCTTGGTGACAAACTTGGCGACCAAATTTCGCGAAAAATAGTAATTTGGGGTTCCCGGAGTTTCGAAGCTCTACAATAGACAGGAGCGGAAATCTAGAACTTTTTATGAGAGTCTGGATAAAACTATCGCCAAACCCTATTGATGAAAGCTATACAGAAGTAAGCTAACTTCTTCGGGGGAGTGTATAGTCAATGCGATAGAGTTGTTCAGAGACCTATTCTGAACGATTGCATTTTGTTGGAGATTGTGCTCTAAGCGACCCATCTTTTTTTCCTGAGCTGGAGAAAATTTATGTTCTGGAGTATTTGATATTATTTGCTTAACTCCTGTTAAACAAGTGACTGTTTTCTTGGAATGTTCCAGAACATTCGTCGAATAACAGTTCTTGCGATACGAGTGACAGTTTCATTGGTCTGTTTTCAGACAATTCAACGAACGAACGGTGCTATTGGACTGTTTCGGGAATATTCGTTGTAATGTAATCACAGTTTTATTGCACCGATTCGAGAAGTTGCGCTGATTAAAGAGTATTTCCTCGGTTAAAATCTGCCTATTTCTTTGAGAACTACTTTCTTACACAAAAAAGTCGACAATTTTTTGGTATCAATATAAAATATATCTTTTTTAAATATTGTTTAACAAAAGGTACTTTAATTTGAAATTTTTTTTTTTAATTAGTTATTTAAAAGTTAAAGACAAAAAAAAATCTCTTTAAAAAGGTCTGAAAATAGTTCAAATTCATATAAATACCAAAAGCGAAAAAAATTTATATTTCCACGCGCATTTACATATAAAATGTCTTTTTTTAAATATTATTTTAAAATAACTTATTTTATTTAAAAAAAAAAAAAAAGAAAAAAAATTATAAGTGAGTGTGAAAGTTCCCGTTTTTTTTTTTTTTTTTTTTTTTTAATGAAAACGAAATCTTGGATTCACACTAGTATAAATTTATCATTTAAGTACACTTATGGACCATATTCCCGCTTTGGGTTCGAGACTATAGAAAATCAGCTGTTTTCGGTAAACAATCCTCAACTCTACCATATCAAAGCATTGCATTGTGGCTTGCAAAAATTTTTATCATGCAGTATTATTTATAAGAGTTACAGATTATATGAAATTGAAGTAAGAGTGATATAGTAATACCTTTGTTTTGTTTTTAATCCAGTTTTAATAATATATTTTAATATTAATGAACATATGTAATATTAAAAGTTGCTATGTGAACTGTGGCGATGTTAACAAATTTAAATGGATGTTCCATTTAATAAATTCCTTTATTAAAGTGAATGAAATTCTAATTATTTAAGCTTTGACGTCTATATATATATATGTGTGTGTGTATAAAATGTTCTTATTAATCTTTTATTCATTATATATATGTGTGTATGTGTGTATACACATAAAAATGTTCTGCAATTTTACGATATGGAATAGTCTTAACTTTATCATTCGATTCAGTTGTTTACATTTCTCTTTTGTTCTTGTTTCAACATTGTTATTAAGTTTCACTGCAGAAATATTTAGGAAAATGCTATGCGTAACAATAAAATGGCATTTTGAATCTAATTTGTTTACAAAATATCGGCCACGTGTTCGGCGATTTTACCCACGGTGACGTCACAGGAATATTCTCCATTGTAACAAATTATTTGTGTGTTAATATAAACGTGTTTACATGAAAAGCTCATTCCGGTGTGTATTCAAGATTTCGTTTTCGTTAAAAAAGGTGGAAACTTTCATGCCTGTATTATACATAATTCACATTAACAGTAAATGATCAATAATTAAACCAATGTTAATGCATAAATTCATACCATTTTAATCTTCCAAAAAATAAATAGAACCAAAAATAATTCTAATATCAATAATCATTTCTGAACATCTTACCTAAAAAAAAAAGAAAAATCTTGTGAAATTAAATGCATGTAATAAATAAATTAAATTATTAAAATAATACAATATGATATAAATAAAGAACAATTTGCCAAAAAATGACATAAGTATTATTTAAAATTTATAAAAACATTTCAATGTACATCAATGTCATAGAGGTGAAAATTTCCCCCTAACATAAGATAAATGCCAAGAATTCACTCTCAATAGCTCGGAGTAAAAACAAGTCCTAGGTCTGGGTGGAATACCCTCCGTTAAGGGTTTTTTTTTAAGGGGTTTTAGCCTTTAATTATGGGAATTTAAGAGAAAACACGAAAAATACCTAACGGCTAGGTCGACGAGCGTGACCTGTGATCGAACCCGTAATGCTCCTATTACACACAACGGTGTTTCACGCAACTTTCATTTGAGCCAACTTTTGCTCCAATTTTTGGAAGCCGAAATCGGAAAGAGGGTTGCAATATTTGAGTTAAAAATTGTTCGAAAAGCTGGTTTACATGGTGTACAGTACATGTTAACGCGCACTTATTTATCGCTCTTTTGACGGAGATGACGTGGGAGAACGAAGAGAACGACGGTGAATGTATTCCCGCCCGGTGAATGTATTGTCTTTTCTCGGCGCGTAAGGAGCTTTCATCTCATTGGTTTATCACAATAGGAGAAATTGCTCGTAAGAACAACTTTTTATGACTAGCCAAAAAAAAATGTTCGTATTCCCAATTTCTATTACACTGGGCGTTAAGGTTATTTGCGCCAACAAAACTGGCTCAAATTAACAATTGGCCCAAAAGTTGTGCGAAAACTCGTTGTGTGTAATAGGAGCATTAGAAGGGGTGAAATTACCTAACAAAAACCCTGAAAACCACTACTTACATGCAGATAAGGGAGAGTTATTAATTGTTTATCATATACTTACCTGTAATAAGTGATATTTGGAGGCTTCTTAATACATTTTAAGGCAAATTAAACATTCAAATTGAGAAATTTCTTTAAAAACAAAATAATTTATTATAAAATTCAGGGACAGCAAAATTTTCAAAACCCCTGAATTCCGGGTTAGCCCCTGAAAAGTTTCGCCTATGCGTAAGGTTGAGTAAATCTCTAAACAAAAACGCTATGGTTGTGTTTTTACAGTTTGAACAATAGTTTTATTTAAAATGTACCCAATTTAAAGTAAACTTATGCATTAAAAACATCAAAAGTCGACCAATGTACAAATGTACAAACTCCCTTTAGCCGCTCCTTTACAAAATTCAAATTCATAAAAATCCATGAATTTTATAAAAATGATCCTTTTATAAATTTTGTCCACGTTTTCCGTATTATTTCAAAGGACTGCTTATACTTGATTCAAAGAAAAACTATTAACTTGTTTTAAATGTTATATAGTATTACATACTAATAAAATTTAAGGTTCAAACAATATATATATATATATATATTTAATATTTTTTAAATTTAATATTTATAAAAATTTAATATTTTTTGAATATATATATATATTCAAAAAATATTAAATTTTTTATAAAAATAAGATTGAAACCTGGATTAAGCCTTGATTATTAAAGATTTTTTTTTTTTTTTTTTTTTTTTCAAAGTAAAAACATGCTTTTAAACATAATTGGAAGTTTATAATTAATATTTTACAAATTTTTGACATTTTACAGTATTTTATACTTTTAATAGAGTATAATAATTTGTAAATATTCATTAATTAAAAGAACTTCTATGTTAAAAGAAAAAAAAATATTAAAAGGAAATGACAAAAAAAAAAAAAAAAAAAAAAAAAAAAAAAGAAGAAGAAGAAGAAAGAAAGAAAGAAAAAGAAAAATGTCCGCTGTTAGATTGAGTGTCAAATAGATAAATAATAAAATAAACATAAATTTTACAAATTTTTATAAAAACGATTAGGACATTTTTTTTTTTCTGCTTTGATTAATAGGCGCTTTTGGAATTTTCCCATACAACAACGAAAAACAGACAAATTCATGAAGTTATATTTTCATACATACACATTTAAATGTGCCAAATTATTGAAACATTACAACTGATTGACAAAGAAATGAATAGTGATTTTTATTATCTGATACATTTTATGTTACAATCAATTATTTTGTGAGGATATTTATTAGAGAATTATACTCCGAAAATTATTTTTTAAATTCAATTGCATTTTTTTTTTTTTTTCAATTCGGTTATTATTATTATTATAAAAACTATTATTATTCAAGGAATTAGAGTATTTTTTTACCCCCTGATTTGATTCATTAAAGGTGCTCCCAGTATTCACATTTTTCCGTTTAATAGCGCGAGGCAGAAAGACGAATTCAAGTAATACACACACTCAAAACTTTATCAATTCTTCAGTCATTACAATTGATTGGCAAAGAATGGAGTTAGTTATTGTTTTTATTTTGTGATTGATATGCCTTAAGTTACAATCAGTCATTTCGTTTGGATATTTACAAAACAATTGTAACTCGATTTTTTTTTTTTTTTTTTTTTTTTTTTTTATTCTGATGAATTATTTCAAAACTTCAATTACATTTAAAATAATACTTATAATTATTATTATTTATATATATATTTCCTCAAACGTTTGGCAGAGTTTCTCTCAGATAGTTTCAGTAAGGCGTTGTGCCCTGTCTGCCATTAGGTTGTAAAAATAGCGTTCTTCTAGTTCCTTAAAAAAAAAAAAAAATGCATCCTTCATGCCCCTTATTTGAAAGGGGGAAAAAAATCGCACACTTATTGCTTCTTTGTATTACAGCACAAATTTAGGAGAGAGCAACCTACAAACTGAAGAATATTGATATACTGAAGATAAATATATATAAGCTAAACTATTGTGTATGACCTTCAACACTTATTTATTTATCAGTAACAAGCAAAAGTAAAGAAAGTTAAAATTAAAAAAGTATTTATTATACTATGCATACTTATAACAGAATTTTTGAATGAGCGTGCATTTTAAATATTAGATATGGCCTTAAGAATACCAAACTGCTCTTAAAAATTTAAAAAGTGCCTTTTTTTCTTACTAGTAGCGCCCTGCCCATTTTTTAAAACCCAGGTTAAACTCTGCGCTTGGACTACCCCCTCCCCCCCGGTTTCATCAATTAAATGCACATTTAACATTTATATTTTTCAGCTCAACAACGCCAGACAGACAAATTCACAAATTGTATACACACACATACATACATACAAACGTACAATATTTATCCAAACATTACAATTGATTAACAAACAATCCAACAGTGGTTTTTCTCATACATATATTGTACATCTTAAGTTACAATCAATTGTCTAGTGGGGATACTTATTGGACAATTATACTCAAAAAATATTTTTTTCGAAATTCAGCTGAATTTTCTCAAAAGTCCTTTGCTTTAAAAATGCAAAACCCAATTCGATTACCCGATGTTAAAAAATAGAATAAATGTATATGTTTATTGGTCTGCGAAAGGGAATAAATTTGTAAATATTAGATGAGGGACAGCAAATTCTAATAACGCATATAAAGAGGTGAGACAAATTCTAATAACGCATTCAAAATTTAATAATATAAATATTGTTAAAAAATGATAAAAAACGATCGCTTAAAAAAATTAAAATTTAATTTTTAATATTTCGAATATTTATGGTAGAAGGAATAAGATTTACTGCACAAAGAGAAGAAATAGCACAGCAGTTTCTAATAACGCATTCCACATTTAATATGAATATTGTGCAAACATTATTAAAAAGCGACCGTTTCAAAAAGTTAAAATATTATTTTTAATCTTTCACAAATTTACGGTAAAACGAATAAAATTTATTGTACAAAGAAAAGAGATGGACAGCAAATCCAAAATGATGTATGGATATTGTGGAAATACGACTAAACCAACTTTTTCAAAAAATTAAAGTATTTTTGATATTTTGTCGATTCCCAAAATTACATATATATACAGTCGAAACTCGTTAACGTGAATTACTTTTAACATAAACTGTTTCTACAATCCCCACCAAAGTAAAGATTAGTTTAGTTACATGAAAATTAGTTACTGATAGCATGAACTACTAATAATATGAACAAATTTTTTATCCCCCTGGAAATTCAAGTTAACGAGGTTCTACTATATATACATATTTCTCTTAACTAATAGGGATTATTACCTCGTGATTAAAGAAAAAATAAACAAACAAAAAAGTATGCTTGTGATTCTAGTGATATTGTAAAAAGATTATTTTTTTTGTTTTCATTTCTTAACAAATCCTAAGAGTTAATTGAATTTTTATTCACATTTTAACATTGCTATTTGAGAGACTGCTTACAATAATTATGTAACAATTTTGGTCACAGTAGTTAAAAGTTAAATTAAATTCCCATATATATTATTGATTCGAAGTCAGGTAAATATTTTTATTTTGTGTTTTTAAAATTTTAGTATTTTTAGTAGTTTTAAAATCAACGTTCCTTTTCTTTAAAATTTTATTCTTAAATTGCTATACAAAAATCTACAACCTAAGTTTTAATCTATTTAAAAAGAATCTTTATTTAAAAAAAAAAAGAACCAGAATTTTTTACGTCCCTTTTGCGCGAGTTTTAAGTTAACGCTGCTGGCCTCGGCACATATGTCAACCTCCGACAGTCAAGGTTGACAATTCGTCTCTAGTAAAATCTGTATATATCAACTCAATTTACATGTACTTCATTATAATGAAACCGATAACTGATAAATTTTCGGAAATTAAATTCCACTAAAAACAAGCAAAACACCTGATAAAAAATCAATACATCAGGCATCTTTCAGCGAAAGTAATACCCTCGAATCCGCCACTGCCCTAATTATGATTCACGCGCGACACCCGCTGCTACACGTGACAAGCAAATAAGTTCGCGTGCTTCCAGTTGTAGCAGCAGCTCTTGAAACTCTCATCTCAACACCCAGGAATCAAAATACTGTTATATGTGTTTAAATCCACCGACAGATGGCGTTGACAGAACTATACGTCAGGCATACGTAGCATATTGCGTCACAAATTCAGAAGTTTCAGATTTCGATCTGCATGGAATGAAAAACGCTCTTTATGAGGATGGACAGAACAGTTTACAACCATATAGGGTGCGTAAGGGAAAAAAAAAAAAGTAACAGACGAAATAGAAAAAATAAAAATTCCTACCCTCTTCAGTGGTGTACGTGTATTCATGAAACCGGTGATTCCTACAAGTGTCACTTTATGAAGTACGTCCGACACAGAGTGCTACAAAAGTTCGATATATTAAAACGCTTTTGTTAGTGTTAAGCGTATTGCTCTTAGTTTAAATTCTTGTGTCACTTATGCCCAGGTCTTTGGAATATGTATATCTGACTAAAAAAAAAAAAAAAAAAAAAACGAAAGAACTTTTAAAATAATATAGAGTAACTTTAGATCATTTGAAAAAATTAATATATTATGGGCATCACAAAACTTTCTTCTATATTTTCCTATACAAATTCACGCAGTACAAAATATTTATTAAATTTTTATTCATAAATTTTATTTTCCATGACGACTGCACACGATTTCAGTACCTGTAAGTAAACACTAAATATCCTAAAAGTCAGAGGGAAGGGAGGGGGGACAAGTGGCGGATTTAGGGGGGGGGGGGGCTGAAGTCCCCCTCCCCAAAAGTACTGATATTCACAACTGACTATAAAAATTGTAAACTTTTCTTTGATCTGGAATAACACCTTGAAAAATCTTAGTTCCCCCCAAAAGTTAAGTTCTGGATCCCCCACTCGGGGGAACCAAATTTGTGCTCTGCAAACAAATTCTTAAAAAATTCTTTTATTTATTTATTTTACTTTAAAAAAAGAAGAGGAGGGGGGGGGGTCGATAATCTTGTGTGGTATTATTACAGATTTATGGTTCAACCACTTGTTTTAAAGGTAACACGACGAAAAATACCCATATAGAAAACTTTCAACTCCCGGGGTTACTTCCCTCATTTGTTGGGGGGGGGGGAGGGGGGGGAGGTAACGAAGCAACGCTCCCACATATCTAAAATTATTTATCCTGATACACTATTAGTTTTTATTTATTGATTTTTTAATTTTACAATGTTTGGTTAAAAATAATCCTGGTTGTGTACATTTATACGAAATTTTCTCCTATATTGCCGAATTAAAAATTTTGAAAATTTTCTATGACCACTCCACACCACTTGTGGAGTGATATGCACGAAAAGCTAATCAGCACCAACTTTATCAAGATCCAACCAAAAATAAACTTACATTAAATTTTGTCCATTGATTTGTAAGATAAAACATTGTCTACCTACAGAATTTTGGATACACAATACAAATATTTTCAAAAAATGGTCAACTCATGTTCAGAACAACTAAAAACTTGTAAATCCATCGAAAACTCGAAGTTAAAGAATTTCACGAATCTAATACTTTCTTCTTGTGTATAAAAGACAATAACGCTTACAGGAGAGGGGGGAGGGGGGGGGGAGAGGGAAATAAATTATTTATTTAACTGGAAAGAAAACAAAAAAGATATGAGTGGAAATTAAAATTTGCTTTTAACGAAATATCCAAAAGTGTCATTATTTTATTTAAGTGTTATTAACTTAATAACACTGAAAAACATTGGATCATAGACCATGAATTAATAACAATAAAAAAATAGAGGGTTGATTGTAAATTCATGAAAAAAAAAATACCTGAAATTTTATCTAGAAAAACTTTTTGTATGGTGAGAGAATAATTTAAAGGAGTGAGGTCAAATTCTCTCATTAAAAAAAAAAAAAAATAATAATTTTAATTAAGTTTAGCAGTTATATGAAATTGATATTTTAGTTTTATTATTCTACGATCTTAATTACTTGAAAACTGCAATTCTGGTATTTAAAATAAATATCTGATTTCGGGTAAATTTGCCTGAACACAATCACCCTTGAAAAAAGTTTTGCTATTTCTCCCCAATTTCAATGGCAAATTTAACAGATTACTAAAAGAATGCGTGGGAAAAAATTAGAAGAGAAAAAAAAAATTGTTTTGTTTTACATTCTAGTGCTCCTCAAACACTACAATGAAATCTATCATTTTTATGCATAAGCGCGGTTTTAATTATAAAAAAGTAATTTTTGAAGTGAAAAGGCGACTTTTTATGGTGAAAATAAGTAATGCGCAATTTCAAAACGCTCCATATTAATTACAGGGGATCCGGACATAATCCGGTAAATTGTTAGTACCGCCCCTTTTTCTACACCACTTAATTTTTAAACCAATTTTCTTCAAATATATTTACGACGAATTAAGAAGAAAAAAACACTCTAAAAAATGACTGGTGTAGAAAAAGGGGAGGTACTAACAGCATACTTGCCAACAATTTTAATTAAAAAAGGGAAGATTTTTTTTTTCTCTTTGACGTAATAAACAATACAATTTTACAATTTTAATATTTCGAAGCAATCTATAAAAACGTTTTACTATAGATTGATTATACTAAATATATAAAAGTTTTAAATGAAGTTATTCCTCTTCAACATATAAATATCTACAAAACAGAATCTGTAAGAAATTTATTTAACAATAGACAAAAAATTTAGTTAAGTTCAGAGCTGCCAACCTAATCCAGCAAATTGTTAGTACCGCCCCTTTTTCTACACCACTTAATTTTTAAAGTAATTTTCTTCAAATATATTTGCGATGAATTAAGAAGAAAAAAACTCTAAGAAACGACTGGTGTAGAAAAAGGGGCGGTACTAACAATTTGCCGGATTATTTTGGCAGCTCTGTAAGTTAAAGTATAACTAACTTTTTAAATAAATAGAATATGATTTTTGTGTACATTAATCATACATATAAAAAAAAGTAGCAGTAGCTAATTATCAGTTTCGAACGTGCTTAAAACCAACTGAGTATTAATTTTCTTAAACTGATTTGGAAAAAATTTTCCTACCTGAAAAAATTATTCTTCATTTTTTTCCCATGTTTACACACTTGATTTAAATATGACATACAAGTATTTAATTTAATTGAGGAAAAATAAACAGATTCATTAAATTCAGCAATAAAGATCTAAAAATAATTACGTGAGAAATATTGAGCACTTCCATTGCTTTACTGGTTCTACAACTGATCATTGATCACAATCTGGGGAAGGGGGGGATGCAAAAATAATTACAGAGTAAGAAATATTAAACTCTTTCAACTCTCCTTCTAGGACCTAATGAAAGAAGTTTAAAATTAATATTATCATTTATGTTGCAGATGGATAAAGATTAGGAAACAAAAGACTTCTGCAGAACATTTGATTGCTGATCACTAGTTGGAGATAAATAAAGGGGAGGGGGGGGGGGCAAAAAAT
Source organism: Salticus scenicus (assembly GCA_963930645.1). Lineage (NCBI taxonomy): Eukaryota > Metazoa > Arthropoda > Arachnida > Araneae > Salticidae > Salticus > Salticus scenicus. The sequence goes on from OZ005662.1 coordinate 32,298,745, forward strand.
AATTCCATCAGCAAGAAATATTTAACAATTCTATTTCTTTACATGTTCTAGAATCTCATAAAGCAAGTTTGAAATGAATATTGACATTTATGTTACAGATGGAAAAAGATTGGGAACCAGGAATTTTCGTACAACATTTGGGTTTTCTTTTTAAAATGAACGATATCCGCGACTTTTTTAAAAACAGAAGATTTCATCATCTGTCCGGAAGACCGGAAGATGCGTCAAAAAACCGGAAAACTTCCGGGAAAACCGGAAAAGTTGGCAAGTATGTAACAGTTTGCCGGATTAGGTTGGCAGCTCTGTAATTATAAGTTCTTTTAAAGATCTAAATTTTTTACTGTGTTCCTTTTAAAAGTCCTTCACGTCGATTGTGCTTATGCCTCTGGCAAGGAGGCCTCGTCGCTCGAAAAGCAATAGGTTGTGTGTTATGTTGCATGCAGTATCGGCGGCACGAGGCGTTGGTGCTGTACTACTTGAAGCTGCAGCCTACTCTTCACCCCTGGCCTTGCTCCTCTGAGTTTCCATTTCCAGGACTCGGCCTTTCACTACCGCCGGAGAGCAGCTAGTTTGCTTGCGGTTTGGGTTCTTCCTTCCTGCGGGCTTCCCCGGGCCCAGGCCCCTGCCTGTGGGGCCACTGGAGCTAGATGTCACCATGTCGCGGGGGTCCCGACGCCCAGGTGGACCAAGGTTCGCCGGGCAAGCCCGGGGTCACGGTGGGTCCTACTCTAAACCGAAAGATGAGTTGCCTCCGTCAGCCATGTTCTGTATGTAGCTAAAAACATATGTGCACTGAATTTTTTTACATCTCAATTACGACATGAGTTTCAAACAAATGAAATTTTTTTTTAGCTTGAAATCTTCATTAATTTTCATCATGACTCTGAATTTAAGAGTTCATAATAGACGCAGTTACTTTATTCATTTCAAAATGAATGCCCAGTTTCAAACAAACTAGCAGTGAAAACAAATTAGCAGTGAATAACTAATAAGTAATTAATTATTCCTGAAATTTTGGTCCCAAGAAAAAGAAGTTTACAGTTCGAAATTTTTTTTTTCCCCTGAGAAAATAAATAATATTTGAGGAGCTGTTGAATAATATTATTTTAGAAAGTATTACATAGCTTAGTACATTCTATAATTACTTTCTAAATATTTTTAATTGCACCTAATTTTCGTCATCAACACTATGTTACACTCTGACTCTGATTAAGAGAAACTGGTCGTCTATCTATATTTAACTTGTTATCTGACTTAATCAGTCTTATCATTTCCTTCCAATAAAAAAAAAAAAAAAAAAAAAAAAAGAATAAGAAAAACTGACTAAGAAAAGAAAATTTATTTCTTAGTTTACAACTACTTTGGTCTAGTAGTTGACCCGATTCGACCAGGCATTATCAGGAAAGAAAACAATTTCTTCAGCCGCTAATCGCGAAAACAACATAACTAACCACAAAGCCGGGATAAGCAAGTACCTACCATTTACGCGATGTTGTTGAACAAACATTAAATAGTAATGGACAAGAGCGATTAAACATCAGACAAAAACAAAATAGACTTTTTTTTTTCCCCCTGTGTTTTCTAGCAAAAGATGTTGCATCAGAGATAAAGATTTTTTAAAATAAAAATCAAACTTAAATTATCAAATAAAATTTTGATACCTAGCGATTTATTTTCATGCATTGTTGCAGTTTGCAATATTAAAATATATCTCAAGGTTAAAAATTGGAAATAGCAGAAATTTAAAGAAATTCGCTATTTCTTTCTTTTACAATACGGGAAGAAAGATAATTTATAGAAATAATCAAAAATTTGTAAATTATAATTTATGCATTCATATGGTATTCTAAAGAAGATTTATTGTTTGAAGATTATGCTACGAAAATATTATTTAACATTTCCGTTTTAATTATTACTCCACTGTTATTTCTCCTTATAAATTTATTAAATTAATTGTACAATCGTTGTGTCCACAATAACAATAACTGGTATATTTGTAAAGGTGTTGGTAGTAGCGTAGTTAATTCAGAATTTAACTACACTAGAACCATAGGTCTGGGTAATGTATTTTCCCGGATTTATTTATTATTTTTATTTTATTTTATTTATTTATTTTTATTTTTATTAAATTTTATTTTATATTTATTTATTTTATATTTTATTCTATTTTTTTTTTTTTTTTTTTTTTTTTTTTTTGAGTGGGGCAGGGTATTTATGTGAATTTTACAGAAAACCACGAAAGGTTAATCAAATAGAACCGCTTGCTTACTGAGGTAACATATTAGCTAAGTAAAAAATGAATTCACAATCAAAAGCATAATTAGATTAATTTGTATAAATAAACTTATCCTTCATTATTAATTCAAATCATTCTTTCAGGATATGTCGTCATCTTACCTGCATAATACGTTTGGAAATTTGTTGAAACCTCGATGTAATCATTTTTGTGCGTCAATTTAAAAAATGGGGTGGGGCTAAAAACTTACATTCTTATCAAGGAAATGCGTAGAAAAATATGCGTACAACCATAGCCTCCTAAACTAGATGCTTGTCGCGTGGCTCGGAAACTTGGCAACAGTTGAAGCGGTAGACAGCGTCACCTGGTACAAATTACGCGACTTTTTTATTCAACTGTCACCAATAATTTTAAGAAGTGATATATGATATACATAATCGACTTTTCTTCGCTTCTATTCACCTTTTATGTATATCATATCCCACTTTTAAAAATTTTTGGTGGCTGTTGAATAAAAAAGTAACGCAATCTGTACCAGGTGGCACTGTCTACCGCGTTAACTGTTGCCAAGTTTCCCAGCCACGCGACAGGCATCCAGTTTAGGAGGCTATGGTACAACTATTATTGTATTTAGAAGTTTAGTACTATTATTAATAAAATCTCAGACAACATCATGAAACGGGTTTTTGCGATTTACTGCTAATTTCTGCCAGGTTAAACCAGTTATCTCTTTCTGCCACTGGCAGTCAGAAACTGCTTTTTGTCACTGGCAGGGTTGAAAACTAACCGTGGTATTTGCCGAATTCAACTTACTTAGACAATTTCTTTTTACACAATTTTTATAAAAATTTCAACAAGTTTTCTAGGGACAGGAATATTTTTAATATGTCTTTTACTGTTTTTAAGTCTACGTACTTCCTTCTTTTAAATTCTTAACAAATGTATTGGATGGTGTATTTTGTTATGTTTTCATACAGTAATATAAAGCGATTTTTACGTGGGTATTTTCAATAAAATGAAAAATTAAGTTGTAAATTCAACTTGTTTTCCTTCTGAAACAAGTCCAATAAAACCTGCCACATACAGTACAGAAAAGTAGATTGGCAGACGACTTTCCTTTGTTTCACATCTTTTTCCTGACGATTAGGTTAATGTCACAATGTAAACAATTAAATATCGTGGGAGGAAGCCCCAGAGAGGGAACAAGCTTTCTTCCTGCTAAGCACCCTTCAACTTGAAGTGTCACTTTTTAACACGATGGTAATCCAAGTGGAAAATCAGAAGCTCAAGCAATGTCAAAGAAGAAAACGATGGGGAAAGAAAGAAATGTGTAAAATAACATAAAAGAATGTTAAAAGTATTAAGGAGATAAAATAAAATAGCTGAAAACTCATTCCTATGAAATTCTAATATAAAAATGGAGATTATTAAGATAATCTCTGTCATATGAAGGATAATGAGAAGATGAGGTTACAATGATAACTCAAACAAAACCGGTTCAAAGAACAATTGAAGAGACTACTTCAAATCCATCTTGCATTTCACGAAAACATCGTTTGGGCTAAATTTAATTTAAAGAACATGCACGATTTAAATTTATGTTAGCCATAAGCAATATAAAATACGTATTTTTCCTTTTTAACACGCTTTTATTAGCTTCACCTGTATGTATGTATGTTTGTAACTGCTCTGGAAGCAAACAAAAAATTTATATTGTAAAAAAATACTTTCCCTACGTGAACGATGTGGCGTTGAGGTAAGGCGCCGCGCTACCAACCTAAAGGTCCAGCGTTCGATCCCAGTCAGGGGAGATTTTTTAAAAATAGTGTTTGTTTAATTGTAAGTTATTTTAATTAAAGATTTAAATGTATGTAAATATTATGGTGTGTCACTCAGACGATTTTCTCTTACCCTGCATTTGAATACTAAGATAGATATTTTGTGCTTTTTTAGTTCACATTTCTATAAAAGCGTGCTCTTTAATTTTTTAAAACTATAATATTATTTCGTTATCCTTATGTATTTACGGAGAAGGGTTAAAAATTCTGCTTGAATATATCCTGAAAATATATCGTAGAAAGAAGGGGCGGAAGGTTACACCTAAAATGTCTATAATAAACTTTGAAATATGGGAGGAAATATTTATGCACGTACTTATGCATCCAGTGGCCACTGGATGCATGACCAATTGATACTAAAAAGTAGACATTAAAAAACTTGTCATTGGTGGTCATAATACTGACCACTTTCTGGCTGCACTATTTAAAAAAAAATTCCTTTTATTAAAACGTTTTACTGTTAATATGGACCGAAATCAATATACTGAGATGTATATATATAGCTTTTTCCAGAAGAAAGCATTGTATGCTCTATTCAACAAAAATTTGCACTTTCTACAAGCAATTTATTCATTTCGTTAGCATTTCAAAATTGCAAGGTTCTCACTGTTTTTGCAATCAATTTCCCTCTTCTATTCCAAAATCCTGTGTAATCATGGTCCACTTAATAACAATAGCACTATAGCCATTCGATTTTTACGTGGTATTCTACTGGTCTCATTTTTCAGAACTCTAAGAAAACATAAATGACATCATAATTTTTTAATTCAAGTTTTATAGTCACGTGTCATCTACTTATCTATTTATAGTCACGTGTCATCTACTAGCAAACACATGCGAAATTTTCCCACTTTATTTCTTTTCTTATCATATTTAAGTTTAAAATTTGAAACACATAAATATTATATGAATTTCACCACTGAATTAAAATTTTAATTCACCAGTCGCCAAATTATTATTAGAACTTAATTATAACATTGTGCAATAGTGAAACTAAAATCATACAAAGAAAGATTTCCAAATAAAATTCATAATTGACGACCCAGTTTTTATACTTCCGCAACGCAGTACTGTTTTAGTACAGGACCCTCAATGAACAACTTTTAAATTTTGGTCGCCATGTTGGCGATGACTTTTCATTTATTCATTTTGACATAATAATATTAATAACTAATTCCTTCTTTAATTATACTTTTTATTACCTGTTTTTTAGTCAATTTGTGATAATAATTCATATTCTGCTAAAGTGTTGCTAGGTTTAAAATGACGCTTAAAAAAATTCTTAAGATTTAACTTTTAAAAATACAGTTTTTCCGTAAAATAAGTACTCTTATAAGACAAATGTCGTCAATTTTCTTATTAGATCATTGAACTGAGTCCGCGTGCATAAATATTGTCCGTTTATAAATATTATTTTTTATCCTCGCGTATTTTATTAATTACATCACTATCATATCATTTCGGCAAAATTAATCGTAACTGGACCACGTTAGAGAAATATTATATAGATTTTCACCTGATATAGATCAATTCCACACATTTAATTTTTTCCCCCTTCACGTACTTGCTTAGCAGCAAAAAAGAGTTTATTCTAAACGTAGTAATTGTTGTAACATTGTTTTATAAATAAACTCTGAAAAATTGTCAGGTTATTCAATTTTTGTTTTCTGAGATAGTAACACAACTACATTTATACACTACACTGAAATAAATTTTTTAAATCGGATATCTCTGCAAATGAACCAATGAATTTTGCATATTTAATTTACTATATCGATTGTGGACGAATCTTTCAAAAATATGCAAACCATGGATAAATTATTACTATCATTTTTAATCTCAATACATTGCTATGCAAGTTTTTCCGTTAAATTATTATTTTTGTTTCATTATTTTATTCATAGATTTCAACATTCTAATTTATTCCGGAATATTTTTAGCCCCACTTTATTTATAGAAATATTTTCTCCAATATATAACTTCGATAAAAAATAAATAAAATAAAAAATAAAATTACTCTTAAAAAATAAGTGGTATGAAATAAAGGCGGAGCTCGAAATACTCCGGAATAAATTAAAATGATGGATCTATGTTTTATTCATTTAAAGTGTACGCATGGAATCCATGGATAAAATTTCACTTTGTTTATTCCAATACATTGTTGTAGCTATGACATCAGTTTTCAGCGCCAGGGAATTTGAGCTTTTACTATTAAGAACATTATTATTTTTTAATATCAAGTGGCAAGCAAGAAGAAAAAGTAGCTACTGAAAAAAAAAAAAAAGATACAACTGGCCATTGACCACTGTAACTAATTTTCACCTTTACTTTGAAAATAATACAATATATAACCATTTTCTACAGATGTTAAAAATATTTCATATATTTCCATTTTACTTTTAAATCGTTATAAAATAATTAATCAAACTGGGAAAATTAAATAATTAATTAAACCAGGAAAAAAAAATTATAATCGAGAGAAATTTCTGTTTACAATCACTTCTGTCATTTGGTATTGCATTCCATATCCTTTAAATTAAACTTATAAAATTTGAATGGATACTTAAAATTACTGAAAAACATATAAGGTAGGTGCTCCAGTAATTGACATCTATCCCGAAATAATTAATAAATAAGAAAAATAATAAAATCGTATATTTTACATATAAGAACTTTGACGTTTCATGTCAAACACTGGAGCATAGGATGCTAATAACAGGTAAAATGAATAACTAGCAGTGTCAAACACTGGAGCATAGGGGGCCAATTACTGATAAAATGAAAAACTGGAACATTGAGTGGGTGTCAAATAAAAATTCATAAAAAAAAAAAAAAAGTTATCAAATGTGTATATTTTAACATATATGTGGATCTGAATGTCTTTCATACCATGTATACTAACTCAAGATTTCTAAAAATATTTTCTGATGACTAGAACATTAAAAACATCAGAGATTGCTCTAAAAGTGCCAATCACTCGTGCACTTACCCTACCTAATACTCAAGTGTTGTAAAAGCTAATATAATTTGAATTGTGAAACTTTTTTGTATTATTATGAATCGGTGATTGCCAGAAATCGCAGGAATTAAATAGGAATATAAATCCCAAATGCATCGTATTACTTTTTAAAATTATTTTATAAATTTACTACTTCCTTTCTTTTCTTTTTTTCTTTAAGTGGGGGGGGGGGGGGGGGGAGTTCTGGGTATATCTGAAGAAAAATTATGTTTTCAAAGGATGCCATTTATAGCGTATATTACGTATGCTGAGGGTAAAATAAATTATTACTCGAAAACCAAAAACATTCTGATGAAATCTTACAAAAAGTATTACACCCAATTTTTGCAAAGTTACTATGAATCACCTCAAAGTGAAATTTTGTCAGTATCCCTTGAAATCTCTAAATTATAGATAAAATTGATCTAGGATTCGTGAACATTTCCGATCTTCCATTGTTTATAAATTTACACGTTTTGAGATGTCCTGAACCAATTTGATAATTTTACCATGTTTTTATTAACTTCGATTCTTGTTTGTATGTATGTTTGTTTATTTGTTTGTCCAGTACAAATCTTGCAATTGATTTTTAACTAACTTCCCGATTAGCTAGATATTTGAAATTTTCAGGACAGCTCACAACACTGTGACAATCCTTTTTTCTAATAATTTTAGTCAACTATTTCAGGTTCCGCTGCCTTCGGCAGCGCTTATATAATTCGACATAAAATTTATTTAATTAACTTCCCGACTAGCTAGATATTTGAAACTTTCAGGATAGCTCAGAACACGGTGACAATACATTTTTTAAAATAATTTTAGTCAACTGTTTTAGGTCCCTACTGTATTCGGAAGCGTTTATATGATTCAACAGAAAATTTATTTAACTAACTTCCCGAGTAGCTAGGCATTTGAAACTTTCAAAACAGTTCAGAATACGGTGAAAATGCATTTTTAAAATATTTTTAACCAATTGCTTCGGGACCCTGCTGCCTTGGCACCGTTACCAGTACAAAGCTTGCAATCAACTTTTAACTAACTTCCCGGCTAGATAGCCGTTTTAAACTTTTATAATAGCTCAAAACACGATAGCAAGGAATTTTTTAATACTTTTATCCAATTGCTCCACGCTCCCGCTGCCTTCAGTATCGTTTATATGGTTCAACAGAAAATTCAAAAACATGGTATATAAAAGTTATTTTTATCTTGTAATTATTTAGATGATGTTTGCCTTTCTATGTGAGTGTCAGCCTGTGTGCGTTTATCTAAAATTCTGTGGAAGCCGAACTAATGGATGATCACTAAATAAATAAAGAGCATTTTTTCAGATTTTTGTTACTGGAGCACAAAATTTACTTTTGTTGGTTAATACTTTTGTTTGTTAAAATTGCACTAAACTAAATATGTCAAATCATGTTAAAATATAATCCCGAATATATATATATATATTTTTTTTTTTTTTTTTTTTTTTTAACCGGGTGCTGTTATAGAAAATGATATAGAAGAAAGTTTAGTGATGGTCAGAACATGCTAATTTTTGTTATTACTACTGTTATTTAAATGACTTACATAGGTGCTGCAACGTACTCATTTTTGTTATTACTACTGTTATTTAAATGACTTACATAGGTGCCACAACATACTAATTTTTGTTATTACTACCGTTATTTAAATGACTCACATAGGTGCCACAACATACTAATTTTTGTTATTACTACTGTTATTTAAACGACTCACATAGGTGCCACAACATACTAATTTTGTTATTACCACTGTTATTTAAATGACTCACATAGGTCCCACAACATACTAATTTTTGTTATTACTACTGTTATTTAAACGACTCACATAGGTGCCACAACATACTAATTTTGTTATTACCACTGTTATTTAAATGACTAGCATAGGTGCCGCAACATATTAATTTTTGTTATTACTACTGTTATTTAAATAACTTACATAAGTGCCACAACGTACTAATTTTTATTATTACTACTATTATTTAAATGATTCACATAGGTGCCAAAGTCTCCCGTTTTTCAAGGAAGTGCTGGAATGTTTTCATAAATGTTTTCAATTTATTTAATCTTCTAAAATATGCGACAAATTCTTTTTTAAAAATAGCGGCGGTGATTCTGATTTAAAAGTTATAAAGGTTGGCAGTTATGGACTTACCTAAAATAACGAAAAAAAAAAACATTCGTTAACACTTTGAGGTGTAAGCCCGAGTGTCACTTGGGTTCCCATTTTCTTTGAAGCGAACTGACTATGAGAATCTCTCGGTTTTTTTTTAAACTTTTAACTACAAAATTGCCAATTGTATACGTTCACCGTCTGTTCAGATATTATCTATGAACCTTCTGACCGATCCAGGTTTTAATTTTTGGGTTTCTTTTTTTGTGAAAAACGAAAATATTTTTGTGAAATTTTTATTTATTTTTGTGAAAAAATAAAATATTGTGCAACATCTTCCATTTTTATAATCATTGTATATAATGTTTAATATCAAGTTAATAGTGTTTCGTTGAACGAAATTAAGACAATAATTAAAAATAATACTGAAAACGTGAAAATATTTTACAAGAGGATAATTTTTAGAAAACAAAATCTTTGGATTTGAATTTTGTGAAGGGTCCTTTTATACGAATTGAAATTTTGTGATAAAGAAATCAAACTTTGCTTGGATCGACCCCTGCTTCTACGATTAATATATATAGATATATATACAGTGGAACCTGTAAAAGTGACCACCTTGGTAAAGTGACCAGCTGACTAAAGTGACCATTTTCTTGACTAAAGTGACCATTTTCCAATTTTAAAAAGACTTTATAGAGTGACCACCTGCGTATAGTGACCATTTTAGCCGGTCCCTAGGGTGGTCACTTTACACAAGTTCCACTGTATATATATATCAATACAAAAAACCCTTAACGGGTTAAAAGTTTGTGACGCAGCACTGCACTTTATGGCTATATGAATTAGAAATACGGGTCTTAAAAATAATGATATCAAATTTTCAGTGACGCTTTGCTATTAATTAAAAAATACAGAGATTTTATTTGAATTTGTTTTTTTCTTCTATTTATTTTTACAGTGTAAACGTTATTTTCAACATAAAATAATATATAACATTTACTTACCGATACCATTTCATTCACATCTCTTATAACATCAAATAATGTGTTTTAAAAGAAATGATACTAAGCTTTGTTTGAGCTTTGCTGCGTCACTCAAAAAACTGTCGTCTTTTATGATATATATATATATAGTGACTTACATATGTGCCACATCTTCCCGATCTTCCATTTTTGATAAGTTCTATATGTATATATATATATATATATATATATATATATATATATATAATATATATAGTGACTTACATATGTGCCACATCTTCCCGATCTTCCATTTTTGATAAGTTCTATATGTATATATATATATATATATATAGAAAGAGAGAGAGATAGCAGCACCTAGTAGATATGCATTTGTCGTTTATGAAACAATCTAGAATCAAAATTCAAATAACAGTGAAGAATTATTTTTATCTAAATGATGCTATTTATCAATAAAGCTATTTTTAGATTTTTCGTAAACCATTAGGGTAGGTTTTCATTCAATTTTATTTAAAATTTTATACTCAAAATAACATTTCCTTAAGCGGATTATTATTATTTTTTTTTTTCTCTAACTTTAAAATTTACTTTATTCAATAATTTCTTATTAAATATTAATTGATAGTAAATTTAAATAGTTTCTACATTCTGAATAAAAAAACAGTTTAAAATTTTTATTAAAAAAAAAAAAAATGTTCAGCTAAAGAAATATATATTCCACTTTTATATGCTGTTAACAATTATAAAAACAGTAATAAAATATACTTTCAGCATATCACATAATTTAAAATATCTTCATTCCGACGTTTCGGTTAATATTCCATCTTTAGCCATCTTCAGGGAAATGATGTTCAAAAACTATAAACATAAACAATTTAAGCCATTCCGGAATGGCTTAAATTGTTTATGTTTATAGTTTTTGAACATCATTTCCCTGAAGATGGTTAAAGAAGGAATATTAACCGAAACGTCGGAATAAAGATATTTTAAATTATGTGATATGCTGAAAGTATATTTTATTACTGTTTTTATAATGTTCAGCTATGTATATTCAAAGTATAAGAAAAAAAAAAAAAGAAAGAAAAAGAAAAATGCCAAAAAACCCTCAAGCCAGCAGAAGACATACAATTGAAATAGCTCATTAAATTATCCTATAATATTTATTTAAAAATATTTTGCCAATTTTAATTTAGTATAATGGTTCACTAAAATAATTTAACTGAAAACGAGAGCAGTAAAATACTGTATTTATTTATAAATCAATGCAAATAATGACCAAGCTGAAACACAGAGTTACGGACACAATTAGTCTTTATTGAAAACGGCAGTGAACTGGGTCAAGATTGTGAAAGCTTTCCAGGCTGCGATATGACCTTAAATTATGTCTAAGTAGCAACGTTTAAAAAACGAAAAAAAAGTGGTTAATAAGTAGTTTGTGGTGTAACGTGTGTGAATAGTTATATGACTTACCAAAAATGCAGTCAAGTTTCTAGAGCAAGATGATTTAAGTTTTTAGACATTCTTTTCAACGGAAATTAATGTATTCAGCTTATTATTATTTTTATTAATGTTACGTAACATACATGAGTTAACTCTTTAAAAAAGGTTTAGTTGCGTTGAATTATTAAAATACATTATCACACAATTAAGTTGCATTTATTTGTTTATTTTATACCAACTTCACTCTGAATCCAAATGACAAAACAAAATAGTTTGAATGTAAACATATATGGAAGAACTAGATTTTTTTTTTTTTTTTTTTTTTTTTTTTTAAGCCTGCTACAGTAAACTCCCGACTATCCGCGAGCGGATTATGGACATTGCGGATTATCCGCTGGCGTAAGAAAAGGGTATGATTAAGAGAAAGTATTTTCTCAACAAGAAAGAAAAAAGTATAAATATACTATTGAGAAAAATATAGAAATATAAAGAAATTATTTACTCACTGTCTTTTACATTTCTTATTATGTAAAATACGAATACTTTTATTATTTTATGAGTATTTTAACTTTTCGTATTATGTTTTACAGGGATGAAGCTAGCATGCAAAAATCCTGAAAACAGTTACTCACATATGGCTACGGCTACCTATATTAAGTGTTAGATTAATACTGATGTCTGTTTACAAAGTATTTTCGTTATCATTCAACACCCCCCTCCTTCCTATTTTACCATGTTTTTATTAACTTCTATTTTTTTTTTTTTTTTGTTGTTGTTGTTTGTTTGTATGTATGTTTGTTTCTCCGGTAAAAATCTTGCAATCTATTTTTAACTAACTTCCCTACTAGCTAGACATTTGAAATTTTCACAGTAGCTCAGAACCCGGTGACAACACAATACTTCGAAGTCCGGTTTTCGAATTTTTGATTAGTTTTCGTACAGTTAATTAAAATATGAAAATAATAACATCCTAATAGCGTTAAAATAGCCATTAAAATATTAGCTATAATTTAATTGTTGTCAAAAATTTTTTTACAAGTTCATTTTCTTTCAACGTAAAAATACATACATTTAATTAAACGTGAACGTTAAAAAATTATAAAAGCTTAAATTATGCATCTCACAAAAATCGACGTCATTTTCACTTTAAAAATTTTATGCACATCGATTCATCAGAAAATTTATGATTCATCTCTATGGTTCATCAGAAAATTTAAAACATGGTATATAAAAGCTTTTTTTCTTTTTTTTTTCTTATAATAATTTTAAATAACTTTGCAAATGATTCAGATGCCTTTTCGAATAGATTTTTTAATTGAGTCCCTGCATACAGCAAATAAAATTGTCACATGTAACTGCAACCACGTGCGTGAAAGAAAAGCAGGGATTTTCTGACTATTGCTGCTTATCATAATTGTATCTCATTGTATACGATAAGAAAGCTGTAAGCAATTTGGCTGACCTCATGGTACAGAGTTGAATTTTCGCCGTTGAACAACATGACCAAGCTTGTGCCAACTGATGACTTTAAAACTGCACCGAAAACTAGCGTTGAAAACGTATAAATAAAAATTTTGTGTGTAAACATCATAAACCGCTTTATTTTGTTCAAATTAAAGTGTTCACATGAAGTTTTTATTGATGAAGCTTAAGTTTACATGACTAAAACAAACAATAAATATACTCAGTGCCTGATTTAAGGCAGGGCATTCGGGGCATGTGCCCTGGGCCCTCTCACCGAGGGGGGTCTCCAAGAAATTCAATCATACATTTAAAAAATAGTTAAAATGAAAAATTTCCAAATTTTGCTATAATGATCATTGCTTTTTGTTTTTTCGTCGATAGATGGAGGTATTAATGCACTGTTATATAAATCAGCGGTATAATCTTTCAAGGAAACTGTCAGTTCATTGAAAAAATTGCAATATTTTTGCTAAATGCAAATAAAACTGCATACTACCGATACTGCATTCCAAAGTCTTACAAAGGCTAACTAAATCCGAGGCACACACCGCAGTGCAGATACGCGGGTGCGATGTACGTTGACCCGATAGACAAGCATCGGATCTAGTTAAGTCTTACCAATAAAATGAAAAGTGGAGAAAATTTTTAGGCACGTGAATCAAAAATATGCGGTTTGTTTTGTTTGTTGTAATATTAAAGTACGAGGAAAAGGGGCCCATTGAACATGAGTGCCCTTGGCCTCCAACTGAGTAAATCGGTCCCTGAATATACTAGTATGTTGTGGCCACCAAAAGACTATCTTCTATATTTTCCTATATTAATTCACTATGTGCAAATAATTTATTAAAACTGTTATTTATTAAAATTATCTAATAGGATGAATGCAAATGCTTTTCATCTTAGAGAAAACTAACACATAGGTGCCAAGTCTCCCGTTTTTCAAGGGAGACTTCAAACCGGAAATTTTTTTATAGCTACTTTCTGTAATATTAATCGTCGAATATATATATAAATATATTCCATCTAAAAAAAACTGGGGTCAATTCTGATTTAAAAGTTAAAAATGTTGGCAGCTCTGCTAACACTAAATATCCAAAGAAAGACAGTTTCATTCTCTATAACATCTTAAAAAAAAGCTTTTTTATAATGGTTATCACACATATCAAACTTCATATAGTATATATGCCACAGAAATTCAGATATTGCCTTTCCATTATCATAGAAATTTGCTATACATATCAAGTTTTGTTTGATGATAAGTCTGATAATAGAAACAGAGATGTAGCCTTCATTTAAATTGCAGAAATCGCAGTGTAACAGTGCCACCTGATGAGTGGTTAACACCAAAAGTTGAGTCACTATTTTGTCAATGTGCATCCAAACATAAATTTACATGCGATTCTGTGCAGTAGTTCCTGAGATATAACCTTCCCCTAAATTGTGGAAATCGCTGTATTGCAGCACCACCTGTTGGCCGATAAGCATTCGGTTTGAACCAGCATAATGTCTCAATGACCTTCTCGCATATCAAGTTTTGTTTGATTATATGCAATAGAAACTGAGATATAGCTTACGCTTAAATTACGAAATCACTGTATAGCAGCGCCACCTGTTGAGCGGTTGGCACTAAAAGTTTATAGGCACTAATTTAGGTCAAGGTGCATCTACATATGTATTTATATACGATTCTGAGTAGTAGTTCGGGAGATACAGTCGCCACAAACTTTTTGTCACATTGTCACACACACGAAGACAGACAGGATAGACGGACACACATTTAAAAAAAAAATGGTCAAATCATGTTCCAGACCTTTCAAAACTTGTAAATCCCTCGAAAACCGCAAGTTGAAAATTCTTACGATTCTAATACTTTCTTTTATTGCATACAGAAGAAAGTAACTAGTAGCTTAACAATTTATTTTCCTCAAACAGGACACATACCATTATACCATTACAAAAAAAAAACCTGGAAAAAAATTTTGAGATAAAACCTGTAAGACTTTGCTTGAATAAAGTATTAAAAAAAAAGAAAAAAAAAAAAAAGAAAAGAAATTTGCATTTTTGGCCCAATTTTAGGCAAAAGCAGTATACATTCGGTATACAGTGCAGGGGTCGTAATAAAAGTGGAGGACGTAATAAAACCGTAATAATCGAAAAACTGCTGTTAAAACACTAAAATTGGCGATTGCAGAAAGAGAAACGGAAAATATCCAAGCGCGGCTTTTTCTTTTGTCCCAACTTGTATTTGACCCTACGTACAGCCTTGCAAAACTAATTGTAGTCGAAAGAAAGAAAATAAAACTTCGGTCAAGCACTAGTTTATTCTATTTTTCAGAAATGTGCAAAATTTCAATAACATCGGTTCATTCGTTTTTCAGAAATTGCTTTCATGGAAGGTCTCTTAAGAAAAACTAGATTCCATCGGCTGAATTTTTCAAATTTTTTAATGAAAATTTTATAAAATATTGTTTAAATGTCGCTAAGAGAGAAAAATATGCTTTATTATTACCATTATTTTAAACCTTCGAAACTCGTATAACCCCTTAAAAATCCAAACCCAACATCATAATAAAGAAGTAAAATAATTCCAATTAATTATATAGATTTTGCAATTTTATGAGAAATAAATTGCTCCTCAAGAGCCATAAGATATTGTCAAATTTATTTTAGCATTCCGTGGCTTTTGGCGTTTAAATGAAATGAAATAAGCGAAAAAAAAAAATTTTTTTTCAAATGAAATGAACATCAGATATAGGATAACACTCTTTTACACTATTAGTATTACTTTTTTTTTTTTTTTAAATGTATATTTTCTAAACGTATATCTTTTTTAATCAAAAGTATATTGTATATATAATATATATATATATATATATATATATATATATTGATTTTTTTTCCCCCAAAAGTACATTATATTGTATAAATTTCGACAAAATTGGCGAGTATTTGTATATTGTATTAAAGGGCCCTCTTCACTCACCGCCGCCAAGGTTATTCTGCGGGAAATTTTTCTATACAAATAACTCATTAACTAATACATATTTTTAAATTTTGTTTTCACATTCTGAAAATTCCCAGCTGTTAAATTTACGGACCTTTTTTAAAAAATTATTTTTTTATATTTTGTTTTGAAGTGCAAAATACGAATTTTCAATATGTGAAATTATTTCATTTTGCAATTTCAAAATAAAATATTAATAATTAAAAAAATACATTTAAAAAAAAAGTCGTCAATTTAACAGTTGGGAATTTTCTGAATGTGAAAACAGAATTTAAAAATATGTATTAGTTAATAAGTTATTTGTAAAGAAAATTTCCCCATAGAATAACATTGGCTCGGTCTTCCGGCGACGGTAAGTGAAGAGGGCCTTCACTGCATCTACAAAATTACAAAAAAATCTGTTTATCTGAAAACAGACCTAATTTTGTCATTCATGATCCCCTGAATATAAACGTTTATTATTTCATGCAAACAAAATGCTTCGAATCGCTACGTAAACCAACAAGAAATACCATCCAACCAAACATTGGATTTCCTCTTTGTAAACTAGTAGGTCGAAATTGGGAAATCTGTTAAAAGATGCTGTTGTACGCAAGCATGTAATTACCGTCCCAGAGTAAACAAGCGTTTAGAAAAACAAAATTGTCTAAGATTTCTTACTCTGCAGACTTGGACCACTTTCACTCAAATCTGGGGGGTCAAGACCCGAGTTTATTACACACCAAGTGGCGCCGAGTTTACAAATGATACTTCTATCTGCTCGGGTCCATTAACAGATATGTATTTTTTCTTTACTTTATTTTTTCTTCTTCTTCTTCCTCCTTTTTTTTTTTTTTTTTTTCTCTAACGTCTGACAGAATTCAGCAAAAGGAAGCACGGGACTTCGGCAATTAGATGAATGCACTAACAACCGTTCATATCGGATTGAATGAAGTGAACGGTTATTCTGAAGGAAGACCAAGTTTAATGCTTCTATCTGTTTGCCCAGTGTCGCCAAATTAGGGATTTCGTCCCCATTTTGGAAATTTTTCGAGCTTCTGGGGACTTTTTTGAGAACCGAATATTTGTGGGGAATTTCGAATGGATTTTTGAAATTTTGGGGAGAAATCTGGGGAAATTGTCAACTTTTTTTTATCTACCTGATAAGTTTACAGCGTTGCACAGTAGGGATTTGTCTCTATGCGTAGTTTCTTTGAATGTAGAGACTTTTTGAAGGCACCCCTCTTTCCCAGGACATCCTGAGGATGAAAATACATCCTACATACATCCTCAGCACTAAAGCACTTCACGCAGACTTAAGGGGAGGCTCTTTTCAATTTTTACCCTTTACACTTTGCACCTTAATGAAAAAATTTTTTGAAGATTTTTTAACTTAAAAAGTAATTATAATTGATTAATTAATAATAAATAATATATAACCAGGTCCGACAAATTCCGGGTACCAGGGTGACTATAAATATCCAGCAACCAGTTACGGCAGACTGACAAAAAAAATTCCTGCATTTGTACAATTTTTTTTTTTTTTTTGCTTTACCTCCCACCTTCTCGTCTTGGTATAAAAGATGACACTGCTGATGTGTTTAATGAATAGTATGAGTTTAATGTTTTCTGGAAAAACTTAACAATTATTTTTACTTTTGAAAGATGTTTTTCCATGAAAGATAAATTGCCATATTTGATAAATCTTCTTACTATTATACTGGCACTTTCTATGTCAACATCTTTGTGTTGAACAAGATTCTAGCATCATAAACATTGCCTAAAGCAAACTATGTTTGAATTTAAAGCGAGAAAGTAGGAATAATATGATGTTTATCAAATAGATCCTCTTTAAAGGAATACAGTCCTGAAAAATTAATAGACAAATAGTATTTTAAAAGCAAAAACTCTTAATATATTTGCTGTTTATATTAAAGATAAAAATAATTATTTCTGTGGATCCCCCCCCCTCCCCATAGTATATTTTTAATCTTCATAACTAAAAAATAGTTATTTTCTTAAAATTTTCCCCTTAGTTTACATTTTTAACTGAATAGTACATTTATTCAATGTAAAATAATATATGAATGACCTGCAATAATTATAAAATTATGAAATATTATTCCTAAATTCTCTAAGTTTTGCTGTGAGTATTGTCATAGAAATAATTCACTATTTCTGGCTCCTAAGATATTGAAACTTTGTGAGTGTCTGAACATAACCATAAAAATAAAACTACAAAATTATATTTTTATTTTACTGAAGTAAAAAATCTTTAAAAAGACATATGCAGAGAGAGAGTTTACTTGCAGTTTACACAGGGTTAGAAATTGGAATGTGAAAGTCAGTTGTCAATGGTACTAACTATTTTTCTTACTTGCTAAAATCTTTTATTATTATTATTATTGTTGTTGTTATTATTATTTTATTTTTTTATTGGGATTAGGATAAAGCTTAAAAGTTTTTATTTATTTAAATAAATACAAACACAAAAGTTAAAAAATAATGAATACATTTACACTTAAAATAAATAAATAATAATTAAACAAACATTAGAAACTTACTTAGAATAAACAGTAGAAGGAAATTTTCAATTATCTGATGGTCAATTGATTTTTAAAATAAGTCAGATACTGTGTATTACATCTTCAAGCAAAATGAAAATAAATTATCAGAAAATATCCATTTATATTATTTATAAATTATTTATACTTTTTTGTTTCACTGGGAAAAATTTGGTTTAAATTAATTCAGTATTTCAGAAATTATCATGATGGCAAATTTTTGAATGTATACAAACTAAGTAATAGAGCAGTAAGTAAAAAGTTTAAAAAATACATATATATTTGAAATTTTTTATGAATTTGGAAAATTTTTCTGAAAACAGCATTATGTATGTATTTTTGTACTTGCTGTTTTTTTCTTTAGTTTATGTGTATGTGTTGAAACTGACAATGTAAGAATATTTTAAGGTGATAAAAAACGAACATTTTGTAAATCATAAAGAAAAAAATTATTACAGTCGAACCTCGTTAACGTGAATTAATTTTTAACATGAACTGTTTCCACGATCCCCGTCAAAATGAAGATTAGTTTAGTTGTACGAAGATTAGTCACTGATACCAAGAACTACTGATAACATGAACAGATTTCTTATCCCCCTTGAGATTCACGTTAACGAGGTTCGGCTGTATGACAAGAGTGACTTTTTAAAATCTCGTTAAAAGTAAGGCGTTAAAAATGACGCCTGAGTGTGATTTTACCGTCGCCTAATTTAAATTTCTAAGTGCAAAATACGCCTAACGACTGCTAATTTCGAACCTTGAATTTACATATCAATTCCAAAAAATGCATGATCAGTGACTGACTGGCAAATTTTAGAACAAACAGGTAGTCAATAATTGACTCGATATTTGACTTTTCCCCCTCTCTAAACAAAAATATGTAATATATTGGAAAACACAAATATTCAAGTAATATTTTATAGAAAGGTAATTTAAATATTTTTAAAAATGGAAAAAAAAAATGTTAATTGTTGATGTTAAACATTTCACCTTAAAGAAATTTTAGAATGTACTATTTTAATGATTTACAAAAGAGTCAGTTGATCAAGAGTGTAATTCAATCTCTGATTTTAATTTGTTAAAATTATGATTTAAACATTAAAATAGTGTAATTAAAATCCTGTTTGAAAATAGTGGTAATTTTTGACACTGGCAAAAATTGTGGCAAAAACTATTTTTGCTGGGAAGGTTTCTTCCGCGATTTTTTCCGCTTTGGCAAAAATTGGACAACCTTATTAAAACCCGAATAAACTACTACGTCAGAAACGCCAAAGAAAAATATTTGAGATGCAAACAGCTGTTTTGGTAGAATTCTTTTGGCACTGAAGACGGTACGCTTCAGGCTACCGAAACAGCTGTTTGCATCTCAAATATTTTTCTTTGGCGTTTCTGACGTAGTAGTTTATTCGGGTTTTAATATTCCAACGCCAAGTCTCCTGTTATTATTTGGACAACCTTGCTTATATCCTAGTATATGTTTCAATTTCACCCCTCCTTCATGCATAAAAGTTGGAGAAATCCCACGAGAGAATTTTGTATCGAAATATTGAATTACATTTTCTATTTTTCTCTACAAAAATGTAATTTTCATCTAGTATGTTGCTCACAAAACTTTCTTCTGTATCATTCTATATAACAGTGCCACTTACTCTTTAAGATGCACAAATGTTTAATCGTAGCTTCTCACAATAAAGATTTTACGTATGGCGTTTGTCACCATTTTAATCAACAGACCTCAGATATAGCCACGTGAAAAATCACAGAAGGTCACAGCTCCACCTGTTCGCAAACATCTTACATATCAAGTTTGGGGCATTTATATGCCATTCAGTCTTCTTATTTACACAGTAAACTGCAGCGTAGCAGCGCCACCTAGCAGCCAATATGCACCTAAACTGAATAAGCAGAGTGTTTCATAATGGTCCTCTCATGTACCAAGTTTTGTGGAATTATATACAATAAAAATCTAAGATATAGTTTTCCGATGATGGGGGAAATAGCAGCATAGCAGCAGCACCTATCAGACGATATGCACGCAAATTGAATCAGCATGTTTCATAACGAGCCTCTCCCACATCAAATTTTCTTTGATTATAAGCAACAAAACCTCAGTATAGCAGCGCCACCTGTTGTGTGATTTGCACCAAAAGATCTCCACAAAAAGATAAATGCAACTGCATATAAATCCATTTGATGTTCTATGCAGTAATTAATTAGTGAGATAACCGAGATACAGTAGCCACAAAAATTTTGTCACACATAAAGACACACATTTTCTAAAAATGGTCGAATCGTGCTCTCGATCTCTTAAAACGTATAAATCTATCGTAAACCGGACACATATTTTAGATTTTTGAATAAATAAATACTTTTACTGCTTTTTTAGGAAAAATTTGCTGGAATAATTTATACATTTGTAAATCTAATAGTTTTTCCAAGGGCCCGCTTCACTCACCGTCGTCGGAAGCCGAAGCTATAATGTTATTCTATGGGAAATTTTCTTTACTTATAACTCATTAACTTATAGGGTAAGTGCACCAATGATTGGCGCTTTTAGAGCAATCTCTGATGTTTTTAATGTTCTAGTCATCAGAAAATATTTTTAGAAATCTTAAGTTAGTACACATGGCATGAAAGACATTCAGAACCACATATATGTTAAAATATATAACATTTGATAACAATTATTATTATTTTTTTTAATGAATTTTTATTTGACACCCACTCAATGTTCCAGTAATTGACACTACCAGTTTTTCATTTTATCAGTAATTGGTCCACTTTGTTCCAGTGTTTGACACAGCTAGTTATTCATTTTACCAGTTATTAGCACCCTGTGCTCCAGTGTTTGACATAAAACGTTAAAATTCTTATATGTATGATTTTATTATTTTTGTTATTTATTAATTATTTCGGGATAGATGTCAATTACTGGAGCATGCAAATCACTGGAGCACCTACCCTACATATTTTAAAAGTCTGTTTTCACATTCAGAAAATTCCTAACTGCTAAATTGACGCCCTTTTTTTTTTAAATGAATTTTTTTTTTTTGTTTATTTATTTATTTTTAAGCTGTAAAATACGAATTTTCAATATGTGAAAATTTTCATTTTGCAATTTAAAAATAAAATGTTAAAGAAAAAAAAAACGTCAATTTAACAGTTGGAAATTTTCTGAATGTGAAAACAGAATTAAAAAATATGTTAATTATAATAAAGAAAATTTCTCATAGAATAACATTGGCTCGGGCTTCCGGTGACGGTAACTGAAGAGGGCCGTTAACAGAGAAAAAATAAAAATGAATATCGCAAGCTCGTTTTCTAATCAAGACTGTCAATGAAGTTGTAATTTTGAAAAATTTATTCCAGTTCAATACGTGTAATGTTACAGAAAAATGGTAAATGTTGTTCGAATACTACTTATTTCACTTTGAATATTTCCATTTAAAATTAACTTTATAATTATGCTATTAATTCGGGCATTGTATAGTTGGTACTTCGTTGGAACTCCTTTAACGATATTTAATAATACATGCGATATTTTGACAAAAAATTTAAACACTAATTTGCACGGAGATAATTTCAGTAGCCTTTCATGAAAAATAAATAAACGATGAAAATAATAAAAAGTAAATAAATAAATGGAATTCCCTCACATCTTTTTTTCTACAAGGCCGCTTCACAACGCGAACTAGCCTAGTTACGAAGCCAAACCTTTATTTTTAATTGTCATAAAACGTCACAAAATCCTGCCATAAATGTCACAAATATACACAATAAATCTTTAGAAACGACCTATATCGCACATCTGCAAACGATCAACGAACTAAAAGAAAAAAAAAATGGCAAAAGAATTAAACGAAATCAAATACATTATTCCTACGGATACAGTGAATAATAAATATTTTGTTCCAGAAAAGGCGTGGTTTCACAACAGTTTATTCAATGTCGGGGATCTTCCAAGAAACGATTATCGTTTGCGGTGTGCAGTGGTGAAGGAAGAAAAAAGAAAAGAAATCCGGAAGAAAAAAATAAAAGAAATCGTAACCCTATCTTTTAGTGCCGCATTTATAAAAGAAATTCTAAAGACCTCTGAGGATTTATTGTAGAGTAAACGGCACCGGAAGCCAGAAGCTAAATTGAGGATTGGGTTAATGAGAAGTGGCAATTAATGGTAGAGAATGGTTACTATATAGAGGTCAAATACCCGGATTATACGATTCGATGAAAATTTGTGGATAAAGTTCCGGTATTTGACAAGTCCGAAATAAATACTAATGCAACGTTTTAATACAGATAATATGTTAATAAATAATTTCTAAATTAAAGGGACCAGAGACCAGGCACCGTTGACAGCGCCGCTGAAGTAGGTTGCATATAAAAGTTTATATGTATTTCCATTTAATGTTTATAAATTGAACTAGTTTAGATTTGTTCAATAAAATATATATTCAGGTAGCCATTCTTATGGCTTTTTAATTAATTAAGTTATTAATTTATTTTTTGTAGATTTGAAATCCTTAAATTGCATCTTCTCACTTCGCATTTTTTCATGAGTTCATGATTTTCAAAATGCTAAAATTTCTATAGATATTTAAGAAAAAAGACTGTATATTTTTCGTATGTTTAATAGAATCTACTTAAAAAAGAATTAGGGGTGATTATGAAATTTATTAATTAGCTTTTAAGAACATTTTTTTACAAAATGCATGTCTATGTAAAAATTTACAAGGAAAAAAATAGAAAGAGATGCTGTATT
Source organism: Salticus scenicus (assembly GCA_963930645.1). NCBI lineage: Eukaryota > Metazoa > Arthropoda > Arachnida > Araneae > Salticidae > Salticus > Salticus scenicus. The sequence continues at coordinate 32,322,146 of OZ005662.1, forward strand.
AGAATCTAATATGTTAACGATTGATTCAAGGATATTTACAAGTCAATTTCATCAACTTACTATGATAAGAAAAAACATTTATTTTATTTTTTCTTTTTCATAAAGCGCTAAAATTTAAAAAAAGATTCGATTATGAAAAATTTTTTAAATGTATTTCCAAAGAACTTCAAAATTCTCTGAAATTTATCGTTTTTCCAATAAATTTTGAAATTCCCTGAGCTTATTATAAATTTTATGTTATGAAAAAAGTGATACGAAAATAATAATAATATATATATAATTTGAATTATTTAGTACCATTGTAACATTCAGCAGACAAAAGATAGATGAAGATACCAACATAAAATTAATTTTAATTGAGATTTATTTCGATTAAAATTAGTCACAGTATTAATTTAATTTGAGTACCAGTTATTAGTAAAAACAAGTAAAAGTACTTACTCAAAAGAGAAATGACACTAACATAACACATGAGCCTAACAATGAGAGAATTTGCAAAAACTTTGAATTATTAGTAACAGTCAACTTTTGAGAGAAAAGAGAAAGGATAAAATCACCAAAGAGTTCCGTTCAAAGGAAAAAAAATGGAATTCATGAATTGAAAATTGGAATTTTAGATGCTGAAAAATAGAAATGTCTACTCATCAGGAAACTTTCATTTCTATCAGCATATGCGAGATTTCGTAAAATTGTATAGCTAATTCCAGCAAATATACAGCTCAAGTCTCTATTTTGCATTCATCTTCCTTTAAAGACACTCAATGAACGGCATTTCACAGACATTCAGTACGTCAGACGAGTATTAAATACTTTTTTTTTTTTTTTTTTTTAATGTAATTAAATAAAAACCTGCATGCATATAAATCGTATAATACTTAGGGTACTACCATATAATTAATGGTCGAACGTGACATCATGATGACGTAACATTTAAAAATAAATTTAAGATTTTAATAATTTGACACTCTGAAAAAAAAATTACGACAGTAAAGTAAACATGTCAAATAATTCGAAGTCGAATTAACAAGTGGAACTGCTGTTACGATATCTTTGAATTTATAGTTTCTGAAAATATATTTCACGTCACTATTCGACGATCGAAACATTTTGATGTGTTCGTGGGCACAGCCTACATACAAAAGATACATAATAGATATAATTAATACTGGGTTAGCAAGGTTTCGGACACTGTGGTAAAAATCACGGTATAAACCATGGTTTTTACCATCCTGTCCAAAATTCTAGTACCCTAAACTGTCCAAAACTATAAAGTTTAACCCTTTGAGTGCTGAATACTCGCGGCCTATGCGGTCCATACGGACGGCGCCCGGTTGGCGCTGACGAGTTGTCTCATTCTTATCGCGGACGCGCTTTATGCGAGTGTTGCATAGTACACTGATCATTTTTGCCGGGCGTGTATTTGCGTCCATAGTCCATGCCGATAACATCTGCTAAGCGCGTATTTGCGTCCATAGTCCATACTGATAACATCTGCTAAGCGCGTATTTGCGTCCATAGTCTAATGACTTTCGCTGGACGCATATGTGCGTCCATAGCACTCAAAGGGTTAATAAAATTATATTTTATTAAAATGACGCAAATATTGAAAGAATTTACAAAATAATATAAAATTATTATAATTCTGTGTGTATTTACATATAAAATTATTAATTGTTATTTTGTAACTTTTTCAAGTGTTTGCCAATGTTTTAATATTGATAATATATACAGTGAGAGAACAAATATAATACGCAAAAGTAAAAAAAAAAATTACAGTAGCTTTGGTGAAAAAAAAATTGAATAATTGTGCCTCAAATATTGATATTTGTAATATTTTATCTTATACGCACAAGGAATATGAATAAATATTGCATTTGCTTTAAAATATTTTTAATTATTAGATTTTCCTTGAAATAATATGTTTAAAAATGATCTTGACATAAATATTTTTAAGAAATTACATAAAAGATGTTTTTTTTCTCCACTGAAGAAAAAAATATATACTCAGACTTTAAATTTATTAAACAATATTATTAACATATCTGCCATCATTAAAATGCATAGATTTCATTGTCTAACTAAAATTTTACATTTTAATTCATGTTTATTTTCGGGTTATAAAACAGAAAATTCTCATAATTTTAGGTTTTAGACAGTTTAAGACACTTTTGGGCGGTAAAAACCACCTGTCCTGTCCAAAACCAGTTTCGGATGTCCTAAACTCCAACCCTGAATTAATATTCAAGATTTGTTGTAATAAACAATATTGAAGATATGAGATACATAATTAGAACTCAAGTCATTCGTTAATTATATGATTTTTCTCACTTTTTATAATACATCTTTTTAAATATTTTTTTACTTTTCGTACACTATAGTGAGGGAAGTAATGTAATCATGTCAAAAATTAGAGTTTGAGATTTTGGTGTTTCTACACGTTTTGAGGTCCCCTGAATTCATATTTACTATTTTTACGATGATGTGTGTGTGTATGCATGGGAGTGGACATGATAGCGTCTAAACGCTTTGTTCGAATGAGCGGAAAGTTGGTACTTATGTTATAGGTCACCATAACACGAACCTTATTGGTTTTAGGGAATGTAGCACTTATAGTTTTTTTTACAGGAACATAAAGAAAAATTCTTTATCATTGTGGTCTATATGGGCCCAAATGTTTTAAACTGTGACAGCGTCTAAACACCTTATTCAATTGAGTTGAAAATTTATACACATGCTATAGGTAACCGTTGCACAAAGTGCATAAATTTTCAGGGTTGCTACACGAATCAGGAGAGAAAATTCCCTGAGTTTTCCCTGTCCCTTTTAGAAGTAAAATAGATGACACGCAATCATGCAGCATTAAAATCGAACATGTTTACAAATTAATTGAACATATTTAGGGTATAGTAATTTTATTAACTTACTATAATTGGGGGGGGGGGGGAACATAACTGATTCATGATAAAGCATTAAAATTTTTTTAAATATTTGATTATGAAAAAAAATTTCTATGTTTCTCCAAAAAAATTCAAAATTCCCTGAATTTTCCCTGTTTTTGCAATAAACTTTGAAAATTCCCTCAGTTTTCCCTGATTTTAATAGATTTTCAAATTCCCTGAGTTTTCCAGGTACCGTAGCAACCCTGATTTTGGTGAATCTAGCTTGCATAGTTCTGTTACAGGGACACAAAGAAAAATTATTTATCATTGTGGTTTATGGGTTCAAATTATTTAAAGTGCGATAGCGTCTAAACACCTCATCCGACTGAGCTGAAAATTTATATAATTGTTATAGGTCACCGTCGCACGAACTGTATTGATTTTAGGGAGTCTAGCATTTACAGATTTTTACAGGGACACAACGAAAATTTCTTTATCCTTATGATTTATGGACTCAAATTATTTTAAGGGTAATAGCGTTTATTTAAACAACATACTATATACATAAAAATACTCATATACCCTATTATAATTTTCTGATTTATTTATTTAATTACGTCTCTTTAATTTATTTATACAACCGTTAATTACTTAATTTCACGAAAGCCGAGTGGAGTCACTTCAGATTTTTTAAATTATTATCTTAAAATATAAATTCTACTGTAAAGTAAAATTTAATTATTTTAAAATTATCATAATAGAATTTTAAGATAAATAATATTTAATTATCATAGTAGAATTTATATTTTAATTATCTTAAAAGATAAATTTTACTACAAAATATAAATTCTACTATTCTACTATGCTAATTCTACTATACAATATAAATTCTATATAAATTCTACTAATATACTAGTTACTATCTTAAACTTTATTATTTAGTACTTCCACATACATTCTGTTTCAGTTCAGTATCATTAAATTTGTAGTAATCAAAGTTGTATTTATTTATTTATTTGTTTATATATTTTCAATTATCCGCATCATTTTCATTTGTACGCCTTTTTGCGTCAGTGCTTTGAAAGGTGTATAAACGGTACTTTACTGTATTATTGTTATTATTAAAGATTTTTTCAAAGTTTCATAGCAATATGCTATCTGCTTTAATCTTAATATAATTTAAAGAAAGAAAATGCTATTTAAAATTTTATATTTACTTAACTAAAATAAAAGAAGTGTGTGTGTGTGTGGGAGGAGGGGTTAAAGGATAGCAAAAATATAAAATACAGTGTCGTTTTGTTAACTGTTTTCTCATTGAATTGTAACTAAATTGGGAAGCCAGGAAGCTTTATTTTGAGGTACCATTAGTTACCAGGGAGGAACTACTATAAAGTAATATACTAGTTACTATCCTAAATTTTATTAATTAGTACTTCCACATTCATTCTGTTTCAGTTCAGTATCATTAAATTTGTGGTAATCAAAGTTGTATTTATTTGTTTACAGGGTTGGCAAGTTTTTGACGCATGACAGTTTTTGACGGTTTAAACCACAGTTTAAACTGTCACGTCAAAAACCCTGTGTCAAAAACCTTATGTCAAAAACCTCCGATTTCACGCCTCTTGCATACTTTAAACAATTAAAAAGTCATATTTATTACAGAAAAGTAAAAAACTGTAGTCTTAAAAAAGTGCTTAGTTTACATATCTCCCAAGTTAAAAATTTTTAGAATACTATTATGTGTTTCTTATGAATACCAATGACTTCTATTTAAGTACAAAAAATTTATATGCATTACCTTTACAAAATACAAAAATTTAAATATAAAAATTTGTATATTCTAAGGCGAACTACTTACTTATTGCATTTTAAGTTGTCAGAAATTTTAGAAAGTCTTATTTTCAAAAAGAAAGTTCTAGTAAATGCGTACTGATTGATAATTAAAAGATGCTATAAGTAATTTAACCCAATGAATGAAATTACTGTGCTAGTGAATAATAAATCATGTCTTTCTATTTTAGGTTATAATCAATAGTATGTTTTAATGTTGCATGATTAAAATTTTTTAAGATATTGCATGACTAGAACTAAATTTTTAATATGAATTACACAATGCAATTTTAAACTAAATATTTTTTATGGAAATGATGGACAAAATATCTATATATATCTATATATATATTTTTTATTTTTTTTTTTGTAAATTACAGTCTTAAAGGTATGAAAATTTACATTTGTATGCCGTGAAATGCAATAATATTAAATATATTAAAATTTCTCAAACTGTATTTCTAAAAAAAAAAAAAAAAATTAAAAAAAAAAAAAAAATTAAAAATTTCTTCACTTTTTAAAAATGCTCTGTGCTAACTAATTTTTTTAATTTTATACCTGGATTTTACGTTATTATAGTTTAATAATATATTCTAAAATATCTGAATATCATTTATTAATTTTTTGATAGGTTAATTAAAAAAACAAAAAACAAAAAAAAAAAAAAAAAAACGTTTGAATACTAAAAATTTTCATTAAAGCTTCAGCATTCTATTGAATTTTAAAAAATAATCTATCACCGAATGCACAAATACACAACAAACCTAATATTTTAGTATATATTTTTAAACCATAATAATGTTAAAGTGAAAGGAATAATAAAATAATAATAAACTGCAGAAAAAATTAAAAAAACTTCAAAAAAAAAAATTTTTTTTTTAGTTAGCTTTAAAGAATTTTTAGTATACTTAATTGTATTACTACAATTTTAATGTATGTACACAAATTTTCATAGCTCTAAAATAATTCACATAAAAAGACTTATAATGGTCACACTCTTCTTAAGACTATGCATTGACATGTTTCCTAACACAATTTTTTTTTTTTTTTTTTTTTTTTTTTTGGGGGGGGGGGGAATATATATATATATAATCAATGTTAATGCATAGTACATTGCAATTTAAAAATATGCATAAAATTATTTTAGATTATAGTTTCCATTTTTCTCATGTGGTTTTCGACAGTTTTGACGGTTTAAACCACTTTTTGACAGTTTAAACCAGTTTTTGACACCCGTCACGTCAAAAACCAGTTTTTGACGTCAAAAAACCAACCCTGTTTGTTTATTTATTTATTTATTTTCGATTATCTATCTTTTTCTTTTATACGCCTTCTTACGTCAGTGCTTTGAAAGGTATATAAACGGTGCTTTACTGTATTATTATTATTAAAGATTTTTTCCAAGTTTCATAGCTATATTCTATCTGCTTTAATCTTAATATAATTTAAAGAAAGAAAATGCTATTTAAAATTCTATATTTCCTTAACTAAAATAAAAGAAGTCGGAGGGAGGGGGCGTAATAGGATAGCAAAAATATAAAATACAGCGCCGTTTTGTTGACTTGTAACTAAATCGGGAAGCCGGGAAGCTTTATTCTGAGGTACCATTAGTTACCAGGCAGAGAAGGTGGAGCTCAGAGACAGGTTAAGTAAATCCGAAAAAAAAAAAAGACAGACATCTTTTCTTTCTTTTTTGAGCTTATGGAATGAATATAAAAACAAATTTCGGCTGATCTGAAAAGACCGAAATGTAGCGAATAATAAACCCAGCTTGACACTCCCCTCGAGCATGCAGCGGTAAATAAAACAACTAAAAACGAATCATTCAATCTGGGAGTCGTTCTTACTAGACAATCATTAATTATACGTTAGGTCCATGCAGAAAAGCGGAAAATCGAGAGGCCCCTGCACACCAGGGATGTTTTTTAAAGTTAGGTCAAGGATGAATGCATCACTGTATCCTGAATGCCAAGTCCCCCCCCCCCCCCCCCCAATATTTGTATTGTAAAAAGTTGTAAGTTAATTAGTTTGATGTCAGAATATCAAAAGAAATATCTATATTATATATAAACCAAAATCTTGAGAAGGGGCTAATTTTATAAATTTGAATTTTGTAAATGGTTTATTTCTATGGATGTTTTTTTTTTTTTTATTTTTTTTTTCTCTCTCTAGGGTCCACTTTTATGAATGGGAATTTTGTGAAGGAATAATAGCAACTTTCGCCTGGATCGAACCCTGAAATTTGAATTTTGTGAAGGGGTCCATTTTATAGATAACAATTTCATGAAGAGTCAGTAAAAAGGTGTCAATTTTTGCCTCAATCGGCCCCAGAGAGAGTTATTTTAAGATAGAAATGCACTAAAATTTCTAACATTGCTATCAAAATATTAAGAAATCATATACAGGGCTGCTACAGGCGGCTTTTCAGCATTATTATTGTACTATTATTTCTATAACATAAAATTTATAATAAACTTATGGAGGCAAATTGCCCATTTACATACGTAAATATCTAATTACGTAAATAATTTCATTTCTTGGAAATAGTGGTACGCAAACAATTAAAAAAAATCGCCCTGGTATAGTTTTTTTTTTTTTTTTTTTTTTTTTTTTTTACCGTAAGTGGTATCACATTTCTCATTGCAAAGCTTCCTGATAACGATGTCTACTGCTGGCGATTATTTAGCAACAATAATTTAGTCTTACCGGTAAAAAAAGAGAAACTACAGATTACCGAACAAGACTACGACTTTGTTTATTTAATTAATCTATTCATAATTATTACGTAAGCCGTAAAAGGAATTGAGGAAAGAAATCGATAGCGGTTACGCAAGGTAAAAATTAAACAGAAAAAAAGCATAACAAGATGAATATCGCTTCAAATGCGTTCTTGACAGAATTATGTAAGACAGCTTTTTAATAAAAATGATGCTCGCTTGAACTATGAACTTTTTATGACACAAAGCTATAAAATAAACAAAAATAATTAGTAAATAGACTAAACAGAAATTTCAAGAAATTTTTCAAAAACTGCCAGAAAAAACGAGAAATGTGTTATAATACTCCACATGCACACATTAATGGCACTGATTCAAGGCTAAATTGGCAGGATGCAGTACCCAACAGCCCTTTCTAAAAACCAGTGATGCCAGATAGGGGATTTTGTCCCCATTTGGGGGGTTTTTTAGGCTTCTGGGGACAATTTTGAGAACCAAATGCTTGTGGGGACTTTTCTGGGGAATTCTAAAATTTTGGGGACAAATCTGGGGAGTTCTTCAACTTTCGGTCAATGTTGGCAACGTAACAACAATTTATCCCTACGACTAGAGACTTTCAACAGCTTTATTGTTATTTGGGGATTTTTTTTCAAAAATTGCCTTCATTTGGGGAAAAATTTGAGCTTTCTATGGCTTAAATCTGGTTGATATATTTTTTTGGAAAAATTTTTATTTTCCCTTTTTAGTAGAAATCAAATTGTGGATTTTTTCGAAAGAAAGAACCCTGATTTGGGGAAATTTGAAGACCTGTTTGGGGAAATAATTTTCGACCACCTGGCATCACTGCTAAAAACATTTTAGCGTCTGGTCAGTACTTCGCAATGCTTTAATTGCCCAGAAATGGGTTGTTGGTTGTTGGGCTCTTAAAAACCTTACCGTTCTTACAGAGACATTAAATAAAAACATTACTTCTACTCTCGTTCTTTTTCTTTGTAAGAACAGTAATACTAAAAACCGATTGAGTACGCTAATTCTTTGGTCCGGGTGAATGGCCATCCCACAAGTGTCCGAGAGGTTCTGCTCTCAAAAATGGATGACAGGAAATGCTGGGTTCGATTCCAGGTCGTGCTTGTAGAATTAGCCGCTCGGAGTTTTCTTAGTTTTCACTGAAACTCGGGTGAATACGAGCTAGAACCCCTTAGAAAGAATCCCCACGGAGGGCATTACCCCTAGGCTCAGGTCTCTCAGTGTAGACAAGTGGCCTTAACCCAAACACCAACACCGGGTGAAATGCCGTCAGTAAAGGTCTTTCTATGGGATCCTAGACTGTGAGTTTTGGAGAAAACCACAATAGTCCAGGGGCATTTAAAACTTTTTTTTTTTCCTTGCTGTACAACTTTTTGTACAACTTCATAGTATTACTACAAAAACTAGTCCATGCAACCTACATACACAAAAATTAAAGTAGGGAACTACTTTAGCCATGTACAAAAATGGTCAGTGGCACTGTCATGTTGTAATGGTGACTCTTTACAGGTAGACTATAACTCAGTTTCTATTACGAATAAATGCACCTAACTGGATATGTAAGATGGCTATTATGAGAAAGAATGCTGACTTTGTTTCGGCTGTGTCATTACTCACCAATTACAATTTTCCATAATAGCTGTATCTCAGCATGTGTTGGTAAAAATTTAACCAAACAACGCAGGTTAAATCTTTATTGTATAAAGTTTTTTTTTTTCGTCATAACAAGTAGATGGCGTTATTATATATAATGATACTGAAGAAAGTTTTGTGATGGGCCGCAGCGTACAAAATTTGTGTTTTTACTCTCTCTACCAAAGATCTTTTTTATAAAATTTTTCCATGTTTTCAGATAAGAAATATTTAGTTTTTCACAAAAATGGGTCCCAATAATGGAAAACCTGAATCAACCCTTTGAAAAATGCTTAGAGAAAGGAGTTTGGGGATAAAAAGAGGGGGGGGGGGAGAGTACATTTACCGTTCAAGACTACACTGTAAAAAAATTCTGTAAATTTACTGAGATGTTTATCATGAGAGAGTGCAGATTTACAATAATTCTCAGTTTAAAGTAAATAATCGAGATTTCTATCTTTATTCTGTATATTTTTATCTATATTTATAATTTAATTTATCAATAAAAATTAAAAATGAATGTATCTACTTGAAAAAAAGCATTCTAATATCGCAAATATATATCGAGAGACGCTTATTAAAATCACATTTTTTATATCCGGCGAACGTTCCTGCTCTTAAGGAAAAGGTATTGCTTCCCTGAATTTCGAAAGAAACTTCAAATGGTAACGAATAATGTAATTAGTAAACAATATTAATTATTTTTTGGTAGATAATTAACTATGTTTCTCCGATGTAAGTAAATTAAACGCATTCTAATTTCCCATGCATTTGCGTTAGAGGAAAATCATCATTACGTTACCAAAAGTTCCCAGTATTCTTATAAATTTAAAATCTTTCCGATTAAACCTCGTGAATCATAGTAATTTCAAAATAAGAACTAGAAATTGCTTTTTAATAATTAGAAAAAAAAAAAAAATCATTTCAAATCAAATTTGTATTTTATTACTTCGCTTTGAAGGATATGTTCCTTGAAACTGTTACGGAAATAAGTTATGGGGCGTGTTTAATTTGTAACTGGGCTGCAAGTATAAATTCTTCAATAATGAGCTATAACAGTGGGTTTGTTGTGCTTTTATTTCTTTTCTTATTAAAAAAAAAAAAAAAAAATCACAATGTAAAAAAAAAAAATTTAGTGTGCATAAATAATATTTTTGGCTGCTGTGGAGATATTTTTAGTTTATTAACCAGCGATAATGATTTTATGAAGCGGCGGCTTTAAAAGTAGTTTGTATTAATTTGATTTCGATCCTGGCGATTTGATCAGATAAAGCGGCTGATTTTATTAACCAGTGATTTTATTAAGCGGCGGTTACTGTATATATATATACATAATAGTTTTTTAACATCTCCGTTTCCGTTTATTTTTCTCTGCGCTTTTACCTAAGATTTAAGATAAATCATTGCCAATAGTTTTCTCTTGAAATTTTTAACAGTGCAGTTTACGAGTTTTCATATAATAATTATATAGAGAAAAAGCCATACTCTTTATCGAAAGACTAATGTAATTATTTTCAGACTTATACAGCTTACGAATGGTACAATAATGCTTTAAAAAATGTCATGACTTTGATGGTTATTTTATATTTTTAAAAGCCATCCAATGCTCTATATTCATTAGTTTCAAGCGCAGCTAAAATTCCATTTACAAAGAATTTTGTTCCATTTTTATTTAATACATAATAAATATTTTTAAACCCTGTTTACACATTCAGAAAATTCATTACCATAAAATTTCTCTTTGTTTTACAAAAACTAATTGATTTATTTTGCAAAGATTGGGTGTAAGGTTGATTTTTATATCAACTGCGTGAAAAATACCCGAGTCGAGAATCGAACCCGGGTCCTCCGCCTAACGTGCGAAAGCTCTACCAGTGAACGAATCTGGTTAATAACCAGCTCGGCATTTCTCATATTAATAAAGAAGCACCACAAAACTGGCGTTGTAAAAATTATTACTTACAAACTTTGAATAAACACCATAAAATGCAAAAAACTCGCAACAATTGTTTCGGGTCGAAAAAACACACGACCCTTCATCAGGCGAATAAAGTAAGCACGAGTGCTGCAGTCAAAGCGGCAACGCACGACTGCATATTCGCCTGATGAAGGGTCGTGTGTTTTTTCGACCCGAAACAATTGTTGCGAGTTTTTTGCATTTTATGGTGTTTATTCAAAGTTTGTAAGTAATAATTTTTACAACGCCAGTTTTGTGGTGCTTCTTTATTAAATGTGTTGCTTTTTTGGGCTTTTAGCACCGAGTAAGGTGCGTTGCCGCTTTGACTGCAGCACTCGTGCTTACTTTATTCGCCTGATGAAGGGTCGTGTGTTTTTTCGACCCGAAACAATTGTTGCGAGTTTTTTGCATTTTATGGTGTTTATTCAAAGTTTGTAAGTAATAATTTCTCATATTACATTTATTTATTTTAGGTATTTTTATTTCATTCTTCTTAATTTATTTTGAAACCATAAAATGTAAAATTTCACCTACTCGCATTTTATGGCTTAATTATAAAATTAAAAATAAACATTTTGAAAATGAGGATTCAGTTAACGGTCATGAATTTTTTGAATGTGAAAACGGAATTAAAAAATATGTATTATATAAAGACTATAAATGGGGCATATTTCCCGATAGGTTAGTATATTGGGTTTAGCTAATCTTGGCGCTCACTGATAGGGAGTTTTAACTCGTGATAAGATAGTTTAACAAATTCATCGAAATTTTCAGAGCGGCAAGACAAACATTTTCAATCAGACATTTCGCGTTGTCATCAATTGCAGTGTTTCATCTTGAAATACGCAAGGATGCCGCGCCAACATCCAGTTTTACAATTATCTTTCTTTACTTATTATGTTATAGATCCAAATTGTAAAAGCTTTTACATACTTGAAAATCGACCGTTAAGTTAAATACTGGAGTGACAAGTCGTAAATAACTAAGTTAAACAAAAGTCTCCTATTTTCGAGGAAAAAAAACTGCTCAAAAATTAGATTAGATTAAAATAACAGTTATATCAAATGTTAGAATTAGCCATTTTTCTTGTATGCGTCATGAATGTCTTCTACCGTTATTTTTATTAACAGACGATTTTTTGTAGACAGTCGGATACAAAATATGGAATGAACTATTTTCAAAACGTTTTTACACTTAAATAAATAATAAATTTAATTCCTTTGGTTTATTTAATTTACTCTTTGCAGCTGAAGATATCAATATAGTAATAGCTTAATATAAATTAATAATAATAATTAAAAAAAGGGGGTATGTGTACGTGGGGGGAGGGGGGGGATACAATTTCTTGGGAATGACCTGTTCGTTTCTTTGAGTATTTATTTGTAAGGGGGATTTTTCTTTTTTTCTTACAGTTCAGTAAATAATAAATTAAAATTTGTATGAATTTGTTGAACTCTAACTTACCAAGAGTAAATAAATAATAACTAAAAAGAAAAATCAAATATAATGCCAAAAAAAAAAAAAAAAAAAAAATCTTTTGCGTCACTCACACGATTTTCTCTTACCCTGAAATTTAATACTATAAATACAGATTGGAAATTTAATACTATAAATACAGATTGGAAATTAAGGGGCAAGATAACGAGTACTGTTATGCAAACCTATGTTAAAAACAATTCAAATGAGGCTTCGAAGCAGCTTTATTTGACAACTAATTCTGTGTGAGGGGGCTACCATCCCCCTTAACCTCCCGTTTCATTACTGTACCTACATTTATATAGAATTCAAATCTGTTATTAAATTCAAATGTTCATTTAATATTATTTAGGCATCTTTCACACCAACATTCCTCGAAACTTATCAATCTTGATCAAACTTTTCTGCTAACACACATATTAACTTCAAAATACAACATATGGATCGCCTGAAATTATTTGTTTGTAATTTACTCAACAGACACAAACAAAGAGCAAACGTTAAAAATTTGCCTTCGGTATTCAGGAATCCTCAAAATGTATAAATATAAAAAAACCAAGCGATGAATATTTAGCTTTAAAAAATATATTATTATGGCTATGGAGGAATTAATTTCACTTCCTGAGCAACTTTCCTGGACACGGTAAAATATTACAGTAAAGCACTTCCACTTACGATAAAAAATATTATGGCTTAAATATTGGCAGCCCTGTATATCTTCTGAAAGTTCACACATCACATGGTGGACATAAATACAATCCTATATTAATAACACACGGCACAACATGAAGTATACTTCCATCAATTTTCAGGTATTGTCGCACTATAATCTAGTTCTTCTGTGTAGCCCTGTACCCGAACAGTGTATTATTTCTATACCATATTCTACATGAAACATGTTTTTACGCATACATGTATTCGATAATTAAAGAAGGGGAAAAAAAAAAAAAAAAAAAAAAAAAAAAAAAAAACAGACACAGGATCTATTCGACATTCCGAACATTAAGTAATTAATGGTTGTATAAATAAATCAAAGTAAGGCAAGTCGTTAAATAAACAAAAGTGAAAAATATAATAGGGTGTTTGTGTATTTTTCTCCGTTCTTTAATTTTACGCTATTGCACTTCAAATAATTTCAGCCCATAGATCATAATCATATAGAGTTTTTCATTGTGTCCCTGTAAAAATCTAAAAGGGATAGCTTCAGCAAAATCTAAACAATTTGTGAGACGGGGATCTATAACACATGTATAAATTTGCAGTTCAATTGAATAAGGCATTTAGACAATATCGCAATTTAAAAAATTTGGGCCCATAGGCTGATGAGATTTTTTTTTTTTTGTGTGTGTGTGTGTGTGTGTGTGTCCCTGTAAAAGAAAAAAACTATAAGTACTAGATTCACCAAAATCAATACAGTTCGTGCACTGTGACCTATAATATGTGTATAAATGTTCAGCTCAATCGAATAGGCATTTAAACGCTATCGGACTTTAAAATATTTGGGCTCATAGACCATAATGATAAAGACTTTTTCTTTGTGCCCCTGTAAAAAAAAACTGTAAGTGTTAGATCTACAAAAATCCATGCACTTTGTGCGACGATAATTTATAACATGTGTATAAATTTTTAACTAAAACGAATAAGGCGTTTAGGTGCTATCGCACTTTCAAAAATTTGGGCCCATAGGCCATAATGATGAAGATTTTTTCTTTGTATCCTTGTAAGAATAAAAAAAATAAAAATAAAAAAGGCCTAGATTCACCAAAATCAATAGGGTTCGTGCTATGGTGACCCATATCCTACGTACCAACTTTCAGCTCATTCGAACAAAGCATTAGGGTGCTTTTTAAATAATGAAATTTCTTTCCTCAGCAATGGTTACTGTATAAATTTAAATAAAAACTCAAATAAAGATACAATAAGTTGAGTTTTATTATTATTATTATTATTAAGATAATAATTAACCGTTGCTAAGAAAAGCAATTTCATTACTTAAAAAGACAAATTATTTTTAAAATATCAATTTAGCAATATAAAAAAAATGGTCCTGCCATTACTAAATAAAATTCTACCTTTGCCAAGAATTTTTTTTTCTTTCTTGTAATTGGCATCATATTTGATTCAGATTTTCATTTATTATTTATTTATTTATTTATTTATTCATAAGATACAGTTTAACAAATTCATACACATTTTTATTTATTATTTACTGAACTGAGAGAGAAAAAAAAATTCCCGCATCAAAAGAAACTGTCAGAGAAACAGGTGAACGTACAGGTCATTTCCTTAGAATTACCCCAAAGGTCAGCTACAATATCGACCTATTAACTGTTTATCTGATTTATGAATAATCCCTGACTAAACCTCAAAAAGGACAAACATATAGCTATCTTCTTTTTCTTTGCTAAATGTTTTGAGAATTCAGGATTACTAAAAGATAAAAATATTTTTATCTTAAAGGAAACAGCACAACAGGGGCCTTGTAAGGGTTTCACCATCTTTCACTTATTTTAAGCTTCAGTGGAAAACGATTATCCACAAAGTGTTACTCCTATGACGTAACTGACATCGAAAAAATTGTTGCTGTCTTTCCATATAACATGAAAGGAATGTGCATACAGATAAAAGTCGATGGATATGCCAAAAAAATATGTTTTTCACATACTCTTGTGCTATTAGACTGACACAAATACAAAGATTTCGGAGAAGTGAATTAGATAGAAGAAGAAATAAAGAAAGATATCAGCTAAGTCTAAAAACAATAATAAAACAAAATAAACATTTTTCTTTCTTTCATGAAAAACTAGTATGTTGTGGCCACCACAAGACTTTCTTCTATATTTCCCTATACAAATTCACTTAGAAACAATAAAAAAAAATTACTATTTTTTCCCTTTTTTTTTTTTTTTTTTTTTTTTGGGGGGGGGGGGGGGGGGGAGCGCTGCCCCCACATGCACAAAGTTTTTTTTCCAAATTAACTACTACTATTATCAATAATTCATATTAATTTTACAATCACAGGTTAAGAATGATTCTCATTATGTACATTTATACGAAATTTTGTCCTATACTGCCATGTTAAAAATTTAGAAAAAATACGATCACAGCGCCACCTGTTAAGTGATTGATCCCCAAATCTAATCAGCACCAGTTTATGTTAGGGGCCAACTAAATACCAAATTTCGTTAAATTTCCTTAAAAAAAAAAAAAAAAAAAAAAAAAAAGTTACCATTTTTTTTTTTATTATTATTAAAAGTAAAAAAAATCGATAACTTTATTTTAAATTATCACATATTTATAGTTCAACCATTCGTTTCAAAGGTATTGACGAGACCTATCGAAAGATTTCCATCTTGAAAATTTACTCCCCTCGGGGGGGGGGGGCGAGGCTCCTAAACATACAAAAAAAATTTCCCAGTTGGCTATCTCTATTATAAATAATTCTTTTAAATTTCATAATGATTACTAAAAAATAATTCTCTTTATGCGCATTTATACAAAATTTTGTCCTATATCACCATGTTAAAAATTTAGAAAAAGCGGGATGGCAACGCAACCTGTAAGAATATTTTTACCAAAAGTTGATAGGCACTAATTTATGTCAAGGTGCAACTACATACCAATTTGTATGAATTTCTGTGCAGTAGTTCCTGAGTTACAGTTGCCACAAAATTTTGTCACACACACACACACACACACACACACACACACACACAGAGACAGACAGACATTTTCTAAAAATGGTCAAATCGCGTTCTACAGCTCTCAAAACGTGTAAATCCATCAAAAACCCGAGGTCGAAAATTTTTACGAATCTATACTTTCTTCTATTGAATATAGAAGAAAGTAAAAATAATACAGAAGAAAAAGAAACACATCTAATAACGATTTTAATTTTTCGGAGCTTACAATACGCTAAAACATTTCATTCCGGTGGGTCTGCATAAAAGTTCAAATAACCAATTGGTTTTAATGGAAAAAACGATTTAAAAATAATAAGACAACACATAATGTGTGTTGTCTGTCGCACACACACACACATAATGTGTGTGTGTGTGAATACCTTCCTTGAAAAGGTTAGTAAGACAACTGATGGGGAATATTTAATTTATTACTATGCTGCTAAGGTAAAATTTTCGACAAAGAAAGATACCGGAGCAATTACTGTGTTTTCTTTCTTATTTAAAAAATAAAAAATCCTTGTGTAAATAAAAATTTGTTTTGCATGCGTAGAGGACATATTTGCTGCTAAAGAATTTTTTTTTTTTTTTTTTTTTTTTTTTTTCAATTTATTAACCAGGTATGCTGATTTTTTAAAGCGGCGATTTAAATAGTAGTTTGTAATAATGATTTTATTCCGGGCCTAGCAATTTGATCAGATTAAACGACTGATTTTACTAACCAGTGAATTTATTAAGCTGTGGTGACTATGTATCTGTATGAACGTAAATCGTTTAAAAATAAGTACAATGCAATGTGTATTATATATAATACTCAAAATAACATATGAATTTGTACTTAAGTTAATAAAACCTAATTGATATTTTAAAGTATGAAATCAAGATGTGATTTTCTTCCCTTTTCTGTTAAATAATTTATTTTAAAATTTGTTATTTTCAATATAAATATGGATATGAAATAAATAAATAACTCGATCTTTAAAAACTTTTATATAAATTTACATTCATACCGACGTTTGTACGAATCAAAGCTGTTTAAAAATTAAATTATTGTTTCCTCAGTTATACGTCGTTTTATGGGGACAAGGGAAAAAAAACTGTAGTGACTCCACTGGATTTCCCGCAAATTAAGTAATTAATGGCTGTATATATGAATTAAAGTAAGAGAAGTTGTTAAATAAAGAAAACGGAAAATTATAGCAGGATATTTGAAAATTTTAATTTTTATTGTATGTTGTTTACATTAACGGTATTGCCCTTCAAATAATTTGAGCTCATCTATCATAATGATAAAGAATTTTTCGTTGTGTCCCTGTAAAAATCTGTCAGTGCTAAACTCACCAAAATCTGTATAATTCGTGCAATGGTGACCTATAACATGTATATAAATTTTCAGCTCAATCGGATGAGACGTTCAGATGATGCCACACTTTGAATAATTTTAGCCCATAACCATAAGCTACAATATGATAAAGAAGTTTTCTTTGTACCCCTATAAAAAAATAACTATAAGCTCTAGTTTAACCAAAATCTATACAGTTCATATGTGATTGTGATCTATAATAGGTACATAAATTTTCAGCTCAATCAAATATGACGTTTAGACGCTATCGCACTTTAAACAATTTAAGCCTATAGGGATATGAATAACTGATATCCCAAATGATAAAGAATTTTTCGTTGTGTCCTTCGTGAGTAAAAATCTGTAAGTGTTAGACTTACCAAAATCCGTATAATTCGTGCAACGGTGACCTATAACATGCATATAAATTTTCAGTTCAATCGGATGAGGCGTTTAGATGATGTCACACTTTAAATAATTTGAGCCTATAAGCTACAATGATAAAGAAGTTTTCTTTGTGTTCCTATAAAAAAAAAAAAAAAAACATATCAGCGCTAGTTTAACCAAAATCTTTACAGTTCGTATGTGATTGTGATCTATAATAGGTATATAAATTTTCAGCTCCATCGAATATGACGTTTAGACCCTATCGCACTTTAAACAATTTGGGCCTATAGGGATATGAATAACTGATATCCCAAATGATAAAGAATTTTTCATTGTGTAGAAACATATGTGTGCTAGATCACCAAAATGTATGCATTTCATGTAGCGGTGACCTATAACATGTGTATAAATTTTCAGCTCAATAGAATAACGCGTTTAGACGCTATCGCACTTTAAGAAATTTGGAGCCATAGACCATAATGATAAAACATTCTTCTTTGCGTCCCTGTAAAAAAAACTATAAGTACTAGATTCACCAAAATCAATACCCTTACAACACACCTGTCTACAATACATTCTGAAGATGTCCATAGGATGTCAGTAGACATCCTTTTCATCCGTATGACATCCTGAGGATGTCATTTGAAGAAGATACGCTCTTAGGGTAGGGTTTGTGCTACGGTGACTTATAACATACGTACCACCTTTCAACTTCAACTCATTTGAACAAAGCGCTAGACTCTATCGTGTTCACTCACATACATACACACAAAAATGAACTCAAGGGACCTCAAAACGTGTGCAAACACCAAAATCTCAAAGTCGGATTTTTGATATAATTACAATATTTTCCTTACATATGTATGTTCGGAAAGTAAAAAAAGTTGGAGTCTAATGCGAACAAATCATATTTTAAGAGGTAAGCTACTAAAAAAAAAAAAAAAAATCATTCAACCGGTTTTTGTTGTAGGAAGCAGAATTTCCACCTGTTAGCGGGTAATTCGATAAAATTACGCAATACCAGGAGGAAGTAAAGGATGATGATCACATGAAAATGAAGCTGATTAAACTACGACACGTTCAAAAGATTTTTTTTTTCTCTCTCTCAGAGTGCAAGTGCTGGATTTTAAATACTCCCCCTTATAAAATAATAATAATATTTCGTCGCATCCAAGATAAACTCTTTCTAACTTACCACAGAAGTAAATAAAGATAATAATAAAGCATCAATATTTAATTACATATTGTATTAATAAAATTATTATTATTGCGAATTTTAATTTTTATTAAATCAGGATCTAGATTAAAATTTTTGATACCCACTTTTGATAAAAAACAAAATACTTTTGTGAAATCTTTATTTTTATTTATTTATTTCCTTCTTTATTTATTTTTTTTTTTTTCCCCTCTCTGAGCGGAAAAAAAAAAAAAATAATAATAATAATGCGAAACCTTCCATTTTAAAATCTAGAAGCGAGTTACTTTATTGTCGTGTGTCAAATTAATAGCGTTTCGCGAACCAAATATAAACAGTTCTTTGAAATAATTAAAAAGAAAAAAAAATTCAAAAAGAATCATTTATATAAACTTTATAAAACTAAATTTTGTGAAAGAGCCGTTTTTCTGATTTTAAATTTCTGCAAAAACAAGTAATATAAAAGAAAAAAAAATTAAGTCAATTCCTACTCACAAACACTATCGAAAAAGTTTTTTTTTTTTTTTTAATAATTTTGAATTAGGAAATAAAAAGCGCGCCTGCAAAATGAAATAAAAATAATTATAAGATTTAAAAAAAAAAAACTTTTTATATACCATGTTTTAAATTTTCTGACGAACCATAGAACTCTTATCAATGTGCATAAAATTTTTAAAGTGATAATGACGTCCATTTTTGTGAGATGCATAATTTTACTTTTTATCACTTTTTAACGTTCACGTTTAATTAAATGTATTTATTTTTATGTCAAAAGAAAATGAACACGGAATATTTTTTTTTTTTTCAACAATTAAATTATAGCTAATATTTTAACGGCTATTTTAACGCTATTAGAATGTTATTATTTTCACATTTTAATTATAAGGAAACTAATCAAAAATTCGAAAATCGGACTACGTAGTATTGTGTTGTCACCGTGTTCTGAGCAATCCTGAAAGTTTCAAATTTCTAGCTAGTCGGGAAGTTAGTTAAAAATCGATTGCAAGATTTGTACAAGATATATATGGGGAGAGTGTGAACTAATAGTAGGAATTGAAAAAGCCCTTTTTACATATTTGAAGTTTTTTTCTTTTTTTTTTCATAAATTGGAATTTTGTACAGGGTTGAAAATAGATATTTTTAATAACTGATGTGTTGCAGTTAATTAGTTGAGTTATTTGAAATAATTGTAAACATAGAAAATCACATAAAAGAACAATTTTTCTATAAATCGAAATTTTCTGACAAGGTCTTTTTTCTGAACTGAAATTTTTGGAAGAAGCCCATTTTACAAATGTGAATTTTGTTTTAAATTTTTAGAAAGTGGAATTTTAAGGCAATTTATAATACGAGTATGAAATATACAACAAAGAAATTGTTTCTAAATGTTACAAATTAAATGCATGCTAATTTTAAAAGCAACTTTTATTATTATTGTTATTATTAATGTAGGGTAGGTGCTTCAGTGATTGGCATGCTCCAGTAATTGACATCTATCCCGAAATAATTAATAAAATATTTAAATTAAAGAAAAATAATAAAATCATATTTTTTACATATAAGAATTTTAACATTTTATGTCAAACACTGGATCATAAGGGGCTAATAACTGGTAAAATGAATAACTAGCAGTGTCAAACCCTGGAACATAGGGAGCCAATGACTGACAAAATGAAAAACTGGCAGTGTCAATTACTGGAACACTGAGTGGGTGTCAAATAAAAAATCATTAAAAAAAAAATTGTTATCAAATGTATATATTTTAACATATATGTGGTTCTGAATGTCTTTCATATCCTATGTACTAACTTAAGATTTCTAAAAATATTTTCTGATGACTAGAACATTAAAAACATCAGAGATTGCTCTAAAAGTGTCAATCACTGGTGCACTTACCCTATATATAAATATAATGTAAAGAAAGTTTTTCTTAAAGTTTTTCGTATAAGTGAATTTTTAAAAGCGTAAAACAAACAGAAAGTTTAGAGAAAATAGTTTTAGTACATAACAATTTTCTTTCTTTCTTTCGATTTTTTTTTTTCTTTCTTTCCTTTTTTTCTTTAAATTTAATACTTTCTTTTTCAATTTAATTTTAAAGAAATTTTTTTTTATTATTTAACACTTTTTTCAATAACTCTTTTCAGTTACACTGAAATAACCAAGCATAAAACACTGAAGATTTTTGTATGTATACAAATATAATATCAAAGGTTTTTTATAAACAGTACAGTAATATAAACACAGAAATCAAAATGTAAAAAAAGAAAAAAAAACTTTAAATACGCAACACTTCTATTTTTTTTTTTTTTTTTTTTACAATTTCTTGATTAACCCTTTCATTTCCTGTGATATCAATTGGAATTATGACATTTAAGATTTTATTTCTTACCATCTACAACTCTCACTGATTCAAAATGAAAAAATATTATAATCTTTATACATTTTCCTAACCGAAAAATAGATTTTGTGATGGTTGTACTTTCCCTGTTAATGAATCAATGGACGCGTTAGTCTATTCTGATAATAATATAGGAGTCATTTTCCTTTTCTGAGCAATTTAAATGAATTAAATGTTTCAAATATTGTTTTTTTTTTATGTTATTTATTTGTATTTTAATTAATTGATAATGTATTTCTTTCAAAATTTCGATATTTTTATTTATTGAAGTGTTATGATTTTCAATGGCATCAGTGGTTAATTTTAAGTATAGATAAACTCCTCTTAGTTGTTTTGTTAATTATATATTAAATCGTACTCTGCTATTACTCCTATTTCCAAAAAATATGTATATGTTTTTACTTTTAAAATATATTTATGATTAAAGATTTATTGTTTTATGGATGGAAAAATATGGGAATAAAAGGGTTAAATTACTTGGCATGACTAACTGAACATACGCGTTTCTTCTATAATAATAAGAATTGCGATACATAATATTATTGTATAATGACTAATACATGTTTACGAGCACAAATGTAAGGATTATTAGGCAAAATAGAATAGATCATAGTTTAACAAAAAAAAAAAAAAAAAAAATTACATATTTTCAATGAAAAACGTTACTCATTTATATTTCAGAATATTAGTAGGTAGAAAAAACTATTAATCTATTTTTTATGTGAGTGTAATTTCAGTCTCTAATTGATTCTAAACTGTAATATAATATAGTTCAATATAACTTTGGAAAGAAAAAAAAAAAAAAAAAAAAAAACTTGAAAGTAGTGAATACGTAAGAAGTCAATAATTTAATCTCCTTTTTCACTTTTTTAAATCGATAAAAATAGTAGGTTTCATATAAAAACTTATATATTCATTTCATATATATAAGATGAATTATATTAGATTTGTTATATACAATCAAGAAACAATTCTTGTGGTTTTTGATATATTTTTTTAGATATTTAAGGACATAGGGGAGAGTGGGGGCTAATGGGACAAGGGTCTAATGGGACAGTGGCCAAATTTTATTGAAAATCCTATTTTTAAGAAAACATTATGTTACACCTGAATGGCAACACCAAAGCTGCTATCTTCAACAACAAGAATCCAGCCATTTGCAATTGTATGAAAGAGTACATGAAGAGAGTTTGTTTTCAACTATAAAAAGTAAGGTTTTTTTTTTTTTAATTAAATGACATTTAAAATTCATTATTGCCAGAAATTGTTCATGAGGCTACTAATTTATGTAACACAAATATTCCATTTTACTTTAAACTTAGTTAAATTGTCTTTGGATAAACATGTGCTATGTAGATTATCAAAATATAGAATATCAGTATATGAGGACTAATGGGACAAACAAAATGGGGTCTAATGGGACAGCTGGTTTGATGATGCACAGGTATTTATTAATAGTTATATACATGATTTATTTAAAATATGAGTGTCTCATTGAAATTTTTATAATAAAAAGTTATTAAAATTTGATACCAACCACGCAAGAAAAAAGGGAACAACACAGATTTTAACAAAAACACCTGAAAATGCAATGAATAATAATACTGAAATAACGCACAAAATAATTTCCAAAATGCCTCAATTGATATAAAAAAAAAGGAAGCGTATTTCTTTTTCAGAAAGTTCCGAAAGTAGCTTTGTACTAAGTGATTCTTCAAGTAAAGAAGACTTTCTAGAGAGTCCTAATGTTGAAGGAAATGTTCCTTTAGATCAAATATCTGAAAATGATTTTGTCTTAGTAAAATTTGAAGGAAAATCCTCTACACATCATTATGTGGCAGTTGTTATTGAAATAGACCGAGGAATTCAAGAACTTTTTCTGAGTTACCACAAAAAAAGATGCGATTCACAAAAATTTGTCTATCCTGAGAAAGAAGAAAAATACTGGACTGAAATTAAAGACATTGTACACAAATTGCCTCAGCCTACAATCGATCAGAAAACTGTTCGTTCATCAACTTTAATGTCTTTTGATTTCAATTTTTCAAATTTTAATATGAAATAATTAATATAATATTGTTTATGTACATTGCATTTTGAATTAAAATGTGTTGCCTTTAAATATGTATACTGAAACTCTGCTTTTTGCGTTGATTTTGATATGTCCCATTTGACCCACAGGGTGTCCCAATAGACCCCAACCTAGGGGACTAATGGGACAAATACAATAGTGTATAAAGGTCATTATATCTATTTTTTTAAAAATGCTATATCTTCTAAATATTTTTTTTTATAAAGCCAATATTTCTCTTATTATACATAAAAAATTTTTTTTACAAAAACTTGCTAATTTAATTTTATAATAAATAAAATTTCAAAATTGTCCCATTAGCCCCCACTCTCCCCTACATTTTGTTCTTTTTCTTTTGTTTTGTTAAGTAGAAGGTACTAAAGAAGAATTAGTGATGAATTTTGCAATATCTTTAAAAGAAATAAAACTAAAAATTAATGTATATATATTAGGGGGGGGGGGGGCAAAGTTTTACACAGACATGCATTTATTATTTTTTTCCCACAAAACTAATTATCAAATTTAAAAATCCATCTTTAATTCTTTTAAAATAATATAAAGCCTTTTCTTAAACATCTTTAGAATTTTAGGATCTCATGAATTCATGGAAAAAGTGCAAACTGAGAAAACGCAATTTAAAGATTTCAAATCTGTAAAAAATATGAAATTTCAAAAATATAATAGTCATGGGCATTTTTTTATATATATATTTTAATAGTTAAAGAGATGGGTGTGAATGAGATAGCTTTATTTTTTTTTTTTTTTTTTTTTTTTTTTAAAGAAAAGAAGAAAAACCTTTAAATGTTAAACATGTTAATTTAAAAACGGCATTGTATTTTAATAAATATATTTTTCTTTTAGTGCGTTCAAATTATCTTTATCTTGATATTTGAAATAAAATAATAATAGTAATAATAAAAGGGGAGAGGGGGAATAAAATATTAAACGTATGAGTAATTTCGAAAATTTAATCTCTTGTATTATTTTATTTACTTTAATTCAATATTTAAGTAAACTCAAGAATTTAATATCTCGTGTAATTTATTTTAAGGGGGAAAAAAATGGAACTGAATATTTAGTTGAATTAATAGACTTAAAAAGATGTTTAAAATTAAATTAGATATTAAAAATATTAATTAAAATGGAATTGGATATTAAAAATATAAATTGAAAAAATTTATTTTTTTCTCCTCCTTTTATAACGCTTTCAAATTTTACTTTATTTAAATATAAAGAAAAAAAGAAAGAAAGCAATCTCTCGCTGTTTGTTTTGATAGAAAAATACTAGATCTAATTTTATTTTTCATTTCAATTAATTTTGAATAATAAAAAAAAAAAAAAAAGTAAAAAGTAAAAAATGTTAGTTTTAAAGCGCATTTTTCTTTTTTTAACACTTTGAAATTATACATTATACTTCATTTAAATATTAAAAAAAAAAAAAAAAAAAAAGGAAAGGAAAAATATCTCTCGTGATTTGTTCTGAAAGAAAAATACTGGATAGCCTTTATATAGGGTAAGTGCACCAGTGATTGACACTTTTAGAGCAATCTCTGATGTTTTTAATATTCTAGTCATCAGAAAATATTTTTAGAAATCTTAAGTTAGTACATAGGGTATGAAAGACATCCAGAAAACCACATATATGTTAAAATATATACATTTGATAACATTTTTTTTTTTTTTTTTTTTTTTTTTTTTTATGATTTTTTATTTGACACCCACTCAGTGTTCCAGTAATTGACACTGCCATTTTTTTTCATTTTATCAGTCATTGGCCCCCTATGTTCCAGTGTTTGACACTGCTAGTTATTCATTTTACCAGTTATTAGCACCCTATGCTCCAGTGTTTGACATAAAATGTTAAAATTCTTATATGTAAAATATATGATTTTATCTTATTTATTAATTATTTGGGATAGATGTCAATTACTGGAGCACCTACCCTACAGCAAGTACAGTAATCCAGTTATATAATATGAATTATATTTGTATTTTTTAGCTTCACATTTATTTTTGAGACGTTAAATTAATCTGCAGAGCTCAGTGATGTGCTGCACTGTTTCTGCTACTGGGGTTAAATATATGCACATTTAATGAAAATTTCATAATAGTATAAGTCAGAAAATACTGAATACATAAGTTATTTCGAGAATTTAATCTCCTTTCTAATTTTGTTTTAAGAGAAAAATTTGGAAGCATTTGGAATGGCTTCCAACAAAGCCTTTTAAAAGGGAAAAAATAATAACAAAACAAGTACTTTCATGCTGAATAATGAAACAGCGTTGAACCTAACAATACAAGACGGCCAAGAACCAACAACTTTGATAGCTTCGAACATTTTTTTGACAACTATTTCGAAGAAAAATAAAAACTATTTTCTTTTTTACGTCGGAAATCCTCATTGTTTCTTTCTGACAATACAGTTGATTCACAGCTAGCTGGAAACTTGTAATACGGCGATTGATGTCCAACAGAAAAAAGAAAACAATTCCGATGTTTTGTAAAAAAATTTTCATTTAAAAAAGTTTATTCATTCAACTATTCTCATTAAAAAATTGTTACCTTTGTCTTTTGAAGGTTTACTAAAGTAGTTGCTAGTTTACCTTCATGTTGTAACAGAAATGACCCAGACTATATCAAAGACAGAAATTTAGGTTAAATCAGTAAAATAACTCTATGAAAAATGAAACAAATTTTAATTTACAAAAGAAACTTTCCTTTCCATACCACGCTCCCCGTTCCTCTATATTATTCTTCTGTAACTATCATTTTGAAACACACATATATATATATATATATATTTTTTTTTTCTTTTCAAGGGGAAAAAAAAAGAAAGAAACAGTTTGTGTAATATACAGTATGATATGGTATTCGGATTAAGGTCGATTGACAGCACTAGGGTCCTTGGACTAGTCGGGAGTGCCCTCCGTGTGGGTCTTTCTAAGGGGTAAGGGGTACTAGACCATATTTACGAAAGTTTCGAAGAAAACCGCGAAAAACTCCGGACGGCTCGGCTGACGAGCGCGACCTGAGATTGAACCCGGCACCTCACGTCTACCAGCTTTGAGCGCAGAACCACTTGGTCGCTGGTATACCTCGTGTAATATACGAAAAGATTTAATAATCAATTAGCTAATTAAATTTAATATTAACTAATGAACTAATTAAAAAAATAACTTTTTAATTAGTTTAATTTTTCTATTTAATTAGTTTTAAAACTAGTCAAACAATTTTAATTATTTTAAAAATATAGTTAAAAATTTAGTATCAGGATTGTTATATAAATCGGAGGGGGGGAAATACTGATGTTTTCTCTGTTTCTTTTTAAAAGTGCACCAGATGGCATAATAAAATCATGGCATAAAATTTGACACGTTTACAAGTCAAATGAACTTAACATATCTAGGGTATATTATTTTTATAAAATAACTTTAAAGAAAGACACACAATTGACATCTTTTTTTCAAATCATAAAGTACAAAAAACCAATAAATTATAAAATTAAGTAATTTAAAATTAAACACTGAAATTTAAACTTTACTATGAAAATTTATTCCTATGTTTTCCCAAAAATATTTTAAATTCACTGAATTTTTCCTGTCTTTGCGAAAAAAAAAAAAAAAAAATTATTCTTTTGAGTTTTTCTCATTTACCCCTCATAGATCAACTGAACGTATGTAGTACAATATTAAATTTATTAATTTACTATAGGAGGGGACAATCATAATTGACTCCTCCTTCCCCATTTATTATAAAACACTAAAAAAAAAAGAAAGAAAGAAAAAAGAAAAGAAAGAAACTTTTCAAACTATAAAACTAGATAGTTTAAAATTGAAGATTGATAACTTTATTACGAAAATTTTTGGCTATGACTTTTCAAAAAAAAAAAAAAAAACTGAATTCCAAGAAATCTTATTTTTTCATAAATTTAGAAATTTCCCGGCTTTTTTTTTTTTTTTTTTTTTTTCGTTTTTTAATTCATTTTTCAAATTTTCTGAGTTTTCCCAATTCTTTTTTTTTTTTTTTCTGAGTATCATTATACCTACCAACTTAGGGGAAAAAAAAATACGTAAAGTACGATTTCCCTTGTTTTTTCTACACTCACTTTTGGAGTAAAATATAACAGTTAAATTCCTTTTGTTTTCTTCGAAGTGCATTTTCTGAGTTCAAAAACAAATCAAGTTTAATAGTGGAACAGCAAATCAGACGACATTAAATAAATTATAAATTCTCTCTCTCTCTCCCCTCCCCCCCTTTTTTTCTACCCCTTTTTTACCATGCTGTTATACACAGGATGGTAAAAAAACACACTAGCTGGGCTGATAACAGACTCGGACATAGTCCAAAAAATAAAAAAATTGATTTTTGGATTCCAGGGACCTCAAAAACCAGTATATATATACCATCCAAAACTCAATTTCGAAACTCTTTCCCCCCGCAAAAAATAAATAAATAAATAAATAAATAAAATAAAAAATAAAATAAAATAAATACTTTTTCTTTTATAAGTGAAACGAAAAAGCGTACGTAAAATAAAATTTATTTTTTGTATATTTTCTATTTGTTTACGCCTGCCTACAATTGGAAAAAAAAAAAGTTGAACTGAGAAATTCTTCCTGTTCCTCGAAACACAAAACAAATCAAGTCCAAGAGTGGACCAGAAAAATCAGGCTTCGAAATAAGTTGCCAAGCCACTTTTTATCTCTCTCTCTCTCTCTTTTTTTTTTTTTTTTTCCCCTCACACATATCCAAAGAAAAGAAAAGAATGTTTTGCAATAGATCAACAATAAATAATGTTTTAGGTGTCTGAAAATATTAAAATCAAGCTTACCAATTTGCCATATTTTTTTAACACCATTAAAATTTTACAGGAATATCTACTTTATATTTTACCATAAAATCTGCCATTAAATAAGCCAGAGAATGTTTTAAGAGAATAGTGGTATGAATTTGCTGGAATAGTTGTCAGTTGTGTAAAATGTGCCAACGAAAAATTCGCCCATAGACGTAATGTATTATTTTAATACCTTGAATGTCCTTGTACATGAAATGATTTTCCGATATCAATAAAAATGTTCTATTTAGAACCTCAATGTGATTAAAAATCACAGATTAAAAATATCGAATTTGGACTTCCCTCTATTTACTACTATTTTATTATTATTATTTTTTTTTTTTTTCCCCTTGAGTTATGTTAAGGGGGTCTGGGACACCA
This sequence comes from Salticus scenicus, assembly GCA_963930645.1. NCBI lineage: Eukaryota > Metazoa > Arthropoda > Arachnida > Araneae > Salticidae > Salticus > Salticus scenicus. The sequence goes on from OZ005662.1 coordinate 32,350,952, forward strand.
AATTTTTGTTCTTATTATTTATTGATGTATTACTGTAATTATTTTTTCTGAAATTGAAGCTTTTTTGACGATGAAGTTGAGCAAGAAAGAATCTTTAAAAAAAAAATTAAATAAAATATTAAAAATTTTAATAAAAATTTTAAAAATTGAAATTTAAATACCTTGAATGTCTTTGTACATGAAATGATTTTCGGATATCAATAAAATGTTCTATTTAGAACCTCAATGTGATTAAAAATCACAGATTAAAAATATCGAATTTGGACTTCCCTCTATTTATTATTATTATTATTATTATTATTTTTTTTTAGTTATGTTAAGGGGGTCTGGGACATCAAATTTTTGTTCTTATTATTTATTGATGTATTACTGTAATTATTTTTTCTGAAATTGAAGCTTTTTTGACGATGAAGTTGAGCAAGAAAGAATCTTTAAAAAAAAAATTAAATAAAATTTTAAAAATTTTAATAAAAATTTAAAAAATTTAAATTTAAATACCTTGAATGTCTTTGTACATGAAATGATTTTCGGATATCAATAAAATGTTCTATTTAGAACCTCAATGTGATTAAAAATCACAGATTAAAAATATCGAATTTGGACTTCCCTCTATTTATTATTATTATTTATTATTATTATTATTATTATTTTTTTTTTTTTTTTTTTGAGTTATGTTAAGGGGGTCTGGGACATCAAATTTTTGTTCTTATTATTTATTGATGTATTACTGTAATTATTTTTTTCTGAAATTGAAGCTTTTTTGACGATGAAGTTGAGCAAGAAAGAATCTTTAAAAAAAATTAAATAAAATTTAAAAAAAATAAATAAAATTTTAAAAAATTTAATAAAAATTTTAAAAATTGAAATTTAAAATTTTTTGATAAATTTAAAATTTGTCATACCTCATGAACTAATGGTTCAATTTACAAACTTTTTTCACTCTTATATACAGAAAAGATTTATCTTCAATTTGTCTTCGGGATTTTTAATTAGGAGCAAAACTTTTTTGGTAATCCAAAAGTTATGCATGAAATAAGTACTTTTTTCAAATTAAAATTAATATTTAAAAAATATATTATTTATATTATAATCAGAAATCCTGAAGACAAATTGAAGATAAATCCTTTCTGTATAAAAAGGTGAAAAAAAGTTTGTAAATTGAACTATTAGTTCATGAGATATAACAAATTTTAAATTTATCAAAAACTTTTAAAATTTTATTTATTTATTTATTTATTTATTTATTTATTTTTTTTTTTTTAAGATTCTTTCTTGCTCAACTTCATCGTCAAAAAAGCTTCAATTTCAGAAAAAATAATTGCATCAATTCATGAATAAATAATAAAAACAAAAATTTGGTGTCCCGGACCCCCTTAAGTCTCACAGACGGACTAAAAAAAAAATCTTTATTTCTTATTTATCGGACCTCAAAACATGTAAATTTATCAAAAACTCAATTTTGAAAAAATGACCCAAAATCCTTTTTCTATCATGTATATGGGTAAGAAAAAGCAAAAAATGTATGGAACATAAAATTTAATGTTTAAGTATTTTTTCTATTTGTTTACCGCCTACACAAAATGTCGTTGAACTGAGAAATTCTTCCTGTTCCTAGAAACACATTTTTCAAGTTCCAAAACAAATCAAGTTCAAGAGTGGGCCAGCCAATCAGACATCAAATAAGTTGCCAAGCCCCTCTTTTTTTCGCTGTCCTACTGTCCCTCATACACCCCCAAGTAAAAAGAAACGTTTTGCCCGTTTTGCAATAGGCGTACAATAAATGTTGGCAAGAAAAGTAATACAAAAATTACGCCCAAAAGGCTCGGGGGTCACGTGACTTCCAAGGAATGGAGGCCTGACAACGAAACTATTCATGTGCATGAAGTAGGGGAGGTAAAAACTGAATAAAAAAAGAAGAGGGGGGAAAAGAAATCTGTAATAATAACGTACAGGGATGATAACAGAATGGATGGATTTGGGGGGAGACGTGAATAGACCGTCTGGGTCTAGGAATTTGAAGAAATGTTCTTCTGACAACAGGTTTTTTGACCAGTGATATGAAAGTGAAACTGTAGGTTTATGCACACAAAATGCGTTTAGACTGAGTGCTCAATATTTGCATAAACTTGTTTTGCGTAAAAATAAAATAATGAAACGTTTAATTTCATATTTCAGAGATGAGAATGGAAAAAAAAAAAATCTGAAAATATACACAAAACTAAAAAATAATACAGCCCTGATCTCGTCGCCAAACATATATAAGCTGCATGAATCTATCCACTGAATTGCGAAAATAATTTATTCGACACGAAAATATTTTTTATATCTGGCTTGAATTTTGTTGCCCATATGGTGTGGTGGTTAGCACCCCTGGCTCCCAGACGGTAGAACCCGGGTTCGAATCCCGGGAGAGCCATGGAAGTGTTGTCTCTGTTAGAGATAGCGGCCCGTTGGGTGCACCTTTACAAATGGCCAGTGCTGCGTCATTGAAAATTAAAGATAAAATAAAATAAATAAATAAATACATCTGAACAAGAATTACTGAACTAAGAGCAAATAAAACTGATATATTTATCTCATTACATAAGAAAAAAAAAAAAAAAAAAAACCAAGAGGTGTCATGTCGTTATCGAAAAGAGAAGCCCAGAAAAGATGTTACAGGGGTCGATCCAGGCAAAAATTGGGACACTTTTGTTGCCCCTTCACAAAATTCAAATACAGAAAATGGGTCCCTTCACAAAATTCAGATTTATATAAACAGCCCTTTCACAAAATTTTGTTTTATAAAAGTAATACTTTTGTAAAAATTTTCCATGTTTACTGTATTATTTTTAATGAGTGACTATACTTGTTTAATAAAATGCTATTAACTTGATATTAAACATTAGACAGAGTAACTGCTAAAATGAAAGGTTTCTAGCGACAATTCTTTTTTTCACAAAAATATTTTTATTTTTCACAAAAATAAATAAAAATTTCACAAAAATGGACTCCAAAAATTAAAACCTGGATCAACCTCTGTGTTATAAAAATTATATTGTTTATCCATTTTCCAACATAAAAAAGTTCCACACAAATATTTTGGGGGCGCAACCGCACCCCTACTTGCCACCCCTGCAATCATGGTAACATAAAAAAGTACTCAGAGATACCAATATTTTAATTTATTCCGGAGTATTTTTAGTCCCGCCTTTATTCCTTACCACTTAATTTTTTAAAGTAATTTTTTCTTATTTTGCGGAGGTTATATATTGGAAAAAAGTTTTCTATAAATAAAGTGGTGTGAAATTAGTACTACAGTGAAAGGAAATTGATGCAGCTATCAATTTATTGATGTACATTACTCTATAACTTACTTGTCCGGTTGAAACAGGTTTAATTTCGTCGACAAGCGACAATCTTTCCAGTTGACATAATTTCATGAATGAAAACAGTTTTAACCTTTAACTCTCTACATTTCAAAGCAATGCATTGTATATATAGTTATGTTATTTAAGCTCTTGTTTTTCCATAATAGGAAACCTGGTACAGGGCAAAAATAGATAAAGCAAAGCATTCTTAGAACCAACCACGAATGCAAGAAAAATTCCAGGAAATCCTCTAACGAGCAATTATTAACGACAGAAAATGATAGATCGTAAGAAGTAATGATACGGCTGCTCAAAAGCATTTATGACGTAAGATATTATTAAGCATAAATATCATATCTACCTTTCAGAGAGAGAGAGAGAGAGAAAGAGAACCTAAAAGGCAACAGTTTTTGAATCATGAATATTTATATTGTTCAAGCAATTACAAAGAACAGATGGTGTGAATTTGTAATTAGATGTTAATTTCTTTTTCCCATTTAACACTGCTACAAATTTTATCACTTAGAGTTCTTATTTAAAATTATTTACTTTACTCATAAACAGAATTTACCCTTGGAAAAGAACAGGTTGCTGATAACTAGAAAAAATGGGGCATGGTGCCACTAATAAGAGTGCACATTTGTGGAGGTGTAAAAAGGCAAATTTTACAAAAAAAGAAGAAAAAAAAAAAGGGGGGGGGACTAGTGCTGACTTTAGGCGAATTTGATTGGGTGCTCCTCCACCCGATGGTTCTTTTAAACACGTTTAAGCACTCGTCGGCCCTTTTTCAACCCATTTTAGCACCTGGCAGCCCTTTTAAAAGCATTTTAGTACCAAGTGGCATTTTCAAATATTTTAAATGTTCAAAAGCCTTTAGATACTTTCCTTCCTGGCATGTAAAATTCTAGCAATAGTTTTACAGCATCCCAGGAACAATAAATGCATATAGCCCGCATATATACACGTAAAATTAGTAATTTACTTTTGTCACGTACAAAAATCACAACATAAAAGACCGCAAATTATACAAATAATGCCCTTTTTATTGACACCCCCCCCCCCCCGGCGGCCCTCTTATTCTAGAGTCAGCACTAAAAAGGGCATTTCACTTTGAAAAATGGGCATCAATACTGCAAAAAATTTTACGTTTATACAGTGCTGACTCTAGGCTAATTTGGCAGGGTACTCCAACTGGCGACACTTATTAACCCATTTTATCCCATTGTCCTATTTAAAGGACAGCTGAAAAATAGCATATAGAAATCAGAATTTACTTGGTGCAAATATTTTGTCAGCTGGAATATATAATGGTACATAGAGGTCTGCACGGGCCGGAATTTTGAGGCCCGGGACCGGCCCGGCCCGTACTAATGCTTTGCTTACCCGGCCCGGCCCGGTAGGAAATAGAAAAATTCGGCCCAGGCCCGGCCCGGCCCGTTTATTTTTTGTTAGTGTACGGCCCGGCCCGGACAAAAAGCGATAAAATCAGGCCTGACCCGGCCCGACCCGATTAAAAAATATGTAAAAAAAAAAAAAAATGCATGCCTTTTCTATTAAAAAGATTTTTAGTATGTGTTTTGCAGAGGTTTTATGTAGCGAAGCAATAGAACCTTCTGTAACAAAACTGCTGAACTTTTACAAGATAATTATATATAAACAAAAATTCATTATTACAGACGTACAGAAGGCACAAAGACAGACAGAAAGTCAAATCGGAAATATTAGCACTCATCACACAATATAGGATGGTATTTAAAATGGTTATTACTACTAAAAATGCACGTTCAACCATTTCCTCTTATATACCGTAATGTATCCGCATTTTTCATGTGATCCGGTAAATAAAATTTTAATGGCATCCAGCCATATTCAATAGAAAAGAGGCTTTTGCACATGCCAAAAATGATGCTACTTCATTCAGTGCACTGGAGAAAACAAAAAGGAGTCTTAGAGAAAAAGTTACAGCGGAAGGATTTTTATAGCCTTCATACCACCTAAACTCTACAGACCATAGGACATAAAGCCTTATACATAGTAACGTATCTAATTTCTTTTGTTTGAACATGTGCGCAAACTAGTAGTGACATGCATACTATTTTGAATAGGAAACCATTTCATATTACTTGAAATAAAATATATTAATTTCGAGACATGCTAAAAATATTTGCGGAAAATCAGATCGCGAAACGACAGACTGATAAGCAATAAAATTGAAGTTAAGACATTTTTTAACAAAGAAAAAAAAATCCATGTGACATACCAGCCTGTAAAGTTATGCAAAATAAATGACTGAAGAAATAATTTATCACTTTCCTTTTTCTTTGATTAACGAGAAAAAACAGAAAAAGGTTCGGCCCGACACGGCCCGGAAAAAAATTCCTCCAGGCCCGGCCCGGCCCGAGTATACACAAAAAAATTGAGCCCGAGCCCGACCCGGCCCGAGCCTCCAAAAAAGTTTTAAGCCCGAGCCCGGCCCGGCCCGAGAATAAATTGAAAAAATCGACCCGAACCCGGCCCGAGGGCCGGGCCGGGCTCGGGCTCGGGCCGTGAGCCCGGCCCGTGCAGACCTCTAATGGTACATATAAGCTTCTTCTAGTGTGTTATGTACCTCACCTCCTCCTCCTTCATCTGAAATCTTTGTTTAATCATTACATTAGGGGGCGTGGTTTATCTTCACTTTGCGGTTGAAAATTCTTTCCGGAGAACTATCATGTAAATAAGAAAGTATTATACAGATAAAGCAAAACTTTATACTCGGAAAGCACTTTTCACTATTGAAGAGAATACTATAAGTGCAAATTTCATCCTCTTTATTTCAATGTCCTGCCTACAAAGTGAATAAGATTTCTTATACAGAATATATATATATATATATTTCAAATTTTGTTGTATTTAATTTATTTAGGTTTAATTAACCTTAAAAAAATATAATTTTTCTCAAATTTGAACAAAATAAATAAATTGGGATAAAATGAGTTAACACAACATTGCACCTGGCGTCCCCGTTTTAACCCAATTTAGCAGCCGGCAACCCTTTTAAAAAACAATTTAAAAAGGGCTTTTCTAACATTCTAAATGTCCAGAGACCAGATATTTTTCTTCCTGATATTTAGCCTTCTAGGAATAGTTTTACAGCATTCGTGAAAGAACAAATGCATATAGCAAGCAGGGGTGAAACATCCTAACTTGCGAAAATACTGAAAACTTACTTGAATGCAGGATGAATGTCGGAGGGAAAAACTTATTAATGATAAGGACATATCATACTGTTATTATTAAAAGTATTTATTTATTCCTATATTAAATAATATTTAGAGAGAGTTCTTAATACATTATAAGGCAAATTAAACATTCAAAATGAAAAAAATACATAAAACCAAAATAATTTAACATGAAATTCAGATACAGTAAGTGTTTAAAAAAAAAAAAAAAAAAAAAAAAAAAAAAAACTGAATTCGAGGGGGGGGGGGGGGGGCTGAATTTATTGTTTGAAACGTTTTACCTCTGATATAGCCAATATATACAGGTAAAATTAGTAATTTACTTTTTTCACATACAAAAATCGCAACATACAAAACATAAAATTATGCAAATAATATCCTTTTTAAAAGTAGATTGCCTTTTTTATTGAATCCCCCCCCCTGGCGGTCCTTTTATTCTAGAATCAGCACTATTATAAATGTTGTATTATGCACCGTTATTGCTGCTACTGTAACTGATACCTTTGTTTACACATTTACGAATATTCTTTTAAAAAAACAAATTAAATTAAAAATATTATTAATATTTTTATCTGTTTTGTGCAGTATAAAGACATTAAAATTTGTTTTGGAGATATACCTCTCGTAGACAGTAATACACAGAAAATCTTCAATATAAGAAATGGGCTACAGTAAACGTGACTAACATAAAAAAAAAAAATATATATGTATCAGCTTCAAAGCACTATAAAATTATTTATAAAAATAACAGCGCGCATGGACAGCAGAAATATCAAATTTGCAAAGAAAAGTAAGAAATAAGAAACTTTGTATTGCGGGCAATACAATACCCAATCTCGCCGGCAGCTAAGGCCCATCTATGAGAAAATTTGCTTCTATAATTACCCATTACCTGACCAACCCCCCCCCCCCCTGTTTTCATATTCAGAAAATTCACAAAAGTTAAATTAGTATAATCATTTTCTTATTTTTTTTTTTTTTTTTACTTTTTTTAATACTTTATTTTTGTGTTTAAAAAATATTTAAATGCATTTTTTAGCTAGAAAATAAAATATTAAAATATGAAAAATTAATTTTTTGAGAACGAGTATTAATTTAACGATTGTGAATTTTCTACATGTGAAAACGGAGTTTGGAAAAAAAAAAAAAAAAAAGAAGAAGAAGAAGTACGCAACGGGTAATTGTGGAAACAAACAACTTTTCTTTTCCATTGAATAATATAATATGGCTCTGTAATATGTATGGCTCTCCATATTAAGTCGGCAGCCTTGGCCCCTGTTATTCAATGGGAAAATTTGTTTACATAATTACTCATTACCTAATGAATATTTTTCAATTCTGTTTTCACATTTAGAAAATTCATAAACGTTAAATTAGTACTTGTTTTCCAAAAATTGATTTTTTAAAATTTTAGTATTTCATTTTGCGACTAGAAAATGAGAAAAATGCATTTTGTGAAAAATCGGATTTTTGAACTTAAAATTAAAATGTAAAAATTTAAAAAAAAAATGAATTTTTCAAAAATGAGTACTCATTTAACGGTTATGAATTTTCTGACTGCGAAAACAGAATTAAAAAATATACATTAGGTAATGTGTAATTGTCGCAACAAATTTTCCCATAGAATAACATTGACCACGGCTGTTCGCGGGATTAGGTATTGTCCCCTCTTAATTGAAGGGGGGTGGTGGGAATATCACAATAGTTTTTTCGGATCGAAATAAAAACATGATCTTTCCTCAAACGAACAAAGTAGACACGAGTGCAGCAAATATAGTTTAGCATGGCAACCTTTTTACAATTTTTGGTGTTCATACAAATTTCTTTATTTTCAACACCAGCCTTATAGCGCATTTTTACCACGTTCTCATTAACTCGCTTCCTTGTTTGTTTGTCCAGTACAAATTTTGAAATCGATTTTTAACTAATTTCCCGACTGGCTAGACATTTGAAACTTTTAGAATAGTTCAGAACACGATGACAATGCATTCTTTCAATACTTTTATTCAATTAATAAATGTTTGAGAATTTCATTGCTCTATTTATTACGCATTTGATAATTTTCTTTCAAGTTGATGGGATTAATTCAACATTTTTTTTTTTTTTATTATTAAAAAAAGGTATTTATTAATACATAGAATTGCCAAGTTTATATGATTCAACAGAAAATTTAAAAAAGGGGTATATAAAAAGTTCTTTTTATCTTGTAATTATTTATTAATTAAATGTTGGAAAGTGTTAAAAAAAAAAAAAAAAAAAAAAAAAAAAAAAAGAGATAAATGTCATCGAAATCTTAGAAATAATAGACTTAGAAAAGGGATTTTTAAAATCCCATGTAAATAAATACGATTTAGTTGGCTGATTTAAAAGATATTGAGCAAATGTTCACTACAATAAAAAGTAAACGAAAGCCTGGACCACGCATGACAAAAAGGCATTCAGAAAACGCTGCTTCAAATCGTAAGAAAAGGAAAACAATAGAACCGATATGACTCATTCTTTCAATTCAACTCAGTTTTTTTTTCCCCCTCCCTCCTCGAGTTAGAACAATATTCCATTTGGACAGAATGAAAGCGTAGAATACTAGAATAACAACCAGAACTGATTTTTCAAGATAGGCGGTAATTCTTGAAATGTATAGCATTTGACGCCGTTTATCAAAAGCTGATTTTTCTCTTTTAGTGTTTCAATTTAATATGACTGACAGCAGATTTAGGATGTTTGACAAGAATTTTGCGATTTAATCCAAAGTAAACTGGGAATATTTTATGAACATCTTTTTTATTACACTTAGAACAAGTTTAAGAATATCGTTTTAGAAAACTTGACGTACTATGTTCACTATTTCAATTTATGTCATATACTGCAACTTTCAGATTCTTGACAAGAAGTTCACTATACAATCCAAAGAAAATGGGAATATTTTCTGAATATCTTTTTTTATTACTTAGAACATGATTGAGAATATCGTTTAAAAAAAGTACCCGACTACAGTAGGTAATGGAATTATTGTATTCGGTCAAAAATTTCAATATCGAATTTTCACCTGATGTACATATTGATGTCATGTTTTGCGGTAGTCCTCATTTTTGCTGTTTCTTGTACTCATTTGTCTAGCAATATATATATACATATATATATATATAAAACTTAATAATAATTTGAAATGTTTAATTTATTATATATATTATTATTATTATTATATAATGCAAAAAAAGGGGGAGGAGGTGTAATTACAAAAAAAAAAAAAAAAAAGAAGAAAACCTTCGACGGTATTTGGATTACCTTAACGAATTTCCTTAAATAAAATGAACTTTTTTGTGGTTTCCGTATTTTTTAAATGAAATGGAGGTCCTAGTATATTTCAGAGTTTTTCTCGCACAGTTTCAGGAAGGCATTGCACCCTGCCTGCTTTTAGGCTATTAAAAAAAAAAAAGTGCCCTTTTCTTGCCCTTTATCTGAAAGGAAAAAAACTGCACCCTTATTGCCTCTTAGTATTAGAGCGCATATTTAGGAGAAAACAACCTACAAACTGAAGAATAAGGGTAGTGAAGATTTATATATATATAAGTAAAACTATTGTGTATGATCTTCAACACTTATTTATTTATTAGTAACAAGCAAAAGTAAAGAAAGTTAAAATTAAAAAAGTATTTATCATATTGTGCATACTTATAACAGAATTTTTGAACGAGTGTGGATTTTAAATGTTAAATATGGCCTTAAGAATACCAAACTGCTCTTACAAATTTAAAAATGTGTCCTTTTTTTTTTTTTTTTTTTTTTTTTTTAATTAGCAGCACCCTGCCCTTTTCTACACCCAAGGAAAACCCTTTAGTCACATAACCCATTCACGGAAGCAACCACTGTCTTTTGCTGGCCATCTTACATTAAAGCGAAACAAGAAAAAAGTGGAGAATATATCATCTGTTGCTAAGCAAATATCGTCTGCTACTTCCCACTTCGAAAAACCGCAGGGTGCCAGAGCTCACGTTGCGCTTGAGATGAAGACTACTAACAACTCAATTCAACTCATTCTGCTAATCCTTGTATATAATGAGACGGTTTGAAAACAACAGAGCACTTAAATTATTCTTTTTATATATTTGCATTCAAGCTTTTGATATAAAAGAGATTAAAGTTGTTTGACCTTTCTAGAAGTTAAATTAGCTTTTTAAATAGTTTTCTTTTATTTTTTCTATGTTCTTTTCAGTTTCCCACATTACTATAGTCAGGGCCTGACTAACAAAGAGCAAGAGTTCTCCCTCATCCCCCCCCCCTCCCCCACAAAAAAAAGTACTGGTTACTAATATACCACAATTTTTAGCAGGCGAAAAAGCAGATTGAAAAACAAATTATTTGATAAAAAATTTAATCTGGCTTTGTTTTAGGCCAGATTCTAAAGACAAATAAAATTACCCCCCCCCCCCCCCCCAGTCAGTCTAACGACAGTTTTTATTTTAAAATTTTATTAATTTAAGTGAAACAGAGTTGAGTTAAAAATAAAAAAGATTTAGACCATATATTTTAGCCATTACTAAAATATTGTGCCCTTCAAATATTTCGTGCCCAGGGCACTAACCCCGGGTGCCCGTGCGATAATCAGGCCCTGATTATAGTATAGGTAAAGGGGAACTCAGGTTATTCGTAGTTTTGTGGTGTGAGGAATCCGTAAGTCACAAAATCGGTGCAGTGTCTGTCTGTAGGGCAATCAGTTTTTTAATTTGTTAGACTCTATAAACAGTATCGAAGAACAAATGATCGTCAAGAGGTCGAATTAGTTTTAAAATAACACAGACAAGAACTCTATTTGATTTCCAACATTCTAGTTTGAAAATTTCGTAAGTTTTTTTTTTTTTTTTTTTTTTTTTTTTTTTTTTAATGAATTATAGTTCATAAATATTTATGAATAGTTAAGCTATTTACGTCAGACTGATATTTTACGTCTGATATTTTCAACCTTAGCAGTTTTTTGGCATATGTGTTTGATAGCTCATAAAATTATGCATAGTGTGAGTATGGAAATTTCATACAGTATACTACACATATTCATCAACCTTATTATTAACAAAAAAGCACTATATATAATTCAAAATTTAGTCACACCAGCCGTTTTATTTCAAATACGCATGACGGAAAAAGACGGACTTAACGCTCAAAGGGTTAATATATATATATATAGTATATACAAACGGCATCGACGCAATTACAACAATGTATTACGATACAGAAAATACAGTTTTATCCACGGTCGTGAAGAAATAAAAATAAAAGGATAATCTAGTGACTAAAAAACACATTACCCCTGCGGAAAAAAAAAAAAAAAAAAAAAAAAAAAAAAAGTACCCATGGTTTGGAACAAATAAAATGAAAAATATGATGATTTAAAAGAAACAAAGTGGCAGAAAGGAAAAGCAATAGAGTTAGCACCTGAATGAGACAGGGATATGAGGGGCAATCACCCTGGCCCTCATACCAAAGTGTGCTCCAAAATCAAATATAAAATTTATTTCAAAACTTATTTTTATTTTATTTATTTATTTTGTAAGTTTAAAGTGAAGTAGCGTAATGGATCTTTTGAAAAATGTATGCCCCGGCCCCTAGAAAACTAGAGAATGCTCGGGGATAAAAGAAAGTTGTTGATTGCTTCTTACAAATAAATAAATAAATAAACCCAATCAAATGTAGTCTATACGACATAAACGCATTTCCTACGTCGAGAATTCGACGCAACGTCGTAATGTCTTCTATTTCCGCTCTTCATTATTTTTCCCCATTTAAATTAATGAATTTGAATGAAGTGTTTAGAATTTAGACGTTACTTCATATATGAAGAAAACTAGAAGAAAAAAAAAATAAATAAATAAGATTTCCGCCTCTCCCACACAGACAGACATACACTGTCAAGGAAGAGAATCTCTCTGTGACCTACATCTGTTGATTGGTGTAAATTAATATTTCAGAAGACTGCTTTGCATTTATCTCCCCTCTCAATTCCGTTTTACAGTTAAACGTTTTCATTAGTTTTCAAAAACTCCATTTATGTAAGATGTGAAAGAATAAAGGAGTCGATCCAACTTTTCTTTTTTTTTTTTTTTTTTTTTGTGAAAAATAAATAAATGGTTGGTGCAAAACTTTCCATTTTAACAGTCATTCTATATAGTGCTAAATATCAAGTTAGAATTTCGTTGAACCAATTAATTAAAAGTAATTGTGAAAACATTGAAACATTTTATAAAAGGATCAGTTTTAATTAAAAAAAAAAAAAAATCTTCTGAAGGAGCTTATTTTATTTTATAAATTTGTATTTTGTGAAGGGTTCCTTTTTATGGATTTGAATATTGTGAAGGCACCCGTTTTATGATGTGGAATTTTGTGAAGTGTCAACATTCAAATTCAAAAAATGGGTCCCTTCACAAAATTCAGATTTATAAAAACAGCTCTTTCACAAAATTTTGTTTTATAAAAATAATACTTTTGTAAAAAAAATTTCCATGTTTACAGTATTATTTTTAATGAGTGTCTATACTTGTTTAATAAAATGCCATTAACTTGATATTATACATTAGATAGAATAACTGCTAAAATGAAAGGTTTTTAGCGACAATTGTTTTTTTTTTTTTTTTTTTTTTTTCACAAAAATAAATAAAATTTTCACAAAAATGGGCCCCAAAGATTAAAAACTGGATCAACCACTGCTGTTGGATTCGTATTATTGCACGAGCATCAACTATCCTAAGACTTTATCAAAATAAAGATGAGAGGGGTGAATGCATTTTTACGTCTAATTAGTTGCATTCTTTTAGCGACAGCGTAACATCAGCGGTTACCCCTTTTCGAAGTAGAATTGTTTACGACTTGAATCCGTAAATTAATATTAAAATACATTCCCATAAACAAGCAATAAAATAAAATAACTAGTTAAATATTGTTCTATATGTTTTGCCTTACTACATTGAAATTCTCTTCTGAGATTTTGAGAAAAATTCACTAGTCTTTAATTTTTCACAGAAACTTTAATATAGCAAGTGATTCTAAGAAATTTCATTCCTCAAAAAACATCCCCGATAAAAAATTTCTTCAAGTATATTCTCTGAAAATTCCTCAATACTGTTTAGGAAAAAAAGAAAAGAGAGAGAGAAAGAAAAATAAAATTCAGCTATTAATTATTAGAAATAAATTTATTTTTTAATATTTCAATAATCAGAATATTTCAATAACAGAAAATTTTAATTCTTACTTACACTTGAATTAGAATATTTGGCATATTTTTGAATACTTCAATAATAATAATGGAATAAAATTATAAAAATAACGATTTTTTGGATTGGAAGAAATAAAATAATAAATTTGCCTAAATTGATTTTAAATTCCAGCTATTATCATATAAAAAATTAAACCCCAGTTGAAAATTTATAAAATTTCTCGTTTATTTTCCATCCATTTTCAATTTTTAATAGCAAATAAATTGACTTACAAATATAACTACTACTATATTTAAAGTATATAATACCGATTTATTGGATATAATAATAATATATATTCATCTTTAAAGTTTTCTAATTACTCTAAGGTTATTTTTTTCTTTTTATTTAATTCTAAAAATTATTTTTAATTAAAAAAAAAAAAAGTAACTTTATGTAAATTTATTAGGACGGCGAACTATTAGTTTCAATCTGGATTTTTTATAGATCAGTTTTGTGTAACACAAAAATAAATTAGAAATATCAGTCCTATCGTTATATATTCGGTACTCAGTGAAAGGGGCGATTTTTCTAAATCCAGGAGTGGAAACAATTTTTTGACATGACCATTAGATTTTTTTAAATTAATTAAAATAGGAAATTTAGGTAGAAACACTTCATTTTAATTCATTTCAGTTCTTTTACAAAGTACACTGCCCAGTTTTAGGGTCAAAAAATGAGAAAAATAAATTAAGAAATAAAAATTTTACAGACTAAAATTAATAGTCCTCCGTACTAAATTAAATTCTGTCTTTGACAAATTTATTTTTTTTTTTTTTTTTGTGCGTTATTAAAACAAAAGGAAAAAAAAAAAAAGACTATTCTGGGGGTATTTTTTTCCGATACCATAGGGCAGTTACTAAGGAGGGATACTTCTCTGTATTTATTAAACACGATGATGATCTGTGCTGAAATAATTGTTAAATTTTGTTAAGCAGGTTTTTATTATTAATTAAAAGTTTTTTTTTACAGTCTGATATCCAGATTTATCATTTAATTTTTCTAAATTTAATCTTTTATCGCTTATGAAAAAGAACAAGAATTTTATGATAATTTATTCACAACAGAAACGCCCAACAAGAAAAATACAAATCTTATAATTCGATATGATTATATTATAATCAATCTTATAATTCTATAATTATCGATTAATCTTATAATTCTTATATCTGAGGTTTTTTTTTTTTTTTTTTTTTGTATATTGTGTGTGTGATAGCATTCAATAAGCAAATTCATTTCACCTAAAACATGCCGTAAATTTCAGCTTTTTACAGAATGATTATTTTTACATATATAATAAAAAACTTTAAAACTGTTACAAAAACAATCAGTTTTTTTTTTTTTTTTTTTTTTTTTTTAACATCAGTTAAAATTGATAGTGATCATGATACTATTTTCTAAAAAAAAAAAAAAAAAAACTTATTAGGAATTCATATTTATTTTCATGTAAGAGAAAAGAATTTATTATACTATTTTAGCTTTTCTTTGCTAAGACATTTAATCGAGAAATATATCATTTAAATTACACCATAATTTGTAATCTGTCACACAATTTAAAATTTTCATATGAGAAATATATTTTTTAATTAAACAAAAAACTTTATGTTTCTTCTGGAGGGAGGAGGGGGGGATTTATAACAATACTAATAATAAAAACTGATAGATTTCATATCATTTCACCTATTTTCTCAATTATGTTTTGATTGTAATATTTCCTATTAGAACTTTCTTCTTTGAATGCACCAATGAAATTGCAAATTTTAAATTGTAACATTATGCGAAAAAAATTAGGTGTCTTTTTTTTTTTTTTTTTTTTTTTTTAGGGCTGAGGGCTAATAGTCTCAATCTGGGATTTTTGCGGTGTCATTTTTCGATAGTCGGATATTTGTCGAAATCATTTTTCGATAGTTGCACATTTATCGAAATTCAAAATTTATCTCGAATATAATTAATAATTTGAAAGCGATGTTATAATTCGAAAATAATAATAATAATAGTCCTACGTCCTAAACTAAATTCTTCTTTTGCCAGAATTTCATCAAAATCATTTTTTTTTTTTTTTTTTTTTTTTTTTAGAAAAAGAAAAGAAAATTAATAATAATCAGTATTGTTACAAACGATATCGAAGAAAAAGTTTTTTTTTTTTTTTATAATTTTGAATTAGGAAATAAAAAGTGCGCGAGCAGTATGAAATAAAAGTAAGTAAAAAAATGAATGTAATGATTTAATTTTTATATAAAACATGATCGCGTGCTATCTTAAAAAGTAGATGTAAAATTTAAAGTTTAATTTTTTTGGCAACAATTATAAATTAAAATAAATAATTTGATGAAAGTTTAAAAGTTAGAATTTCTAATTTTATTATTATGTTTTAGCTCAAAAAGGGAAAAAAAAAAAAAAAAAAAAAATGAATAGGTTTTTGCAAGTAACCCATAACTAGTATATGGTAAATTCCTGACTTTAGAGATTAAAATTTAAAATCACATGACCTATCCACTTTTCTTTATTTTAAAGCTTCAATATGCATTATTGTATTTCCCCATCAAAACATACTTTCCATAACTGAAAAACTTATTAATCATCTGTTACTAATGATTTAAGTATAATCCTGACTTTAGAAATGTATTTTTTAAAATCACGTCACTTATTCACTTTTCATCGAATTAACTTTAATATGCATTATTATGCTTCATTAAAAAAAATTACACTCTCCATCGCTGAAAATGTATAGGCAACCTATAACTGGTAATATAAGATTAATTCCTGATATTAGAAATTTATAGATTACATGATCTATGCCATTTTCCTCGAAAAACTCTTTGATATCCATTATTGTTCTTCTTTAGGAAAATACACTGTCACTGAAAATATATAGACAACTTATAATTGGAAACATAAGGTTAATGGACTCTTCCCAGTTTCGTCTGCTCAATCATGTGATAGAAGAAAACGAATAATCGAATTCAATTAAATGATGTTCTTAAGAACAAAAATGTTAATATTTAATATAAAATAAAATAGAAGTAATATTGTGCATTTGTAAACAGTAGAATAATTGTATTTGTAAATTTAATAATTTTTTAAAAACACTTTATGTGTTTACTTATTTTCAACTGTAAGAATCGATTTTTGTATGTTCTAGTGTAACTGTTACATTAGCTGATCTAGCAATAAATAATAGCTTGTTCCTGTGGCATGTTTATGGATTATAATTTGAAAATTTAAAATGTTTTCATTTAATTTAATTGCATAAAGGTGTTACAACAAGTTAATTAACTTAGTTACTGGTCTAAATGGATTTACGCCGTACAATATTGCACTGTCACTGATTTAAGTACCAAAAATCAGAGTAATTAGCATGTTCTTCATGAACATCAATAACAAATATAAACTAAATAATGATTGTAAATGTATACAGCAAACAAAAGATGATGAATAATGATATAAAATGGATTAAAAATGACGATGTATAAAAAAATAACACAGATTAAATACGATTGATCAAAAATAAGAATAGAAACTATGTTATTTCAGCAATCGCTATAGATAAACAAGACTTTGTCTGCTATTTGTTTTTCCTCTATCATGTGACCTCTGACCTCAGGTGAGAAGAGCCCATTCCTAACCTTAGAAATTCACGTTTTAACAGCACATGACTCTTCCCATTTTTCCTAAAGCTTTGGTATGCGCAACTCAGCTTCATTAACAAAGCACATTCTCCATTATTGAAAAAATATCAGCAATTTTAAACTGATAACTGATGATAAATGATAATTTGTAATTGTTAATAACAGGCTATTTCCTGATCTTAGAAATTCATATTTTAAGATCCTATGACTCATTCCACTTTTTCTTTCTAAAGCTTTGAAAATGTTTGCTTCACTAGCATAAGTCACTTTCCATAACAGAAAAAAATATCAGCAGCCTGTAACTGATAATATATATACTATCACATGACTTATTAACATTTCCTCAAATAAAGCTTTGATATGCATTATTTGGGCTTTCTACACCCCCTTCATTAATGAAAATAACAGTGTTGATGATTTACAAATAATTACTGACCATAGAAATTAATATTGTTAAATGACAAACCAATTCACTTTTCTAAGAATAACCACTTTGATATGCATTATTTTGCTTCATTAGAAAATCACATTTCATTATTGAAAACATATCAGAAAGTCACTAGCAAAAGACACTTTCCATTACAGAAAAAATATCAGCAGCCTGTAACTGATAATATAATGTACTATCACATGACTCACTAACATTTCCTCCAATTCCAATAAAGCTTTGATATGCAATGCATTATTTGTACTTCCCACACCCCCGTCACTAATAAAAACAACCGTGTTGATGATTTACAGTTAATTACTGACCATAGAAATTAATATTGTTAAATTACAAACCAATTCACTTTTCTAAGGATAACCACTTTGATATGCAATTTTTTGCTTCGTTAGCAAAGCACATTTCATTATTGAAAACATATCAGAAATTCACTGGCAAAAGACACTTTCCATTTTCCATAACAGAAAAAATATCAGCAGCCTGTAACATAGTATAATACTATCACATGACTTACTAACATTTCCTCAAATAAAGCTTTGATATGCATTATTTGTACTTCCCACATCCCCGTCACTAATGAAAACAACCGTGTTGATGATTTACAGTTAATTACTGACCTTAGAAATTAATATTGTTAAATGACAGACCAATTCACTTTTCTAAGAATAACCACTTTATATGCATTATTTTGCTTCATTAACAAAGCACATTTCATTATTCAAAACATATCAGAAACTCGTAACTGGTGATTTAAGATACATTCTAGACCTTAGAAATTCATATTTTTTAAGTTCACATGACTTTACTGAATAATGATTTGATATGTATTCTAATGTTTGGTAAGCATTTTCCTTGAATAAAGGTTTGGTACGTATTTTCGCGCTTCATTAGCAAAAGACACTTTTCAGTATTGAAAATAAATCAGCAAAAATATTTCTTTTTAAATTTTAGAATTTTATATTTTATTATTATATAACCTATCAATATTTCCTCTAATGAAGCTTTGATAACAAAACACACTCTTCATAATTGAAAATATATCAGAAATTAGTAATTAATATAAAATTAATTTCTGATCTAAAAAGATCATATTTTGAGACCACTGGACCTATTCAAATTCCCTCAAATAAAACTTTTATATGCATTATTGTGCTTCATTAGCAAAATACTAATACAACCCTCCATTATGAAAATATATTAGAAATTTAAAAGACAAAAATACCTTTTCCGGATTTCAACAGGTTTCTTCGGATAATTTATTGGTGGCACTTGCGGACATATATCCAGATTATCTGACATAGGAGGACACATTATATCCTGATTATCCGTGGGCTGTTCTTCAAGTACCTCGTCTGTAGTAGAATCCGGCAATGCTTGAAATAGACATGTTTTTAAATTTTTTAAACAATTACGTTGATGGTGCTCTTCTTCTGCACCAAACGATTTTTGAATACACATGTCCCAATCACAAACACAGGTAAAAAAGCCAAAAAACTTTCTAAAATAGACGACTGCAAAAATTGCAGCTATCAACAGCGCGAGCAAAACTGCTTCTGCGGGGGAAAAATTTCCTGGGAACTTGGGGAGGTAACGCAACTTATCTGGGGGTTTACTAGTTTGGGGGGAGTAAATCCACCTTGCAATCCGAATTCTTCCAGTATCTTTCGCTCGTAGTCCAGTCCAGTTTTGTAAATACACACTAGCCTATCGTTGAATAGCGTATTTCAAAAATGGTAAAACTAGAAGTAAATGCTTCACAGCTGACTCTGAAATCAGGGGTCGATCCAGGTTTTAATTTTTGGGGCTTATTTTTTGTTAAAAAAAAAAAAAAAAAGTGAAATTTTTATTTTTGTGAAAAACAAAATCGATGTGTGAAGTTTTTATTTATTTTATTTTTTGTGTTCGCGTGATAAACTAAATAGTTTTATAAAATTTTTGTTTTTCTGAAAAAGTAATTATTGTGTAAAACCTCCCACCTTAATATCCACTCTACGTAAGATTTAATATCAAGTAAATAGTGTTTCCTTGAACCCTGGACTTGATTCACGCTAGGGTGCCTAGAGCCTAGATAAAAGTTATATAGGCACCCCAATTCACACAGGGCATGTGCCTCGGCCTCTGAATAAGCGGGACCCTAAAACTGGCCGTGAAAATGCCATTTTGCTCCAAAAATGGCACGATAAAATGCAAAATTTCGTCATTTTTAGTCTTATATACAGGTTTATATGTATCTTTTAACAGTGCGATAGGGGGAGGGGATGCAGGGCAAAAGTGGGCCTCGCATGAAATTAATCAGGTCTTGATTGAACCCAAGCATAGGCCCTCAAAAATAAAACATGAAAAACATGAAAATAAACTTGTGAATGGGTTGTTTTTATAAAGGAGCACATTTTATAAATTTTAATTTTGTAATGGGCCCTTCCTCTGATATGGAATTTTGTTAAAAGGGGGCAGCAAAAAAACTAGAATTTTCACTTAAACCGACTAATAAGCTTAAATATAGCTTAGACTATATTATTTCCAACCAATTAGAAACATATTTATTCATTTTATTTTTCAGAAATAGACTTGAAATAGACTCCGTCTAACACGGGGCAGGATCAGGGCCAGATTATGGCATGGGCACACGGTGCACTGGCCCAGGGTCTCCAAATTTAGGGGCCTCATTTCCAAAAATTGAGAAGTAATAGTACAAATTTTTTCATTATATGTCTATAAAAAACAAAAATCGATTAAATTTTTCTTTCTATCTTTTATTAGAGAGCTTAAACAATTATTAAATTTTGTGACTAATTTCCTAAACATTGGTTGATCAATGTGCTTCAGTTTTCATTTGTCTTGAAGATAAAACTAATGATTTTGTTATAGGTTGCTTAAAAAAAAAAGAGGAAATAAAAGGTATAACTGAAGGAAAAGTTTAAAAATGCACAATTTGTATTTATTTATTTTTATTTTTGAGAATGGCTCCTTTTGGCAAGCTATTTAGAGCAAGGTAATAGGGCCTCCAAATAGCAACAGTGCCCCGAATCTTCAAAAAGCATAGTCGGGAGTCGGGCCCTGGGCAGGGTTGCTAGATGAATACTACTATTTTATTTTTACCATAAATTTTATATCAAAGCACCCAATAGAAATATTAAATCATGCGTAATTGAAGAAATAGATTAACACTCGAAAAATTTAGTGGTGTTAAAAAATAAAATTGTAGTATTTATTTCGCAACCCTGCCACTGCGTTGTACGAAAGTCTACTGTATGTTGAAACAAATTTAAGTTAGAATTGTTAAAATAAGTATGTCAAACGCCAATGTTAATTAACACTCCCCCCTCCCCCCTTCAGTAGTCGCTATAATATTATTTTTATTTATCTATTTACTTTAAGTACGTTTTAAAAAAATAATTAATATATATGCAGTGCCGATTTACGGTGGGGCATTCGGGGCACATGCCCTGGGCCATCAGACTGAAGGGCCCTCTAAGAAATTGCATCATACATTTGAAAAATTGTTAATATGAAAAAATTCTATAGTTTTGTTATGATAATCGATGTTTTTTGTTTTTAACACGCTTTTATTAGCTTCACCTGTATGTATGTTTGAATGTATGTTTCTAACTGCTCTGAGAGCAAACAAACAATCTATATTGTAAAAAAAGACTTTCCCTACGTGAACGCTGTGGCTTTGAGGTAAAGCTCCGGGCTACGAACCTAGAGGTCTAGCGTTCGAGCCCAATCAGGGGAAATTTTTTTAAAATGGCTTTTGCTTAATTCTAAATTATTTTAATTAAAGATTTAAATGTATGTAAATATTATGGTGTGTCACTCACACGATTTTCTCTAACCCTGCATTTTAATACTAAGATAGATATTTTGTGCTTTTTAGTTCACATTTCTATAAAAGCGTGTTCTTTAATTTTTTATAACTATAATATTATTTCATCAATAGATGGCTATATTACGGTACTGTTTTATAAATCTTTCAAGGAGCCTATCTGCACTTAGGAAGAATTGCGATAATTTCGCTAAACGCAAATACAACTCACAATATGTCATAAAAAAAATAATAAATTATGTCGCCCGTAATATATGTTTACAACCACAACAGTCATTTAATACTTGATTATTACTTTTGCATTATTGAAAAAATACAAATCTTCTTGAAAATTTAAACCAAGCTCTGAAAAAGTAAGGCAATTAAAATCATAAGTACTTGTAAAATGTACCATAACTCTATTAAATTTTTCCATGAGATCGTGTATTTCAGAATTTACTTTTTTCGATACTCTATCATAAAATGGTAGTATGTTATCAGTTACGCCTAAAGATAGACAACGGGTGTTTAATCATTTTTTAACACGCTTTTATTAGCTTCACCTGTATCTATGTTTGTATGTATGTTTGTAACCGCTCTGGGAGCAAACAAAAAATCTATATTGTAAAAAAAGACTTTCCCTACGTGAACGCCGTGGCTGGGAGGTATATCTCCGCGCTACGAACCTAAAGGTCTACCGTTCGAGCCCAGTCAGGGGAGATTTTTTAAAAATGGTTTTTGTTTAATTCTAAATTATTTTAATTAAAGATTTAAATCTATGTAAATATTATGGTGTATCACTCACACGATTTTCTCTTACCCTGCATTTTAATACTAACAAGGAAACATTCGAAAGGTGTCATCTTCAAAGAGTATTGAAAAAAATATATGTGATTCTACTCTTCATAAAACACCAGAAAATGAAAACATTATCGGCTGAAATTAATTACAGTGACCACAAAAAATTATCAAAATTAAGCATATTTGGCGATTTAGCGCTGTTAGGCGATACGTTTGCTAGCACTGAGATTGCCGTGTACGAACAGAACAGTGTTTTGTTTTTCCGCCAAGTACTCAAAATCAATCGCCTCGCAGTGTGAAATCGCCAAATATGCTTAATTTTGATAATTTTTTGTGGTCGCTGTAATTAATTTCAGCCGATATTTTTTTCATTTTCTGGTGTTTTATGAAGAGTAGAATCATATATTTTTTTTCCAATACTTTTTGAAGATGACACCTTTTGAATGTTTCCTTGTAAGATAGATATTTTGTGCTTTTTAGTTCACATTTCTATAAAAGCGTGTTCTTTAATTTTTTAAAACTATAATATCATTAAAATGTATAATAATGTGCAGCAAAAGTATTTACTTTTAAAATATTTTTTTTCTGCATAGATTAATATTTAGTATGATCTTACATTCTATTAAAAGTACGAGAAGGCGGGGCCCATTAAACATAAATGCCTTGGGCCTCCAAGTGAGTAAATCGGTCCCTGCATACATGCACGCATTAAACATTATGATTCACGAAACTAAAAGTAGACATTTATAACAAGAAAGCAGAAGCAAGTATAAATACTGCACTAATAATTTTAAACTTATTTATATGTCTTATTCAAAGTGAAAAATAAAAAAATTTGTAAACTGTGTATGTAAATAAATATCTTGATGCAATAAATGTGCATAGTTTATGAGAAGCTTTAAATTAAATATCATGGTACAATAGCTGGCTCAGAAACGAATCTAATTTAAGGAATCAGATATTATTGAAATTTTGAACACCTCTTCGAAATATTGGGTTGTTCGATAAATAATGTCTTTTTTTTTTTAAACCTTCGCTTCTAAAAACCAAGGCTTCTTCGAACGTGAAATTTTTCAACTTACCGAAAGATGGCGAAAGGTCATCCAACAAAATGGTCAATATATCATTGATTAATGTTTGTTGTTAATACAAATAAATTCACTTTGAAAAACATGAAAAAAAAAAAAAAAAAAAAAAAAAAACGACATTATTTATCGAACAACCCAACACTGCGCTGCAAAAAAAAAAAAAAAAAAAAAAAATTCGAACTCTTGCTGATTCTTATGTAAAATGACCTCCCGAATCAGAATATGACTCCCATTTTTACCCTGTCACCCACCGTTTTCTCGGAACACCACTCCCCTCCCTCAATTTTTATCACTTTACGGCAATTTTATGACTATGAATTTGGTTTGGAGAATGAAAAAGAATTAATTAAACACCTAAAAACAAAAATTATAATGTTTAATAAATAACATGAATTAATTTAACACCTAAAAACAAAAAATTTTAATGTTTAATAAATAACATTAATAATAGATTAAAAAAATATAAGAAATGTAATACATAATTTCAGTGGCAAATTCCCTTCTAAATTTATCCCTTGCCGCAGATGTTCATGTTTTAGAATTTTCCAACTCTGTAGCCCCTCAGAAGATATTAGATAGTTAAAATAATCCTCTCCCGCCCCTAAAAATCACATTTAGCCATAAAATCACCGAAAAGTGATAAGAGTAGGGGGCCGTCTCTAAAAAACGGTGGGTGATGGGGCAAAATGGGCGTTCTATTCGGAATCAGGAGGTCAGTTTACATAATAATTTGCGAAAATTGTGGGGTAATTTTCATTCCAAGCAGTGTCATTGACTACTGCTTGAACTTTTTTTTTTTTAATAATTAGGACTTTTTTTTTAGGGACTTTTTTTTAAGGACTTTTTTTTTTTAATAATTCTAGCTAATTTTACAAAGCTACACGTGAAGTAAAACGGCACTGAAAATTATACAGTTCTTGCATACAATTCTGCCAAAAACTGATTTATTTATTTATTTAATTTCTTTAATCTTTTGTTCAAGCACTAGTGAATTCTATTTTGAAGCAGTGTGCTAAGTTTCATAAAATCGGCGCATTAGTTTTTGATAAATCGTGTGCACCGCTTTTTTGAAAGGACTCCGGAAACCCACCGGCTGAATTTTTCCCTTTTAAGCAAAAATTTTTTTTATAAAATATTGTTTTTATTTTATATAGGTTCAAATTTTGATTTATTTATTTATTTATTTTTATTGCATAATAAATGCTCCTCCATCACTTTGAAACCCATGTAATTTAAATAATTTAAGTCAGGCTCAATCGCTTCGGATACATTATAAGAGATCATTGCTCCATAATTAAAGTTTTTAAACTTTTGAAAAAAAAAAATAAGAAGAAGAATCTGGAGTGTCACTCGCGCTACTTTCTCTTACGCTGAAATTTAATACTATAAATACACGTTGGAGATTAAGAGGTAAGATAACGAGTACTGTTATGTAAACCTATGTTAAACAATTCAAATTAGACTTAGGAAGAGTTTTATATGATAACTAGCAGGCAACGCCCGCTTCGCTGGTTCTTATTTTTAAATGAATCGCTATAATTACTGAATTCTCAAAATTGCATTAATTTTTATCACGTGAAAAAAAAAAAAAAAACAGAAAAAAAAATCTTATTAGGAAAAATGTCGCACCGGGTTCTCACTGCCTTCGGAAAAAATTCCCAAAATGCTCTAACTCTTATTTCTATTATTTTCCCCCTTCGCTCCCCCCTCCCGTCTATCCTAATAATTTTAAAAATTCGAAAATATCCGCAATCGATTTGTAGGTATCGAAAACCTCTATATACCAATTTTGAATGCTCTAACTCTATTCTATTTTTTTTCCCCTCCGCCCCCCCTTCCCGGCCCTCCTAATAACTTTACACATCTGCAATATCTTCCTCGTGAAGCAATTTGGAGCCGTGTTATGCTTATAAAGGTGTTTTTGTCTTCAGCAACACCGAAAATCATTTTCACCCCCTTCCCCCCTTAAAAAAAAAAATTCCAAAATCGCAGAAAATGATTTTTTCGTATTCAAGCCTAGTCTCCCCATCTGCAATTTCTTCCCTGTGAAGTAATTTGGTGCCGAGTTGTACTTATAAATGTGTTTTTGCCTTATGCGCCCACGAAAATCTCATTTTTACCCCCTACCCCCCTTAAAAATCCAAAATTCCAAAATCGCAGAAAATGATTTTTTTGTATTCAAGTCTAGTCTCTCCATCTGCAATTTCTTCACCGTGAAACAATTTGGAGCCGAGATATGCTTATAAAGGTGGTTTTTGCCTTCTGCCCCCCCCCCGGGTGGGAACGGGGGGGGGGGGTATTTCGCAAAATCCCGTCTTAGTGAGCGTCAGGGTCCTAAAATCAACCTGCTCACCAAAAATTGCGACTCTATCTCCCATAGGATCGCCACAACCGTGTTGAGTCAGTGAATCAGTGAGTTTACTCTTTTATATATATAGATTAGTTCTGTGTGAGGGGGAGCGGTAGCTTAAAACATACAATAATTACCATATCTCTATGAGGAATTTATTTCAGTTCCCGAACAGCTTTCCTGGAAATGGTAAAATATTATTAGTAAAGCGCATCCACTAACAACAAATAACTAGTGCGTTGTGGCCACCACACGACTTTCTTCTATATTTTCCTATACAAATTCAATCAGTAAAAATAATTTATTAAAATTATTATTTAAAAAAAAGTTATCTTCCATGATAATGCACACGATTTCCATATTAGAGAAATAGTATAACACTAAATATCCAAAAAAAAGTTCAATTTATTCTCAATATTACATTTAAAAAAAAAAAAAAAAATTGTTAAAAATGAAAAATATTTTATAACATTATTTTAAATTATCGCAGATCGATGGTTCAACCATTCGTTTTAAATGTATTGGCGAGCTCTTTTGAAAGATACCCATCATGAAAATTTACTCCCCTCGAGGGGGGACTTCCCCCCAGGGGGGAGGCGAGGCTCCTAGATACACAAAATTTTTTCTCAGTTGACAATCTCTATTGCACAAACTATATATTCGTTTCATTTGGTTTAGTGCAGTCTATAGATGTTAAACTCTATTTACCTGCAATTTCCCCCATAGACGTAATGTATTTGAATACTTTTGAGTGTCCCTGTACACGAACCATCGGTTTCATCTCAACGAAAAGCTTATCGTAACATCCCTATATGATACACATTTAGAACACCGAGTTTGGAATTTCTGCTACTATTTGTTCTTGAGATATGCTGATAACAGGCATACAGACAGACACACAGACCATTCGCTAAAAACATGATTTTCGTATTCAGGGGACCTCAGAACATGTAAATATAACAAAAACTCACGTTCGAAAATTTGACCCTAAAACAATATTTTCTCGACCCTATGGGTAAGAGAAAGTAAAAATTCGAAAACAAAATGTTTTTGCAACGGTTCAGATCTTTTTCCTCCGCATCAATTGTCTTATTGCTGTGAAAGTAGATTTACAGTCAAATTGTGAATAAATGGCATTTCATTCACTTGCAGTAAACAATATAATATGAAGACAAAAATATTAAAAAAAATAAAATAAGAAGCAAATATGGTGGAAATAGGCAATGTTGCCTGCCTGTTTTAAAACCTATTTCATTTCTTAACGCTAAATTGAAAAAACAGGTAATCTAATGATTAATGTAAAAAAAAAAAAAAAAAAAAAAAAAAAAAAAACAGGAGTGCAACGGATATCTGACGACCATAATGCATCCGGTTGATCCGGTCAGTATGCCAGATAATTGGCAGTAGCTAAATACTATTATGATTATCTGATCTAAAATTATAAACCATATTATGAACCGTTTTATTTTTCATTCATCTCCTTACATTTTCCTGATTCTAAAGCCGATAGTTTAATACTGTAAAATATACAAAGCATAATATTAACGGAAAGTTCTTTCTCACACCTCCCCCTTTTTTCAAAAAAAAGAAAAAAAAAAAAAAGGTGGGATTGCAGACCCACATTAACTGTGCACATATTTGCATATAACATATACAGTAGAGCGCCGATTATCCGAACTCCAATTAATCGAACTTCCAATTATCCGAACAGCTTATTTCTCTATTTTTTCTTTATCCGAACTTCCAATTTATTATCTGAACGGCCTATTTCTCTTCCCCCCAAAAAAAATTCCTAACCGAACTTCCAATTATCCAAACACATTTTTCTCAACCCCCCTCCCCCCTCTTCAGATTTAGTATGCAAAATCGAATCCCAAATAAGTAATTTAATTACTTATTTATTTTATTGCTTGTTTTTCATTTGCTTGTTAAGCGAAAGTAGATTATACATATTAGGTTTAGACAGAAAAATATTTTTTTTTATAAACAGTAATTTATAAAAAACGTAAAACTAGCTTTATAAAAACCTATACCTTGAATTTAATTAAATATTATTATTCTACAAAATTGGTAATTTCCAGTTGGAACAAGGCTAACTTCGAAAATTATAAAAATGTCAACTCAGTGTTGGCCTTGAATTTAATTAAATATTACATTTCATTAAAATCTAATATTCAACCGAATTCAGTGATTTTTGAACTGTGAACACGGAATCACTATTTTACACGGTTTTTTATTTTTTATTTTTGCCAAAGTCACTTAAATATTCAAGACTTTTTTTTTAAATTGTTTGTGACTTTAATAACTTCAAGATAAATTTAAGATTTAAAATTAAATTGATTTTTAAGAATTGTGTTTCATAAAAAAAAAAAAATAAAAAAAAAAAGAAAGAAAAAAGAAAATGTATATACGCAAAGACGGGAAGAATAATAAGGAAAAATGTATGATGAAAAACAGCATTTAAATAAATAATATGAATAGGAGGAAATTTAAAAAATAAAAATAAAAGTTACAACAAATCAATTCAAAATTAAACGACAATAACAATAAAAATCAAATCATTAAATTCATATTTTTATTTATTTTTATTTCATATTATTGCACGCGCACTATTTATTTTTTCATTCAAAATTATAAAAAAAAAACTTTTTCGATATCTCTTGTAACGATACTGATTATTATTAATTTTCTTTTCTTTTTCTTTCAAAAAAAAAAGATTTTGATGAAATTCTGGCAAAAGCAGAATTTAGTTTAGGACGGAGGACTATTAGTTTTTTTTTTTTTCCTCAATTATAACATCGCTTTCAAATTATTCAATTATATTTTCGATAAATTTTAGATTTCGATAAATGTCCAACTATCGAAAAATGATTTCGACAAATGTCCAACTATCGAAAACGACAACGCAAAAATCCCAGATTGAGACTAATAGGCCCTCAGTCCTAAAAATTATAGGGATCTAAATTTCATAAATTTATATTACTTTCAACCGAAAACCCACCCATTTTAAACGACCATACATAATATAATAAGTACTATTATTATTATTTTTTCAAAATATACAACACAAACAGGTGACATTTACAGTCTGTGATGACAACAAGTAGAGATTTTTTAGTTCCTCAAATCATAGGCATGTCCAGGATAAAATCCTCATAGGTCAAAGGATCAGCAGACTAAACGATTATCGACACGGGGGGTGGCATAGCACCTGAAAAGAGAGCAACTCTCACCTGTGTTTGTACTGAAAACAAGTATGCGATTGTGATGGTCCCCTCGTAACCCACAGAGCCACTAACGACTAACCACAGTAAATATTTGATATAAGGAGGTTATTAAACGATGTAACATGCATAGCAATATTATTACTGAGCCGTTTTACATAAGGACGTTAATAATTTTAACCAGATTTAAATAAGGGAAAAAAAAAAAAAAAATAGCATAAATGGACTTTGCTCAGATCTCCATCACATACTTGCTCCCATAAATTTACTACAGTATGGAACCGTTTATCCGGAATTATATTTACAGACAATTAACTTATATTTATATTAAGGGGAAAAAAAACTTACATAAAATAATAAATGGTCTAGCATTGTAATTTAAAATTAATTTAATAAGTGTATTTAATTTTATTAATTAATTAAAGATGTTAATTAATTTTAGATAAAAGCAGAATCATCTATATTATTAAAATCTTATGCATTCTAAAAGTGGTTAATGAAGGTTGCTTTGGTGAGCAACCAGTTATCCAGAATAGTCTTGTCTGAACCATTCCGGATAACTGGTTCCTTACTGTACTTGACACAGACATGATCGCAGATTGAAATGCCTCACCTTGTAGGTTATCCTCCATCCAATACTTTTATTTACCTTATTACAGGGCGCGAAATTTCCGCTCGCCAGCTCGCCATTGGCGAGTGGAATTTTTACTCTGGCGAGTAAAACTTTGGTCTCGTTATAGATAGAATTCTTACACGATACGGTGACAGAAAACATTATTTTCATAGACTTAAATGTGGCAAAATCTTGTCATCTTATAACCTCATATTTGACTTCTCCTTTTTAGATTCTCGGAGAGCCCAATCTGTGTGTGCGCTGCCCCAGATCACTCCAGCATGGGAAAGGAAAAATGCTTAGTGCATACCATTGAGTGCATACATAAAAGTTTTGATCTCTGCAGCAGTTTCGTTTTTCCAACTGTTATTTCTTCAAGCAGAGTGACAATAGACGAGCAGAGAGCCTCTTTGCCCGTCGCCCACTATCCGAGAGAAGAGACACGCGAAAGTTTGCCTATGCGATATTGTCACATGAAAATGAGCCCGAGCCCTTTTATAGATACTGCCTATGTTTATTTTGTTGAATAATGATTAAAAAAAAAAAAAAAAAAAAAAAAAATCATATTTTCCAGTTTTTTACTGAAACACCAATGATTTACGCTTGTAATGATTTGTTAGCAACGATTTTATCGAAAAAGTTATTCCGAAATGGCTATTTCAAATGACAACAATGAACAAGTTATACACATCGTCAATCCGTTTGATTACAAAAATAAAATGAACAAAAAAGACATTTCTAATATAAAAAGTTAAGTAAATAAATAGATAAATAAGGAAGCTTAATCTTTCATAATAAAAATATTTTCACAGGTAAGTGTTTGACAAAGAATTTCTTTTCCTTCTTTTTTTGGTTAATGACTCTTTGCATTTATGTTATTAGATATTTTAATATTTTTCAAATCTCAAATACAGTACATTATAATGATTTTTAATTATAGATGATTATGAAACATGATGATATATGATGATACATGATGATACACTTTTAATATATATAATTTTAGACATATTTGTAAAAACCTTTCAAATAGTTAGGAAAAATAAAAAACCTAAAATGTGTTAAAAAAGAAAAATGAAGAAGAAAAATGATAACCCTATTTTGTGGCGAGTAAAAATTTTTTTCGGCGAGTGTAATATGAGTTGAAATTTCGGGCCCTGCCTTATACTAATTTACTCATTGATTTTATTACGGTTAATTTTTCATATTTTAGTTTTCATAGAGTTACACACTATTTCCAATGTTCCCTCATACTCCAAGTTTATGCGAAATATTACTCTATTCTGTTATGTTAACAAAGTCTTACTTTTCTAATAACTTACGAAGTTTTAAATTAGTATATAATCATAAATGGAATCGAAAGTGTTTGATATCGTTTAATATTCCTCACAATGGACGCTTATATGAAACTTTACGAAGTTTTCATATTAGAATGTTGCAAATCTCAAAGGGGTTCTTGCCAGTATCATAAGTGATATTTTAAAGCAGGCCTGACCCCTTTACGATCATTTGTTCTCGAGTTAATGTATACAAAAGACTAACAAACTAATTTACGTACTAACTGAGAAACTAATCTACGGACGGTCCTTACATCAATTTTGCGATTTCCGTACTCCTTACACCTCAAAACATGTAAAAACGTCAAAAAACCGACGTCAAAGATTTTCTCGATTACTTAAGTTCACCATACCTACAATATGATAAACTAAAAAACTACTATGCATATGGATTTACTTTACATTATTATTTAATTTTAACTAAAAAAATATATACTTTTTTTAAAGTAAATTTTGGGGTCCCTTCAAAACTTAGAGGTTAAGCCTAGGTCTTATAGGCCCAGTTGGTTGGGTTGGGTTGTGGGGGATTAAAGCCGATTGACTGTACTAGGGTCCTAGGCCTGGGGGTCTTTCTAAGGTTTTCTAGTCCGTATTTACGCTGGTTTCGGAGAAAAACGCGGAGAACTCCAAATGGCTAGGCCGACCTGGGATGGGCCTAGTTAGTAAAAAGGCTCTGAGCTTACACGAAACCCACTTTAACCCGTAAATCCTGGTCTAATATGCTATAGTGTGCAAAAAAATTATTGTAAAGCGTCATTTATAAATATTACTAAACAGATTTATTTATTTATTTATTTTTATTTTTATTATTATTATTATCATCATTATTTGGGGGGGGGGGGTTAGAATTACTTGAAAAGACCAGCACGGAGAGAATTTAACCATGTCTGACACTCGTTTGGTCAATCGTGTAGTCCTCCCCTCTTTTCCTTAATATATTTTTAATAACGGATCCTTTGAATTCGGCAGCGGTCAGGGGGTCGATCCATTAAGTTTTTAATTTTGGGGCTCATTTTCATGAAAAATATTTTTGTGAATATTTTTATTTTTGTAAAACAATAATAATAATAATTATTATTAAAATCCCATTTTAGGAGTTACTTTATACAGTAACCGCCGCTTAATAAAATCACTGGTTAATAAAATCAGCCGCTTAATATGATCAAATTGCCAAGACCGGAATCAAATCAATACAAACTATTGTTGAAGCCGCCGCTTAATAAAATCAGCATCGCCGGTTAATAAACTCAAAAAAACCTCCTCAGCAGCCAAAATTATCATTTATGCACACTAAAAAATTTTTTATTTACATTGTGATTTTTTTTTTTTTTTTTAATAAAAAAAGAAATTAAAGTACCCGTTATCGCTCATTGTCGAAAATTTTACACTTGCAGCATAGTTACAAATTAAATATGCCTCGTGGCATCTCTGTAACAATTTCAAGGAACGTATTCTAATTTTTAATTATTAAAAGACAATTTCTAGTTCTTATTTTGAAATAGCTATAAATTAAGAGATTTTAAATTTATAAAAATAAGCGTGATCTTTTGGTAAAATAATGATGATTTTCTTTGAAAGAAAGCGCATAGAAATTTGGAATGCGTTTAAATTTACTTATTTCGGAGAAAGAATTAATTATCTATCAAAATTAATTAATATTGTTTATTAATTCCGTTATTCGTTACCTTTTGAAATTTCTTTCCAAATTCAGGGAAGTAATGCCTTTTCCTTGAGTGCTGGAACGTTCGCCGGATATAAAAATCAGCCGCTTAATAAAATCACTTTGGCTCAGGACAAATGTGATTTTAATAAGCGGCAGGAACTGTATAATGTTTAATATCAAGGTGATAATGCGTTTCATCAGTTTAATATTTAATGGTGCTCTCTCCTCGGTAAATAATACTGATAAAAATAGGAACATTTTATAAAGTGATAATTTTTATGAAACAAAATTTTGTGAGGGGGATCTGATTTTATAAATTTGAATTTTGTGCAGGGTCTCATTTTATAAATTTTAATTTTGTGAAGGGGGCAACTAAAGGTCCCAATTTTTTTCATGGATCGACACCTGGTAGTTGAAACCGGAATGGACAAATCGCTTTAATGAGTTTTATTGGTTTTTAAATTTAATTTATTGTTATTATTATTAATTTTATGGTACAATTTGTCTAAAATATTTTTCTAAAGTTTCAAAATCAATCTGAGTAAAAGTCTAGAAGTGAGAACCTTTGGAAATGTCCTACATTTGGTTAGTTTCATTCCCACTTAAAACTTTAATCGCTGTTTTCTGAAAAAACTATTTTTTTCAATTCGGTGGACACGGTTTCTGAAAACCTAATGATGCACCGATCTTATTGAAAAATTTCACGCTTCTTCAAAATAGAATTGAATTGAATTGACTATATTTGCGCGATTTTTTCCCCCTTCAGTTACAACCATAGACCTTATATACGGTCTATGGTTACAACGTATTTTACAAGACTATACACGGAGGTAAAATGTACCAAAAATTGTATTGTTTATGCATATGACTCTGCGGGGGAAGAAAAAAAAAATCCTGTTTCTTTTTTAAATTCTTCGTTCAAGCACGAGCTATACTTTTATATTAACACTTTTTATAATTATTTCAGATAAAGCTGGCATCAAATCTCCTGACCACCCTGAGAACACTTTTTACTTTCTTCTATATTCAATAGAAGAAGATATTCGTAAAAATTTTCGACCTCGGGTTTTTGATGGATTTACACGTATTGAGAGTTGTAGAACATGATTTGACCATTTTTAGAAAATGTCCGTCTTTCTGTCTGTGTGTGTGTGTGTGACAAAATTTTGTGGCAACTATCTCAGGAACTACAGCACAGAATCTCATACAAATTGGTATATAGTTACACCATGACATAAGTTAGTGCCTATCAACTTTTGGAAAAAATTGTCTTACAGGTTGCGTTGCCATCCCGCTTTTTCTAAATTTTTAACATGGTGGTATAAGACAAAATTTTGTATAAATGTGCATAAAGAGAATTATTTTTTATAATCATTATGAAATTTACGAGAATTATTTAGAATAGAGATAGTGAACTGGGAAATTTTTTTTGTATATGTAGGAGCAACGCCTCCCCCCCCTGGGGGGAAAGTCCCCCGTTGAAGGAAATAAATTTTCATGATGGGTATCTTTCAAAAAAGAGCTCGCCAATACCTTTAAAATGAATGGTTGAACCATCCATCTGAGATAATTTAAAATAAAGTTATTGATTTCTTTTTACTTTTAATGAGAAAAAAAAATAATAATAATAATAATCGGGAATAAAATGAACTTTTTTTGGATATTTAGCGTTATACTACTTCTCTAATATGGAAATCGTACTGCATTATCACGGAAGATAAATTTATTAAATAATGATTTTAATAAATTATTTTTACTGAGTGAATTTGCATAGGAAAACATAGAAGAAAGTCATGTTGTGGCCACAACATTCTAGTTTGAACTGTTTCCGGAAACCAGCTCCTACCGGCTGAATTTATCAAATTTTTTAAATGAAAATTTTTATGAAATATTGTTTAAACGTTGCTCTTTTATAAGCCCAAATTTTTGAATGAAATATTTTATTTATTATATTTAAAAAGAAACTAGTATGTTGTGGCCACATAGAGTCCTGCGCGGGTAAAACCCGACCCGAACCCGACAGATGAAATTTAAATCAACCCGAAACCCGACCCGAACTCGATAAAAAAAATTTCATCAACCCGAAACCCGACCCGAACCCGACAAAAAAATTTTCATCAACCCGAAAACCGACCCGAACCCGCAACAGAGAATGTTTTGCGACCCAAACCCGACTGATCTAACCCGAACCCGACCCGAAACCCAAAAAATAAATCAACATTATTTATTCATCTAAAAATCATGCAAAACAAGGTAAAATGATATAACATGATATAAAATAAAGTAAATTTTCATTGACACACAGTTGGTAAATTAAAAAAAAAAACTAGTATGTTGTGGGCACCACAAGACATTCTTCTACATTTTTCTGTCAAATTCACTAAGTGCGAATAATTTATTAAAACTATTATTAAAAAGTTTAACGTGATGAATGCAAATAATTTTCATCTTAGGGAAATCTAACACTAAATATCCAAAGAGAGACAGTTTATCGTCTATAAATAACTTCTTAAACAATGCGTTTTTATAATGGTTATCTCCCATATCATGGTTCGTACAGTTATATGGCATAGAAGTTGAGATATAGTCATCCTGTTATCGATGAAATTTGCAATATAAAAACGCCACCTATTGGCCGACAAGCATTCAGACTGAGTCAGCATGATGTCTCATAATCTCACCTTCTCACATATTAAGTTTTGTCTGATGGTACACAATAGAACATGAGATATAGCTTCCCTTGTAATCGTAGAAATCGCTGTGTAGCAGCGCCACCTATTGAGCGGTTTATATCAAAAGTTGACAGGCGCTAAGATATATTAAATGGCACCTACATACAAATTTATATGAAGTTATGTGCAGTAGTTCCTGAGATATAGCCTTTTCTTAAATTGCGAAAATCGCTGTGTAGCAGCGCCACCTGTTGGCTGATAGGCATTCAAATTGAATCAGCATAATATCTCATATTGGTCTTCTCACATATCAAGTTTTGTTGGATTATACGCAACAGAACCTGAGATATATAGCCTCCCCTGAAATTGCAGAAATCGCTGTATAGCAGTGCCACCCGTCGAGCGGTTGACACCAAAAGTTGATAGAATCTAATACTTTCTTCTACTAAATATATAAGAAAGAAAAAAAAACTTTCAAACTGCGAAATCTTTTCTATTTCCAGAATGCAAATGCGAGGTTATACTGTATTTGTATTTCTTTAATTTATATATTAACAACAGTCGAGAAAGATTTATAATACTTTTCTAATTTTCATACAATGTCTACAAAAGATACATATTAGTTCCGTTGAAGAAAAGAAAACAGATCCAGATACAAATACGGATCTATTTTTCTGGCGGATATCCGCGGATACGAATAGGGAGCTCCGGTACATGTCTGCCAACCAGCGGCCGAGCGGTTCTGCGCTCGAAGCTGGTAGATGGGAGGTGTCGGGTTCGATCCCAGGTCGCGCTCATCGACCTAGACGTTCAGAGTTTTCCGTAGTTTCCTCCGAAACACGCGTAAATACGGGCTAGGAGAAGAAAGACTCAAACCCTTAGAAAGACTCAAACGGAGGGCAATCCCCCTATAGGCCTAGGAGACATCTGGAGTCACTCGGCCTTAAATCCTCCAACCAACCAACCAACCAACCGATATATGTCTAGTATGTGCAGAATGTTTAAATTAGTTACATAGTTGTAAACATGCCTATAAATTTATGTTTATAATTGTAAAAAATATTTTGAAAGGTGTTCTCACGTCGACCCGACTTGTTGAAAACCAAACCCGACCCGAACCCGACCCGCAAGAAAAAAAATTCAGTCAACCCGACCCGAACCCGACCCGCACGAAAAAAAGATCAGTCAACCCGAACCGAACCCGACCCGCAAGAGAAAAAATTCTGTCAACCCGACCCGAACCCGATCCGCGGGTCGGGTCGGGTTCGGGTAAAATCGGGTTACCCGACCCGATGCAGGAGGCCACCACAAGACTTTCTTCTATATTTTCCTACACATGCACATTTTTTTTTTCCTATGTAACTACTACTATTATCAATAATTCATATTAATTTTGCAATCACGAGTTTAAAATAACGCTCATTATGCACATTTATACGAAAGTTTGTCCTATACTGCCATGTTAAAAGTTTACAAAAAAGACGATCACAGCGCCACCTGTTGAGCGATTGATCTCCAAATCTAATCAGCACCAGTTTATGTCAGGGTGCAACTAAATACCAAGTTTGGTAAAATTTCATTCATTGGTTCGTGAGCTACAG
Source organism: Salticus scenicus (assembly GCA_963930645.1). Classification (NCBI taxonomy): domain Eukaryota; kingdom Metazoa; phylum Arthropoda; class Arachnida; order Araneae; family Salticidae; genus Salticus; species Salticus scenicus. The sequence continues at coordinate 32,387,995 of OZ005662.1, forward strand.
TGTCCACAACAATCGTGATACACACAGACAGACATTTTCTAAAAACTATCAATTCGTGTTCAGGACATCCCAAAACGTGTAAATCCATCAAAAAACGGAGGTCGAAAATTTTCACGAATCCAATACTTTCTCTATATTACATATAAAAGAAAGTAAAAAAAAAAAAAAAAAGACGGGGGGGTGTATACATATATATTTTAAACCTTCACTCACGTGACTCTTCAAAACTGGACAGTTAGAAATTCTATAGCATCGCCCATTCATCAATAATAACATTCCACAAATTACTAAAAATAAATTATTTATTTATTTATTGTAAGTACTACACGTTGAGATATAAAATATATAAGAGTCATTAATTTTTAACGGCCATCTTTTAAAAAGTGATAAAAGTTGGCTGTGATGGATATGTAATGACTTGCAAACATATCGTCGCTGCTTCGCAAGGTTTTGCAGGAACGGCGATAACAGCTTTTTAACGAGTTAGATAACACAGCAGACTTCCCCTGAGAGCAACAGCAAACGCTAAATTATTATATATATATATATTCATTCGGTAACAAAAGTGTCCGAACACTAGTAAAATGTCCCATGTAAAAAAAAGTACACTTAAAACTTTCTTGTTCAATAAATCCTTATCGAATCATGTTCTTACGCTGACTAAGACAAGGATTCGACAAGGATTTATTTAACAAAACCGTATGAAGTGTACTTTTTTTACATAGGAATTTTTGCTAGTGTTCGGACACTTTTGTTACCGACTGTATATCCGGTTTTCAATGGATTTACCTGTTTTGATATGTTCTAAACACATTGACAAATTCTGTTGTTTTATATATGTGTAAGAAGAAAGTATTTGGGGTATTGGTACATTCGCCGACAGCCCATTCTATTCTATGCGGAAATTTATTTATAGAATTGCTCATTACCTAACACTCGTTTTTAATTTTTTTTTTTTTTTTTTTTTTTTTTTTTTAAATCTATTTTCACATTCTTTAAATAAATTAGAAAATTCATTTACGTATTTTTTTTCTTCTTTTCTATTTTTAAACTAAAAAATAAAATAAAATAAAATAAAATAAAATAAAATTTGTAAAACGAGTACAAATTACACGGATTTAAATTTTCTAAATATAAAAACGGTGCTGTGCGTTGGTGTTCGGGTTAAGGCCATTCGACTACACGAGTGTCTCAGACCTGGGCGGTATGCTCTCCATGGCGGAGGGTCTTTCTAAGGGATCCTATCCGCTATCCACGCATGTTTCGGAGAAAACCTCGGAAAATTACGAATGGCTATGGCGACGAGCGCGCCCTTGGAACGGAACCCGGCCCCTCCCGTCTATCAGATTCGAAAACAGAAACTCTTGGCCATTCGTGGAGCGAATATGAAAGCATAATTAACTAGTATGTTGTGGCCACCACAAGACTTTCTTCTATATTTTCCTATACATATTCAATCAGTAACAATATTTAAAAAAAAAAAAAAAAAGATTTTTTTTTTTTTTTTTTTTTTTTGTGAAAATTAATACGTATTCAATCACTAACAATAAAAAAAAAAAAAAAAAAAAAAAAATCGAATTTTTTTCTAAGTTTTTTTTTTTTTTTTTTGTTAAAAGTAAAAAAAATCGATAACTTTGTTTTAAATTATCACAGATTTATGGTTCAACCATTCGTTTTAAAGGTATTGACGAGATCTTTCGAATGATACCCATCTTCAAAATTTAACCCCCCCGGGGGGGTACTTCCCCCCCAGGGGGGAACCGATGCCCCCCCATGCACAATTTTTTTTCCTAGTTAACTACTACTATCATCAATAATTCAAATTAATTTTACAATCACAAGTTTAAAATAACTCTCATTATGCCCATTTATACGGAATTTTGTCCTATGCTGCCATGTTAAAAATTTGCATAAAATGCGATTACAGCGCCACCTGTTGAGCAATTGATCTCCAAATCTAATGGGCACCAGTTCATGTCAGGGTGCAACTAAATACCAAGTTTGGTTAAATTTCATTCATATGTTCGTGAGATACAGCGTCCACAAAAAAATGATACAGACACACAGACAGACATTTTCTAAAAACTATCAATTCGTGTTCAGGACATCCCAAAACGTGTAGATCCGTCAAAAAACGGAGGTCGAAAATTTTCGCGAATCCAATACTTTCTCTATATTACATATAGAAGAAAGTAAAAAAATACATTAGGTAATGAATAATTTTATAAACAGTTTTACTCCATGGAATAACATCAGTTTTGACTTTCAGTGAAGGTAAGTATTGTACGTTACTGAATGTCATAATAAAATATAAATTTTCAACTTTTTTTTTTTTTTTTTTTTTTTAAACTATAAAAGAGAGTTGGTCGAGCCCACTTAAAAAAATAATTTTTAAGCCTTGCAATATTAAACCAATTATATTTTACTGCATATTTTACGTAAATACATTTAATGAAAATCACTTGAAAATTTAGATTTAGGTTTAGGGTGTTGCTGTACGGTCATTTCACCATGTTTTAATAAACTGACTTTGTTTGTTTGTTTATCCAGTACAAATCTTGAAATCGATTTTTAACTATTTCTTGTTTGCTTGTTTGTCCAGTACAAATCTTGCAATTGATTTTTAACTATTTCTTGTTTGCTTGTTTGTCCAGTACAAATTTTGCAATTGATTTTTAACTAACTTCCCGACTAGCTAGACATTTGAAACTTTTAGAATAGCTCAGAACACGATGACAATGCATTCTTTTAATACTTTTATTCAATTATGTCTGAAAGTTTCTTATAATTGCTCTCTTTATTATGCATTGGATCATTTTCTTTCAAGTTGATCAGATAATTCACCAAAAATATTTAAAAAAGTATTTATTAGTACATAGAATTGTCAAGTGTATATGATTCAACAGAAAATTTAAAATCGTGGTATATAAAAAGTTCTCTCTATCTTGTAGTTATTTCCACATTAAATCTCATATCACACAGGCACAAAACCAGATCCGAATACAATTGAACAAACAGGCGTTACTTTAAAATTCCATTTAAAATAAAATATAAACAATTAAATCACGGCAGTGATTGATATTTTAAAAATAAAATTTATCTATGTCTTTCTTACTATCAACTTGGAGAGATTTTCATTTTCATTATTATTATTATTATTCTATTATAATAATAGAACTCCTTTTTCAATTCTATTATAATAACAAAAGATAATCGTAAAAAAAAAAAAAACTTTATACATAATTTGCTGAAATAATTGTATTCAGTCTAACGTTTTCTACTTCCCTATTGTTTTTAAATCTTATTTTGTTTTGTAATATATATGTTTTATCATTTTTACTTTTACCCATTAAAATAAAATACATAAATTACGATTTGTTTTGTAATTTATATATTTTATTTTATCAGCGGAAAGTATATACTCCTGAGAAAGATTGTCTATTTGTGTAGGGGGGGGGGGGATATTATGGTTCATAGGCTATTTTATTTCAAATTTTTATTTTGTGTGTGTATATATATATATTATTATTTTTTTTTCCTGTAAAATGCTAAAACCATTAATTGTTGCCAGAATTCTGAATTGTGTTATTGTTTCGCACAGTATATTATTATAAACTAATACTTATATAGTAGGATAAGTTTGTGATATTAAAAAAATTATAAATATTTTTAAATTGCGAATTTGATTGCACAAACACACATATTTATGTATATATATCAACAGCATTAGTTTCAGACTTTGTCAATCCACTCTACAGGGCGATTCCAATCTGTCGTGTTTTCTGCAATTCCCCCCCCCCTCTCTCTACTATTCTCCCCCCTTTCTCTCTCTGCATATATATCTTTAAGATAGATAGCTTCAATTTTTTATTTATACAATTTTTAATATATATTTTTATTTATTTATTTATTTATACTTCATATACACAATTCCTAATAGCAAATATATATATAATATAAAAAATTCTTTCCAGGTTATTTTGTATATTTTACATACACTATGTCATGTATGCAGGGCTCCCAACATATTTTAGCTACCGAAAAGGGTAAAAGAGGACCATTTACAGTTCAAAAGAGGACTTAGGAGGACCATTTATAATTAAAAAAAAAAAAAGAGGATTTCAGAGGGATTTTTTTTATCCAAAAATTATAACAAATGTAAACATTTTACACTATCATCGTTTTAAACATCTCGTTAAACAATCATTTAATCATAAAACATATTAAATATAACATAACAATAGCTAATACCAACGAGGAAAAAATATCCAATAATTTTTATTTACCATTTATAAAGGCATCTATAATGCTGCATTGGAAACTTCTTAAATTTATGGGGGGGGGGGGGGGGGGACCATAGTAGTAATAGTTATTTGAAGAAAAAGTAAGGCAGTTTAATTCCTGAGTAAGTTTTCCAAACTTATTTAATTATTAAAGATTTATTCTTATAATTCTACAATGATACACTGGGAGAAAAAAAAAAAACGAAAATTACGCAGCAGATTGTGAGATTATTTGGAAATTACACAGATTAACACATTTGATTTTCTAAGTGATATAATGAAATTCCAAAAAGAAAAAAATATATATATACAAGATTATTTGGAAGTTACACATATTATGAAATAGCACTTTTACTAAATGATATAAATAAATAAGATGGAAGATTGTGAGATTATTTGGAAATAATTTAAAATATTTGTAGTCCCTGAAAAAAATCTTTTCTTATAGGTTCTGGGGTTATAATAAACTAAATTTAAAAGTAGCATTTACATTGTGGGTGGAGAAAAATTATTCTACACTCATCATCATCATCAAAATTAACTTTTCAGAGTTCCTAGGAACGGCATTCCTTCACCTCTAATAGTAGTAGTATGTAGAATAAATAATATAGTAGAATGTATGGCCAGGCAGGCAGGTCTTTCTAGATTCAGGCATGAGAGTGCAGAAAATTAAAAAAAGAGGAAACACACGTGTTCATAAAATTAATTTTAAAAGAAAAGTAACGCGGGCGGGGAAAACTATACAAATGTACGCTCATAAAATTTATTTCAAATGAAAAATAATGCTCACAGGAAAAACTATACAAAATATTTTAAAAGTGACAAATTAAACTAAAAGAATAATGCACATCAACACAATAAATTATGTGTTAAAAAAAAAAAAAAAAAAAAAACGTAAGCTAGCAATTAACATTTAATCATTGGCTGGTGGTGGAAAGTGGGAAAGAAGGGGGGGGGGGATAAAAAGTAGTTCATGAGAGAAATATTAAACACAATTCTACTTCTTTATAGGTTCTAAAATATCATAAAGTAAGTTTAAAATTAATATTGTGGATGGATAAATATTCAAAAATAAAAGGCTTCCCACAGAATGTTTGATCGGCAATGGTTAGAGATGAAAAAGGGGGGGGGGAGGACAAAAAAAATTACATGAGTGAGAAATATTGAATAATTCTGTTCTTTTATATGTTATAGAATATGACAAAGCATGTTTAAAATGAATATTGACATTTATATTTTGGATGGAAAAAGATTGAGAATCTAAAGTTTTTCATGGAGCGTTTGAACACTGATCGTTATTGGAGTTAAGCATTTTTAAAAACTTATTTTTAAGTCATTCAAAAGAGGACTAAACGGACCAAAACATTAAAAAGAGGACAAAAACGGACCTCACTATGAAAAACGGACTTTGGAGGGAAAAGAGGACCATTTGGGAGCCCTGTGTATGGGAATGTTTAAATATTATTGCTATTTATATCGTCTTTAAATTCATATTTTATTCATAAGTTGGGGTATTAGTAGAATATTTTGATTTATTTACTATTCTATTTTAGAAACTTATTCATTTTGTTTACACTATTAAATAGAAATTATCTCCTCTCCCATGACTACAAATTTATTAACTTTATGGATGATGAAGAGAATAAGGTTTATGGTCGAAAGTATGGATCTAGGCTTGCATTAACTTTAAGATTTTTCATTTTAACATTTATTCGTCACTATTATGTGAATTTGTTAATATAATGTTTTTTCTTTCTAATATACATATATAAAATAAAATTTAAATATAAGATGGAGTAAAACTATAAACCAATGTGCAAAAGCAGCAAAAGGAAATATAAAAATATAATAAATAAGCAAAATAATTAAAACCAGATGAAAAATTAATCCCAAAGCACATGGGGGCCTTCCTCAGGGGAGCTCCCCCATGTAGGGAAAGCAATATGAGAAGTTTCTGACGAAACGCTGCTAATCTGTGAGAAGTTGGGGGCTAGAAACGAGTTTTTGGGTTAAATTACCAGCGTTTAGTCAGAAACTTCTCATATTACTTTCCCTACATGGGGGAGCTTCCCTGATGAAGGTCCCCACGTGTTTTGGGATTAACTTTTCATCTGGCTTTAATTATTTTGCTTATTTACACACACATATATATATATATATATATATATATATATATATATATTAGGGGTGGGAATCGATTAAGAGTTTTAACTGGGTTAATCGTAGTTCATTAATCGATTAATCGGTCGATTAATCGGATTTTTAATCGGTTTTTATTTTTCTTCATATAATTTTATTTCAATGATGAATAAAACTCTCATATTGTATATATGTATATATATATATATATACTATTTATAAGTTTGATTGATTTTTTTTTTTCCAAAAATTTTTGTCTAATTATTTACATCTGTTTCATAACTAATTTTCAGAATAATAATTGGCGACTTTAAGTGTAAATTTTACATAAATATTTTCCCTTATTCATTTTTTTTAATAAATTAATTTTTGATTCATTTTGAAAGAACATTAAATGAATTTACACATATTTTAGTTTTATATTTGCAGGCCTTGTCCATCTCGCTTGTCACTATTTTTAAATGAATTCTCAAAATTCCATATCATTATCATAAAAATTTCAAATTCTTATATTTTAGTACTTCTTAGTCACTTCGGACTAGAACACAGAATGCTATTTTCTGTTTCTACTTCAATAGTTACTATCAGCAATTCTGAACAGACAATAAACGCTTGAAGATACTGTGAAATTCTGTTGACATTTCCCCCATCATAGGGATAGTGGAAATCTCAATCCCCCCTTTTTTTTTTAATCTTTAGCATTTTCATTTTTTGAAAGCTTCTTGTTTCTGAGAAAACTATTACCTTAGCCAACATTTTCTGTAGAAGGTTACAGACAGGTGGTGTTGCTCCAGCATGCACATGAAGCGGCAGTTTGTTTAATAACTATCCTTCCCTTTTCTCTATGAACAAAAGTGCAACAACTTTTTTTGAGAGGTTTTATTTTTATTTATTTATTTATTTTGGCTTTTTCATTATTTGATGGAAGTTTCTTAGAATGTTTGTTAGCAAAGTATGTGAAAAAGTATTTTGTAGGCAGAACAACATTTTTACTTTAATTCGTAGTTTGAAAATTTTAATCGGATTTTGAAAATTTTTAATCGAATTAATCGATCCGATTAACTCGATTAAAAAAATTGATCGGGACTAAGCATTGATCGATTAACCGAACCGATTAATCGATTAATCGGCACAGCCCTAATATATATATATATATTTAGTTAGTTAGTTAGTTTTTTTTTCCTTGGTTTTTAGAGGATAAAGACCTTTCAACCTCAACGTTTCAATTAAACACATACACTTTTAAAATTTGAGATTGAATTAAGTTATAATAAAATAAAATAAAAAAGAGAGAAAGAGAGAGAGAAAAGAAAAAGGAAAAATTAACTTTATGTAATTAAACACAGATACTAAATTTATGAGCTCATATTTTAGAAATGTAAGCTCACATTTACAATTCAAGTTCTATTAAGGGTTAGAGATTTACACTTAAAATTAAAGTTTTAATTAAAAGGCAAAACCTCTAGATCTACTCATATAATAATTTCAACTTGAACACCACAATTAAATAAGAATATTGAAATTTTAAGCTCACATTCAAAATTTAAGTTATAAATAAGAGGCAAAATTTTTAACTTTATTAACTTAAACGCAAATTGTCTGAGCTTAGAATTAAAAACAAATAAAAAATCAGAATCTTTAAAACAACACTTTTAACCTAAACGTTACATTTAAAATTAAGTATACTAAATTTTTTAACTAATGCAAAAAAAAATACATTTTTTTTTTCAAGCCCTGATACCAATCCCACTGATAATTATGTAAAATGACCTCCTGAATCCGAATATGACCCCCCCCCCCCATTTTGCCCCATCACCCACAGTTTTCTCGAGACGTCATCTTCTTCCCCAATTTTTATCACACTTCAGGAATTTTATGGCCACGAATTTGATTTGGAGAATGGAAAAATAATTATTGTGACCATTGAAAATAAATTTATATATACAGTGAAACCTCTCAAGTTGGACACCCCTATAATTTGGACACCCCTCTAAGTTGGACGCTTTTTCTCGGAACGGAAGGTATCCATTAACATTATGTCTAACCCCTATAAGTTGGACACCTCTCTAAGTTGGACACTTTTCCTTGGAACCGTAGGTGTCCAACTTAGAGAGGTTTTACTGTATAACATATAATGATAATAGTAATTGATTAATAAAATATAATAAATATAACTTATAATTTCAGTGGCAAATCCCCCCCCCCCCATAAATTTTCCCCTTGCTGTAAATGTTCATGTTATAGAATTTTTCACATTTTTAGGCCTTCAGAAGATATTTAACAGTTAAAATATTTCTTTTCTCCACTATAAATCAAATTTATAGCCATAAAATTACCGAAATGTGGTAAAAATAGGGGGGCGTCCCCCCAAAAACGGTGGGTGATAGGGCCTATTCTTATTCAGGATGTCATTTTATATAAGAATTTCCAAAAATGGTGTTGGGGGCAATTTTCATGGCGAGTAGTGTTATTAAACACGAACGAAAAATCATGCGGTACGCATTGATTATTAACACTTTCCAACTGTATTTATTTGTTGTATCGTACAACTTTCAATGTACTTTGCCAACGTTATCGCATAACGGACAGATAGAAGGACTAAAAGGCATACAGACAGACTAATCGAATTTATAATCACTTTCAAATATTGTTGGAAACTGTTAAAAATGCTTAACGCAAAAACAAATACAGCCCTTGGATTCTAATTACAGCCTTGAATGTATCTAAATATTTAGTGTAGCCCTGTAAATCCAAAGATGAATCAGATCATATTCTATACAAAACATTATTTCAGCACATTAACAATAAATGTCCATTTCTTTATTATTTTTACAGTAGAAAGTTATTTTATAGAAGTGCCTATCCTAAAACGCAATGGTATTAACATCCCTTTGGGACTGCCCCTGTACACAAACCGGTACTTTAAAAATAAAATCTTTAGATTAACGCAAATGATCATTTTAACACTAGCATCCGGATTTTAAGCTCACATTCAAAATTTAAGTTATAATAAAAAGGCATAATTTTTAATCTTTAAACTTTACAAATAAACAAAATATACTGAATTTGAGCTTGTAGTTAAAATTTAAATTCTAATAAGATGGAATCTTCAGACTGATTGCCTGCACTAGGGTCCTAGGCCTGATAGGGAGTGCCCTCCATGCGGGGGGGGGGGGGGTCTTTCTAAGGGATCCTAGCCCGTATCTACAAATGTTTCGGAGAAAACCACGGAAATCTCAGAAGAGCTATACCAATGCGCGCGACCTGGGATAGAACACGGCACCTCACGTATATCAGCTTTGGGTGCAGAACCGCTCGGCCGCTGGTGGGCCACAAATATCTGAGAATCAGAAATAAAAATGTTATATTTTTTAGCTAATATCCAAAATTTAAATGATAAAAAGAACGGAATATCATGCTGTCCGCAAATGTCATTAATATTTCTCATCGGTACGCACACTTTGCCATGTTTAAACTTTATTGTACTTTCTCCATATGATTACGCTGCTCGGCATGAAAATTGAATCTGACACCATTGCAGCATATTCTTGACCTCCTGAATTCGAATAGGACGCCCATTTTGCCCTACCACCCACCGCTATTTAGGAATGGCCTCCTATTTTTATCATTTTTCGGTGATTTTATGGCTATAAATTTGATCTTTAGGAAAGGGGAGGATTATTTTAACCGTTAAATATCTTTTGAGGGACTACAGAGTTGGAAAATTGTAAAACATGGTCATTTGCGACAAGGGAAAAATTTAGTGGGGGATTTGCCACTGAAATTATGCATTACATATCTTATATTATTTTAATCTGTTATTAATGGTAGTTTTTAAACTTTATATTTTCTTATTTGTAGGTATTAAGTTAATTATTTTTCATTCTTCAAATCAAATTCAGGGTCATAAAATTATCGAACAGGAAAAGAAATTGAGGGAGGGGGTGGTGTATCAAGGAAACGGTGGGTGACTGAGCAAAATGGGAGTCCTATATTCGGATTCAGGAGGTCATTTTAAGTAAGAATCAGCAAGAATGGTATCAGACCTCGAAAACACTTTTTTTTTTTTTTTTTCCAGAGAAGTGTTATACAACAAACCGGAAGCCAGAAAAACAGGCACATACACTAACTGAATTAATAATAATACTGTTAAAAAGTGTTAAAAGCATTTAATAAAATAGAAAATGTAATTCTAGCATTTACCGGTTATAGCTTTTAATGTATGTGATGTGAATATTTTTGTGTGACCCTGTACATCTTTTTGCTAATCATACTGTATGAATAGAAAACTTTTTTTTTTCTTTTTGTGCATGAATAATACATGTCAATTTCATTATAATCTGAGCAAAATAAAGTTATTAAACTGTGGTTTAAAAAGTACATTTTATAGAACACAATGCTTTGAAGTTCTTTCGTGTGTCCCTGTACACAAACCAGCGGTGGCATTTACCCAATTTTATTTTCGATACATCCCATAGCGAATTCAAACAATCTCCATCATTTTCAATTTTCAAGTTAAAATAATCCACAAATATGTACGGAGGGTAAAGCGCGGTCGGACAGATGGGCAGACAACATTTTTCAACTTTGTGTTAATAAAAAAACGAGGGGGGGGGGGATTCAACACCTATTAATTTAAGCGTCGCAACTAATAACACACACAAGTAATGATTTTTTCTTAACTCACATCCAACATTTAAATTATAATAAACGGGCAGAATTTTAAAAAATTTAAATATTCGCCCTCCCTCCCTGTCCCTCCAGATTTTTATTTATTTTTATGATCGCAATTCTGTATTATAAATAAAAATCAAAGACGGTCATAAAAATAAATAAAATAAAATAAATTATTATCAACCCAAAATGCTAATCATTGACGAATATTTAAATATGATTGGATTTGCTGCTATAGATACATATATATATATATTTCACTCGATTACGACAATTTCACATTTTAAAATTATAATTGAGTGAAAATCATTCAACCACCTGAAGAAATAAATGAAAACCTTACAATCCATTTCTTATAAAATTGTTGACAACTGTATATAGATATTATCATAGATCAGTTTGAAACAGATTATTTTAAAAAGTTTAATTCTGACGCAACAGGTGATAGATATATTTATATATATTTTTTAAAGATCATTAAGAAATTTACCTTAGACGACCTTAAAAATTGTTATAAATTATAGAAATGATAATTTAATGCACTTTTAAAAATTTTAACAAATTATATCCTTCTAAAACAAATAGTTTTTTTTTTTTTCTTTCTTCATCGTTTATTTTATTTTTACTATATTTATAAATTGTTTAAAAAAACTAGTCTGTCAATTACATAGAATGCAAAAGTAGAAGAAATATTTATCAGGAAATGATAATTTTTATGCAGCATCAAGGGAAATCATTCTGAATTACGAAGAATAAAATTTGGCATATAATTCGATTACAACATCTCGCAACGTTTTGCGAATCAAACATGCCGCAAGCAAAGAAACAAATACTGGGACATTAAGGTTACTGAACTACATTTTTTGACACATACCTCCTTTTTTCCTTCACAATTTCTGGAAAGGCAACCTTCCCACCACACATGGTGAAGGCTCACACTGTAGTTAATCCACAATTTTTCGAATTACCACCAAAATATGGATAATAAAGGAACCAAAAACACAGTTCACGTGTCTAGATTATTTTCAAAGGAACATCGACTGATTAGTATACGATAATCTGTGTTATGACGTCAATCATATGGTTATTAATTGTGGTGACGCCATCTAGTTGATAAAAAGGAAAATAAAATTTATTTCATATTTTTAAGTATGTATTTGTTTTATTTCTGCGTCGATCGATGGGGGAACAGACTCAACTCACCCCCTGTGGGGAGAGATTGTTAAGGGGATGATGGTACGTCCGTACCGTATAATAATAAATAAGAACTCGTATTTATACTTTTATTGTTGTTGAATGTTAGATTATTTTAAGTTGTTTTGAATAAATAAATAAATAAAGTTTTGTTTATTTATTTTTATTTTAAAGCTTAACAATAGTATATATATATATATATATATATATATATATATACACACACACATGTATATGTTTATATTTATTTATTTTAAAACTCAAGTAGCATGGAAGAATAATATGGATCTTCCCAGGCTTATAATGCCAAAGGTTTTATTATTTTCATTATTTATTTACTTATTTTATCTACTTATTTATTTATTCATTATTATTTGCAGGGGAGCTTTAAAAATTGTTATTTTTAGATATAGAGTACTTTTTTTTTGCAAACACATTTACTGATAATATAGATATAGAACAATAATATTTTATTGGAAGTGCATGATAATCTAAATCTTCAAATTCGCTAAGCAAATATCGTTTAAAATATCTAGAGTTGAGGGGGATTTCGCTATTGACAAAAGGGAAAATTGTCGTTAGATTACGAACTACGACTATTGGTATAGAATCACCTGAAAAATATGCAGTCTGAAATCTTCAAGATGCATTATCGAACAGTTTCTAGTGTTTTCTGCAACAGATTCATGAAACGAAATTTGTTTATTGGAGATAAGAATCCATCCCAAGAATAATGTAAACAAAACAACAACTAACATCTTTAGTAGATTCAACCTTTGATCAGATTGTATGCGGAAGATAGAGCTTTTTGTATATAAGCATTATGAAATGAGCTTTATATGAAGTGAGATACGGTAGGTACGGAATCTGACCGTTACGCGGATACCGTTTCTGTATAACTCGCCGACAGCCAAAGCCCACGTTATTTTATGGGGGAAATTTGTTTCTTCAATTACTCATTACCTCTTTTTTTTTTTTTTTTCACATTCAGAAAATCCACAATTATTAAACAAGTATTCATTTTCCATTTTTTTTTTTTTTTTTCTTTAACTCAAAAATAATTATAATAATAATAATAAAAAAAAAAACTTTTTATATACTATCTTTTAAATTTTCTGATGAATAATCATAGAGCTCTTATCAATGTGCATAAAATTTTTAAAGTGATAATGACGTCAATTTTTATGAGATGCATAATTTAACTTTTTATAGTTTTTTTTAACGTTCACGTTTAATTAAATGTATTTATTTTTATGTCGAAAGAAAATGAACTCGTGAATTTTTTTGGCAACAATTAAATTATATCTAATATTTTAATGGCTCTTTTATCGCTTTAAGGATATTATTATTTTCATATTTTAATTAATTATAAGAAAACTAATCAAAAATTCGAAAATCGGACTTCGAAATATTGTGTTGTCACCGGGTTCTGAGCTACTGTGAAAGTTTCAAATGTCTAACTAGTAGGGAAGTTAGTTAAAATTCGATTTGTTTGTACCGGACAAACAAACAAACGGACAAACAAACAAACATACCAACAAACAAGAATAGAAGTTAATAAAAACCTGGTAATAAAATATTAAAAATTACAACAAATACATTGATAAATAAAACAATTACTAATTTAATGGTTGTGAATTTTTTGACTATGTAAATAGATTTAAAAAAAAAAAAAAAGTAAAATAAAACAATGAATAATTGTAGAAACAAATTTCCCTATAGAATAACATGGGATTTGGCTATTGCTCAGGGCAAGTTGGTTGTGATTGTATGGGAATAGGATATGGCCGTTGGACTACACTAGGATCATAAGCTTCTAGGTGGAATGTCCTCGAAGCCTTTCTAAAGGGTGCTAGTCCATATTTACACGAATTTCAGAGAAAACCACGGAAAGCTCCGAACGGCACCAAGGTTAAGTATTATAAACTACAGTTTATAAAAATAATAAAAATAATTATAAAAATACGCTCATACCTATATAAAATGTATTTAAAAGATTATCTTTGGCGATTAGTTTCTTTCATATATATAAGATTAAAATATTGAATTCATGAAATTTTAGATTTCCAGTTTTCAATGAATTTATACGTTTTGAAAAGTCAGTCCTGAACCTGATGTCTGTATGTAGTGTGTGTTTGCTAGTAATATTTTGCTGACGCTATATCTCTACAACCAATGAATGGAATTTAATGAAACTTGACAATTGATTTCGCCTTGATTTGCTGATTAACATTTGGTATATATTCCCCAACAAATTTCCCGTATTTAACTAAGACAATATCTCAGTTTCTATAATGCATAAACGCATCAAACTTGGTATGTAAGATGGATGTTGGGACAAAGAGTGCTAATTCAAATTGGGTGCATATCGCCCAACAGGTGGTGCTCCTATAATGCAATTTTATCCCGTTTACAGGAGGGTATATTCCAACTTCTACGGCATCCCAGCATAAATATGCATCAAACATTGTATATGTAATGGATATTATGTAAAATTATGTTGATTCAATTTGAGTGCACATTGGTTCATAGTTGGCACTACTACTCTGCAATAATTTCCGTTTAGAACAAGGCTATATCTCAGATTCATTTCTATAAATGCACAAAACTTGATGCAAGAAATAGATATTATGAAAATTGATACTGATTCGAGTTTATATCGGCCGATAGGTAGCGCTGCTATTATTTTCTGCTGCTTTATATATAGCTATATCTCAGCATTAATTGTAAAAATTGCAGCCAGTTAGATATATAAAATGATAATTGCGAGAAATTATGTTGATTATGATTTTTTTTTTTTCTTTCTGTGCATGTTAAACTGTATGCAGCACTGTTCTATAGAATGATATAGAAGACAATTATGTAATGGCCGCTGCTACTAGTTTTTACCAAATCATATCATACTTTAATATTTTATTTATTCAAGAAAAAAGAAATCTAATTAACAATTTTCAGAGAGTAATAGTTGTGCAACAATTAACTGTAATAAAATTTACAATTTACAAATACTGGTTGGAAAAGAAACCGCGAAGACAAATATTCATATTTATTAATTCCATGTCAATTAATGTATTAATTATCGAGAAATAAAGTTAATTTATGTTTAGCGAAGATGAACTATGGTTAATTTAATCTTTAAATAGGCTGGAACAAGTAATTAAAATTGAGTAAACACTAAAATCAATTTAATAAATAAAAAAATGGCCTTTTCTTAATTAAAATAAATTAGTAGGAATGATAAAAATTACTTTAAGACTATACTATGCAAAGAACAGTTTTGAATATAATTTCCTTGAAATTTTTACATTCTTATCTAAACATATAAAAGAGTACTCACTCACTCACTCACTCACTTACTGAATATATATATATATATATTTATGTTTTTCCCGTACGATAATATAATGATTCCTTAAGAATGTCGAACATAAATGCGCGCGCAGCACACAGTCTGGGGACCCGATGCAACATTTTTTCCAATGAGGATTTTCTCTCTCTCTCTCTCTCTCTCTCTCTCTCTCTCTCTTTTTTTTTTTCTTTTTTTTCGCATGATAAAAATTAATGCAATTTTGAGAATTCATTGACTATAGTGATTCATTTAAAAATAGTGACTAGCGAAGCAGGCGTAGCCTGTTAGTACAGTTCCCGCCGCTTATTAAAATCACATTCGTACTGAGCCAAAGTGATTTTATTAAGCGGCTGATTTTTATATCCGGCGAACGTTCCTGCACTTAAGGAAAAGGTATTACTTCCCTGAACTGGGAAAGAAACTTTAAAAGGTGACGAATAATGAAATTAGTAAACAATATTAATTAATTTTTCATAAATAATTAATAATTGTTTCTTCGATATAAATAAATTATGCGCATTCCAAGTTCCCATGCACTTTCGTTTGAGGAAAATCATCATTACTTTACCAAAAGTTCACGTGTTGTTCTTACAAATTTAAAATATTTTTGTTTAAACCTCATGAATTATAGTAATTTTAAAATAAGAACTAGAAATTGCCTTTTAATAATTAGAAATAAAAAAAATATATCATTTCAAATCAAATTTGTAACTTATTATTGCGTTTTGAAGAATACGTTCCTTGAAATTGTTACGGAGATAAGTGATGGGGCGTGTTTAATTTGTAACACTGCTGGGAGTGTAAAATCTTCGACAATGAGCGATGAAGAAGGGATTGTTGTGCTTTAATTTCTTTTCTTATAAAAAAAAAAAAATCACAATATTAAAATATATATATATATATTAGTGTGCATAAATGATATTTTTTGCTGCTGAGAAGATATTTTTGAGTTTATTAACCGGCGATGTTGATTTTATTAAGCGGCGGCTTTAAAAATAATTTGTATTGATTTGATTCGGTCCTGACAATTTGATCAGATTAAGCGGCTGATTTTATTAACCAGTGAATTTATTAAGCGGCGGTTACTGTATATGCATAAAAAGAAAGAATTGGATTTGGGAAATTTTTTGACCTCTAGTTTTCGATGGCTTAACACGTTTTGAGATGACCCGAACACGATTTGACCCTTTTTAGAATCTGTCGTCAGGGGCGAAAATTTTTTAGCAGCTATAAATTAAGAAATAGGCCACGGGATAAATTAAAGTAATTACGCACAGAATAAATTTAAATAAATTAAAGTAAGTTCAATCAGTTCAATCGAATTAGGTATTTAACTGTATTTTAATTCAAATAATTTTGAGCCCGTAAGTCATAAAGAATTTTTCATTGTGTTCCTGTAAAAAAAATCTATAAGAGCTAGATTCGCCAAAATCTATAAAGTTCGTTCAACATTGACTTATAACATGCGTATAAATTTTCAGCTCAACCGTAATAGGTATTTAGACGGTATCGCACTTTAAATAATTTTAACTCATAGGCTATAAAGATTTATTTGTTGTGTCCCTGTAAAAAACTATAAGTGCTAGATTCATAGAAATCAATGGGGTTCGTACTACGATAACCTATAATACACGTACAAATTTTCAGCTCATTCGAACAAAGCATTTAGACGGTATATGGCATAGGCCATAATGATAAAGATATTTTCTTTGTGTCCCTATAAAGGAAACTGCTAGATTAATCAGAATCTATATAGTTCGTGCTACGGTACCTATAAATCATGTACCAATTTTCAGCTCATTCGAACAAAGTGTATAGACGGTATCGTGTTCACTCACGTCATCATCGTAAAAATATCAAAAAGGAATTTAGGGGATCTCAAAACCTTTTAGATATGCCAAAATCTCAAAATCGAATTTTTGTCATGATTACAATGCTTTCCTCACATATGTATGTTCGGAAAGTAATAATGATATGCACGCAATATATATATACATATATATACCGCTTTCATATGTAGAATGAATAAGTAGCCATTTTCTAAATCCCTAAACTAAAAATATAGATTTCCGAGTGATGCGTTTAAGGCAAACAAATAATGGATAGACGAAATGATCGTGAATTTCTAGTCTGCCCTTTTCTAGATGATGAACAATATTCTGAATATTCTGAATGTTATGAATCCTTTGTATTGCTAGAAATTCTCCTTGATTTCCTAGAATCGGATTATAAAACTAAATTATAGTTACTAAAACTTGCGTTCGCTGTTAACTCTTGTGTTCGCATGTATTTACAGAGATTTTTTAAATCAGATTGACCTCCGTATAATATAGGAAAACGGTCTAGAATTCTAATAGGGTTTTTTAGAATTCGCTACCAAAGAGAACTAGAATTTATGAGGATGATATGGAACTATTTTTACTAGAGCCACAATTTAGATTCTAGATGTCAGTCACATAAATTTTTCTCAGTGCGACACGTTTGCGTAAACAAAAATAGTTAAGATAAAAACGTCCACAATAACGAAGATACTTTTTAGGTAGATTACATTGTATAAAATGATTTATTTGTAGTGCAGATACCAAAAACAATATATAACTTTAGTACAACTAATTCAAATCATCTTTATTAAAAATATCCAATTAGTTGAAAAATTACTTCTGAGCCTTCGACTCATATTCATAGAGTCTTCTTCAGAGTTTAAAATGCTATAAAAACATTTTCATAAAAAATATAAGATAAAAAATATAATCGAAATATAAGTCCATAAATATAAAGTTCATTTAAAAAGGTAGTAATCAGTTCAATAAAAAGGTAGATTACATATGCCTTGTTTTACTATGCCAAAAAGTTCATATTTATAATTCAACATATTTTAGTACTGATAAGTATCTTCGAGAATTACCGCTGAGTACTATGTATGCACATGTTTTATCATTCTAAAAAGATCAACACCGAAAACTTAATACTTGTCTGTAATGATTAATTTCATCAAAAATATCGTTAAATTTTCACATAAGTCTAGTTTACTATTCACAAAATTTTTTTCACATTTATAATTTAAACACTCTTCTGTAACGACGGTTTTCTTCGAAAATTATCACCAACCCACTTGAATAAAATGACAAAACTTATATGTTTAAGACAAATATTCATCAAGACAAGTTATAAATATACAATAGGAAATCATTTTAAACTCCATGCATTTATAGATCATGTTTTGAGGTAAACTATGGATTGAAAAGTTTATTGAGGAATACTTGTAACACTTTTTGACATAGTAAAACAAGACTTATGTGATATACCTTTTTATTGAAGTAATTACTATCTTTTAAAATGAACTAGTCTACTTTTTAAATGAACTTTATAATTATGGACTTACATTTCGATTATATTTTTTATCTTATATTTTTGATGAAAATGTTTTTATAGTATTTTAAACTCTGAAGAACACTTTACGAATATGAGTCGAAAGTTCAGAAGTAATTTTTCAACTAACTGGATACTTTTAGTAAAGATGATTTGAATAAGTTGTAATAAAATTATACATTGTTTTTAGTATCTACGCTACAAATAATAACGAAGATATCCGAAATTTTCAATTAGGTTCTACGTAATAATACAAAGGTTGCTGACTCTTTAAAATATTTCCTGTTTTTTTGAAATCCTGTAAATCACGTGAGAATTGTTTTCTGGAATTCTATGCTCTCGTCTGCTTTTATTTGCCTCTGTCAAAGAAAGGCCTTTCAAGAAAAGATTACAGGTTTGGCATGTTTTTTTTCATGTAAAACTTGCTTTCATTGAAAGAAATAAAATAATAAAAGCAACTGTCAAGCAGGTTTGCAGATTGATTCTTGCATGTGACAGGATTTAGCAAGCAGTTGAGGGAAAATGATGAGGGACAAGGATAATCCCCTAGAAAAACACTGTCTTGTTTTCCCCGTGGGTAAATTCAGATCTGTAAGGAATCAGCTCTCTACCCTTTGGGAAACTTGAGAGCAGGTTGCAGACATAGGGACATGGACATAATATAGATGACATTTATTCCTTATGTAATTCCTAATAATTACAAGATAAAAAGAATTTTTATATACCATGTTTTTAAATTTTCTGTTGAATCATATAAACGCTACCGAAGGCAGCGGGAACCCGGAGCAGTTGGATAAAAGTATTAAAAAAAAATTCATTGCTATCGTGTTTTGAGCTATTATAAAAGTTCCAAATGGCTATCTAAACGCTGCCGAATACAGTAAGTAGGACCTAAAACAGTTGACTAAAAGTATTTTTAAAAAATGTATTGTCACCGTGTTCTGAGCTATCCTGGAAGTTTCAAATGTCTAGCAAGTCGGGAAGTTAGTGAAAACTCTATTGCAAGCTTTGTACTGGTAACGCTGCCGAAGGTAGTTGGGTTCCGAAGTAGTTGGTTAAAAATATTTAAAAAATACATTTTCACCGTGTTCTGAACTATTCTGAAAGTTTCAAATGTCTAGCTATATTCGGGAAGTTAGTTAAATAAAATTTCTGTTGAATCATATAAACGCTGTCGAAGGCAGTAGGGACCTGAAACAGTTGACTAAAAGTATAAAAAAAATGTATTGTCAGCGTGTTCTGAGCATTCCTGAAAGTTTCAAATGTCTAGCTAGTCGGGAAGTTAGTGAAAAATCGATTGCATGCTTTGTACTGATAACGCTGTCGAATGCAGCAGGAACCCAGAGCAGTTGGTTAAAAATATTTAAAAAATGCATTTTCACCGTGTTCTGAACTATTCTGAAAGTTTCAAGTGTCTAGCTAGTCGGGAAGTTAGTCAAATAAATTTTCTGTTGAATCATATAAACGTTGTAGAAGGCAGTAGGGACCTGAAACAGTTGACTAAAAGTATAAAAAAAATGTATTGTCAGCGTGTTCTGAGCATTCCTGAAAGCTTCAAATGTCTAGCTAGTCGGGAAGTTAGTGAAAAATCGATTGCATGCTTTGTACTGATAACGCTGTCGAATGCAGCAGGAACCCAGAGCAGTTGGTTAAAAATATTTAAAAAATGCATTTTCACCGTGTTCTGAACTATTCTGAAAGTTTCAAGTGTCTAGCTAGTCGGGAAGTTAGTCAAATAAATTTTCTGTTGAATCATATAAACGTTGTAGAAGGCAGTAGGGACCTGAAACAGTTGACTAAAAGTATTAAAAAAATGCATTGTCACCGTGTTCTGAGCTGTCCTGAAAGTTTCAAATATCTAGCTAGTCGGGAAGTTAATTAAAAATCGATTGCAAGATTTGTACTGGACAAACAAACAAACAAACATACATACAAACAAACAAGAATCGAAGTTAATAAAAACATGGTAAAAAATTACTTTTAAAGTGAATAAAATCATTCAGATAAATAAATTAGTTAATAATTAGTTCAGATAAATAAATAAGTTTGTTAATCTGTGTATATATATTTATCTCAAAAATGAATGAAAAGAGATCAGACTAGTTTTAAAATATACTTATGATAGAGGCCTTTTTATTCTGTTATTAATATATACAAACACCATAAAGTCTCATTAATATTAACTAATTAAAAAATCTGGAGTGACTCCACTCGACTTTCCGAACATTGAGTAATTAACAGTTTTGTAGATAAAGTAAAGAAAGGGGAGTTGTTAAACAAACAAAAGAGAGAAAATCATAATAGAGTGTTTGAGTATTTTTCTCCATATATTACATGATGTTTTATTGAACGCTACTGAACTTTGAGCCCAAGAGATCATAATGATAAAGAAATTTTCGTTGTGTCCCTGTAAAACCTATGAATGCTAGAGTCACCAAAATGCTTATAGTTAGTGCAACAGTGATTTATAATATTCATATAAATTTTCAGCTCAATTGAATAAGGCGTTTAGTCGCTATCGCACTTTTAAAATTTGGCCCCATAGGCCATAATGATAAAGGATTTTTTCTGCTGTTCCTGTAAAAAAACTATAAGTGCTAGAATCACCAAAATCTATAGGGTTCGTACTATGGTGACTTACAATATACGTACCAACTTTCAGCTTATTCGAACAAAGCGTTTAGACGCTAGCGTGTTCACTCTCGGACATACACACACATACACACATACATACACACATACGCACAAACATACATACATCATCGTAAAAATAGTCGAAACGGACTCAGGGGACCTCAAAATGTATAAAAACATCAAAATCTCAAATCTGATTTTTGACATGATTACAATACTTTCCTCACTATAGTGTTCGGAAAGTAAAAATAATATCTTTATTATTATTATTAGTATTATTATTAGGAGATATTCAGTTTTAATAGATAGATATAAAAATAAGTTAAACGTTTCGAAATTTAGGCAAATTTGTACATCGGTATAAAAGTAACATATTATAAATTATTGTAGAACAGGAGAATATTGTGTTGTAAATACGCATGCTTCATTAACTGTGTATGGCTGCCTGGTTGTATGCCAATCTTTCAGAAAAATACGGGAACTATGATGAGTATATCCACAGTTAAAAATTTTACTTTATTTTATTTATTTATTTATTTTTTTAAAATCAGGAACATGATCAGTTTCAATAGAATGAATTCTGTAATGAAAATAATGCGTTTGATAAATGAAATCTAAAACTGAAACTCATTCTCTTCAAAAGGATCCTGATCCTGATTTATAGTTCTTAACTATGGATGTACGAATTATAGTTCCCATATTTATCCTGGAACGCTGGCATACTGCCAGCCAACCATACACAGTTAATGCAGCATGCGTATCACAGAGAAAAAAAAAGTATACCGCCTTCATCTAGAATGAATAAGTGGTTATTTTCTAAATCCCTTAACTGGAAATGTAGATTTCCGAGCTATGCGCATAAGGCACGCCAATAAACTGAATAGACGAAATGATCGAGAATTTCTAGTCCACACATTTCTAGATAGTGAACAATATTCTGGATATTCTAAATATTCTGAATCTTTTGTATTGAGAAAAATTCTTGCTTGATTTTCTAGAATTGGATAATAAACCATAATTATAGTTGCTGAAACCCGCCTCTTGTATTCTCATTTATTTGCAAATATTTTAATATCTTTGCCCTCGATAATATAGGCAAACGCTCTAGAATTCTAATAGGGGTTTCTAGAACTCGCTTTCCAAGGGGACTAGAATTTATAAGGTTGACATGGAACTATTTTTTCTAGAGCCACAATTTAGATTCTAGATGTCAAGTTACAGAATTTTTTCTCAGTGCACCACAACATTATGCGCACGAATTAGCAGCACATAATCTATATTGACCAATTACGATTAAATTTTTTCGAAACGATACGATAGTGACATAAAATGCTATCCGATTGGTCAACCGAGATTAGAATAATCAAAGATGCTACAAAAAGTAATGCTGGAAAACTTTAATCTGATATACTTGAAATGCACATTTTCGTAAAGAAATTGAGAAAATATTAACTTTCTGTGCTAAAACATATGCTCAAAATCTCATATTTAGAAGTATATATCGAAGAATTTAAAGCCAGTTAAGCCTGGCATTCATGGTTAACTGTTTCGCAGAGGGGTGTTATCCAACTGCACTCGAAATATACCAACTGGTTACTCTCTTGCGAGTTTCTATCTTACCACCCCTTTGCTCTGAATAGGAAGAACCCAGAAGTTTGTTCGTGGAATTATACCAACTGTCCTAGCTGGAAGTTTTTTGTTTTCAAGAAAGTGGATCTACATTAAGGAATTAATAAGAATATACTTACCTATTATCCGCATGCCCGCGTTTTTTTTTTTTTTCATGTGCGCGAAGCGTATATACGTGCGTTATACTGATTGCTGGGAAAACGAGTTACATGCGTTCTCAGATTCATGCCCAGCGAGGTACGAGTGTCCAGTGATGATTTTTTTTTTCATGTGCGCGAAGCGTATATACGTGCGTGATACTGATTGCTGCGAAAACGAGTTACATGCGTTCTCAGATTCATGCACAGCCAGGTAGGGGTGTCCAGTGATGTTTTTTTTTTTTTTACGTGCGTGATAGTGATTGCTGCGAAAACGAGTTACATGCGTTATCAGATTCATGCACAGCGAGGAAGAGGTGTCCAGATATTTTTTTTTTTTTTTTTTGCATGTGCGCGAAGCGTACATACATGCGTGATAGTGATTACTACGGAATCGAGCTTTGTGCGTTTTGCGATTCATGCACATCTAAATGCCATTAAATGTTTTGGTACATATAAGTACCATTGTACTGGTATTGTATAGTACCATTGGTACATGTTATAACGTACCAGTAAGCAAAAAATATTACGAACAATTACTAAATATAAATTTACTGTATCAATTATATTTATATTAATACAAAATTTGGCGATCTTTGGCGATCATTCACCAGCTTTCAGATAATATGTAAGTAACCATATGAAAAAATTTGAAAAAAAAAAAAATAAAATAAAATAAAAAATACCATTACATATTTCGTTTTCTATTTCATTACTTGCAGTGGAAGGATCTAAATTCGTAACTGGGGTTTCAGGTAGCAGGAGACTTTTGCATGTCCGAGGGCAGTTGGTACTTCTTTAAAGTGAGGGAAAAATAAGCGAGTGCAGTCGGTAGTCGCCCACGCAGAGCGGTAGTGGTGCCATTTATTGAACTATGTCGAAATCATCATATTATGATACAAATTTTTGAAAGCCAAAATTATACATTTTTTAACATTTTTTATTCATTATAAACAGAATGAACGTTATTTCTTTTTATTTATTTATTTATTTATTTTGTATAGAAACATTTATTAATTATGGAATTTCTGTTACATACTGGTAATATCGTAGTTTAATGAAGCCAATTTTTATTTCTAAAATTGAAATTATAATGCAAATATCAAAGTTTTAAATATCTTTCATTAGGAAAAGAAAAGTGAAAATTTCGAAAAATTTTTTAATGATATTTTGAGAGGGGGAGGGTGGTGTTTTTCAAAGGAGTTCTAGCCCGTATTTACCCTAGTCACGGAGAAAACTCCGAATAGCTAGATCGACATGTGCGATCTGGATCGAACCTGATACTTCCCATCTACAAGCTTTGAGCTGAGATCATTCGGCCACTGGTGGGGCTGTTCTGTATATATATATATATATTGTTAAAAATGAAAAAAAAAAATTGATAACTTTATTTTAAATTATTGCAGATCGATGGTTCAATCACTTGTTTTAAAGGTATTGGCGAGCTCTTTTGAAAGATACACAACATGAAAATTCACTCCCCCCCGAAGGGGTGTCACTCTAAGAGGCACAGACAAATTCTAAACCTTAAAAAACTTGACTACGGTAATCAGGAAGCCCAAAACGTGTAAATATACAAAAAACAAGCGATGAGTATTTAGCTTAAAAACATACATTATTTAGCATATCTCTATGAGGAATTCATTCCAATTCCTGAACAGCTTTCCTGGAAATGGTAAAATATTATTAGTAAAGCACATCCACTAACAACAAAAATAATGTTATCGCTTAAATATTTGGAGCCCTGTATATCTTTCGAAGGTTATTTACAGCCACACGGTGCACCTAAATATAATCCTACAGTAATAATGCATGGTCCAGCCTGAAATACACTTCCATCAATTTGCAACTATTGTCGCACTTTTATCTAGTTCTTTTGTGTAGTCCTGTAAACGAACAGTGAAGGATTTCCCTACCATATTCTACATAAGACATGTTTTTACGCATATAAAAAAATATATATTCGTTTTACTTGGTTTAGTGCAGTGTATAGATGTTAAACTCTACTTACCAGCATTTTCCCCCATGTACGTAATGTGTTTGAATTCTCTTAGGCATCCCTGTACACGAAGCATTTGCTTCATCTCAACGAAAACTTAGTGCAGCATCCCTATATCATACACATTTAGATTACCAAATTTGGACTTTCTGCTACTATTTGTTCTTGAGCTATGCTGATAACACACACACAGACAGACAGACACACAGACCATTAGCTAGAAACATGATTTTTGGATTCAGGGGACCTCAAAACGTGTAAATATAACAAAAACTCACGTTTGAAAATTTAACCCTAAAACAATACTTTCTCTACCTTATGGGTAAGAGAAAGTAATAAAATTATAAAACGATACTTCAATATGTTTGGTTTTTGAAGTATCTGATTTCATTACTACGCGTCCCCCCTAAAAGTATTAACTTACATAGCAAATTCACATACATATAGTAATAAGACATAGATTGATCAGCGAGAGGGAAAAAGTGAGGCCTTTTTTTTCGGGAAAAGTCACTCTAATGGCTGCCTTTCCCCGAGTAAATCACACACAGGAATATACACGGATAATTTAGTAAACAAAATTTATGAATAATTTATTTACTAAAGGCGAATGAAAAACTCCAGATACAGTTTCCAATTCACTTCCTTTTATTCTTTTTTTCAATACTCTCTACTGGCTGATTTTAGAACTTTTTTTCGGCCTCAAAATTTTTTGCTCGATAACATGTGGATGATAGATCTATATATATTACTACATCTATGCTAAATCACATACAGTTGGCAGCAAAAGTATCAGAGCACTAGCAAAAATTCTTATGGGAAAAAAGTACACTTAATACTGTTTTGCTAAATAAATCCTTCTCGAATCACTAAGAACAGGATTCGACAAGGATTTATTGAACAAAACTGTATTAAGTGTACTTTTTAAGCTATTGTATAGCTTTTATCGCGGGCTTTGAGCGCGGCGACCGAATCGAAAAATTCCGTAACGAAAAAAAAACCTAACACAGTTCGGTAGACTTCGGCTGTACGAAGCTCGCACAGATCGAGACGAGCTGCTCCGAAATCGGACGAATACATAAGCAGCTGTTTGTGAGAAACTATATAGGTGTATAGGTATCTATCATCTATGTACAACAGTGAATAGCTGTACGCGTAAAATTTGTGTATAAAGTAGATCAGATAAAACTTGAATATCTCCATTCGACTTGCAGGCCTTTAAACCTATTAAATACCTTTTCTCTATTAAAATTTGTTTTCTTATCATTATTGTTATCTTATTCATTAATATCAAAGAAAAACCTTGAATATCCCCATTCGACTTGCAGGCCTTTAAAACCTATTAAATACCTTTTCTCTATTAAAATTTGTTTTCTTATCGGTCACCACGCTCAAAAAGTGTAACTTGAATTAATATCAAAGAAAAAACTTGAATATCCCCATTCGACTTGCAGGCCTTTAAAACCTATTAAAATACGTTTTCTCTATTAAAATTTCTTTTCTTATCATTATTGTTATCTTATCATTATTGTTATCTTATTCATTAATATCAAAGAAAAAACTTGAATATCCCCATTCGACTTGCAGGCCTTTAAAACCTATTAAATACCTTTTCTCTATTAAAATTTGTTTTCTTATCGGTCACCACGCTCAAAAAGTGTAACTTGAATTAATATCAAAGAAAAAACTTGAATATCCCCATTCGACTTGCAGGCCTTTAAAACCTATTAAAATACCTTTTCTCTATTAAAATTTGTTTTCTTATCATTATTGTTATCTTATTCATTAATATCAAAGAAAAAACTTGAATATCCCCATTCGACTTGCAGGCCTTTAAAACCTATTAAATACGTTTTCTCTATTAAAATTTGTTTTCTTATCGGTCACCACGCTCAAAAAGTGTACCTTGAATTAATATCAAAGAAAAAACTTTAATATCCCCATTCGACTTGCAAGCCTTTAAAACCTAATAAAATACCTTTTCTATATTAAAATTTGTTTTCTTATCATTATTGTTATCTTATTCATTAATATCAAAGAAAAACCTTGAATATCCCCATTCGACTTGCAGGCCTTTAAAACCTATTAAATACCTTTTCACTATTAAAATTTGTTTTATATCGGTCACCACGCTCAAAAAGTGTAACTTGAATTAATATCAAAGAAAAAACTTGAATATCCCCATTCGACTTGCAGACCTTTAAAACCTATTAAATACCTTTTCTCTATTAAAATTTGTTTTCTTATCGGTCACCACGCTCAAAAAGTGTAACTTGAATTAATATCAAAGAAAAAACTTGAATATCCCCATTCGATTTGCAGGCCTTTAAAACCTATTAAATACCTTTTCTCTATTAAAATTTGTTTTCTTATTGGTCACCACGGTCAAAAAGTGTAACTTGAATTAATATCAAAGAAAAAAATTGAATATCCCCATTCGACTTGCAGGCCTTTAAAACCTATTAAAATACCTTTTCTCTATTAAAATTTGTTTTCTTATCATTATTGTTATCTTATCATTATTGTTATCTTATTCATTAATATCAAAGAAAAAACCTGAATGGCCCCATTCGACTTGCAGGCCTTTAAAACCTATTAAATACCTTTTCTCTATTAAAATTTGTTTTATATCGGTCACCACGCTCAAAAAGTGTAATTTGAATTAATATCAAAGAAAAAACTTGAATATCCCCATTCTACTTGCAAGCCTTTAAAACCTATTAAAATACCTTTTCTCTATTAAAATTTGTTTTCTTATCATTATTGTTATCTTATTCATTAATATCAAAGAAAAAAACTTGAATGTCCCCATTCGACTTGCAGGCCTTTAAAACCTATTAAATACCTTTTCTCTATTAAAATTTGCTTTCTTGTCGGTCACCACGCTCAAAAAGTGTAACTTGAATTAATATCAAAGAAAAAACTTGAATATCCCCATTCGACTTGCAGGCCTTTAAAACCTATTAAATAACTTTTCTCTATTAAAATTTGTTTTCTTATCGGTCACCACGCTCAAAAACTGTAACTTGAATTAATATCAAAGAAAAAACTTGAATATCCCCATTCGACTTGCAGGCATTTAAAACCTATTAAAATACCTTTTCTCTATTAAAATTTGTTTTCTTATTATTGTTATCTTATTCATTAATATCAAAGAAAAAACTTGAATATCCCCATTCGACTTGCAGGCCTTTAAAACCTATTAAATACCTTTTCTCTATTAAAATTTGTTTTATATCGGTCACCACGCTCAAAAAGTGTAATTTGAATTAATATCAAAGAAAAAACTTGAATATCCCCATTCGACTTGCAGACCTTTAAAAACCTATTAAAATACCTTTTTTCAAAAAATAGAGTTAGATCATTGAAATTTGGTACATCGAGGTTTTCGATACCTACAAATCGATTGCGGATATTTTTGATATATTCTCATTGCGGATATATTCTCATTTATTCAATAAAAGAAAAAAATTTGTTTTCTTATCGGTCACCACGCTCAAAAAGTGTAATTTGAATTAATATCAAAGAAAAAACTTGAATATCCCCATTCTACTTGCAAGCCTTTAAAACCTATTAAAATACCTTTTCTCTATTAAAATTTGTTTTCTTATCATTATTGTTATCTTATCATTATTGTTATCTTATTCATTAATATCAAAGAAAAAACTTGAATGTCCCCATTCGACTTGCAGGCCTTTAAAACCTATTAAATACCTTTTCTCTATTAAAATTTGTTTTCTTATCGGTCACCACGCTCAAAAAGTGTAACTTGAATTAATATCAAAGAAGAAACTTGAATATCCCCATTCGACTTGCAGGCCTTTAAAACCTATTAAATACCTTTTCTCTATTAAAATTTGTTTTATATCGGTCACCACGCTCAAAAAGTGTAATTTGAATTAATATCAAAGAAAAAACTTGAATATCCCCATTCGACTTGCAGACCTTTAAAAACCTATTAAAATACCTTTTTTCAAAAAATAGAGTTAGATCATTGAAATTTGGTACATCGAGGTTTTCGATACCTACAAATCGATTGCGGATATTTTTGATATATTCTCATTGCGGATATATTCTCATTTATTCAATAAAAGAAAAAAATTTGTTTTCTTATCGGTCACCACGCTCAAAAAGTGTAACTTGAATTAATATCAAAGAAAAAATTTGAATATCCCCATTCGACTTGCAGGCCTTTAAAACCTAGTAAATACCTTTTCTCTATTAAAATTTGTTTTCTTATCGGTCACCACGCTCAAAAAGTGTAACTTGAATTAATATCAAAGAAAAAACTTGAATATCCCCATTCGACTTGCAGGCCTTTAAAACCTATTAAAATACCTTTTCTCTATTAAAATTTGTTTTCTTATCATTATTGTTATCTTATTCATTAATATCAAAAGAAAAACTTGAATATCCCCATTCGACTTGCAGGCCTTTAAAACCTATTAAATACGTTTTCTCTATTAAAATTTGTTTTCTTATCGGTCACCACGCTCAAAAAGTGTAACTTGAAATTATATCAAAGAAAAAACTTGAATATCCCCATTCGACTTGCAGGCCTTTAAAAACCTATTAAAATACCTTTTCTCAAAAAATAGAGTTAGATCATTCAAATTTGGTACATCGAGGTTTTCGATACCTACAAATCGATTGCGGATATTTTTGATATATTCTCATTGCGGATATATTCTCATTTATTCAATAAAAGAAAAAAATTTGTTTTCTTATCGGTCACCACGCTCAAAAAGTGTAACTTGAATTAATATCAAAGAAAAATAAACTGCATAAATAAAATAAATAAATAATTATAATTGCATAAGTTGATAAAAATTGCTATGCAATAGCTTTACCGCGGTAGTCCTCGAGTGCCTCACGTATTTTTTACATAGGAATTTTTGCTAGTGCTCGGATACTTTTGCTGCCGACTGTAATGTGCTTTGGCATAGAAAATGAAAACTATGAAATTAATTTTCTATATAAACTAAAGTTTCATAAGAAAAAGGTCACTTTTTTTTTTTTTCTTTTAGTAAAATTATAATGATAAAAAATTGTTTTTCTGACAAACAATAATTCTGATTACGGAAAATTGAATATTATTACTGTAATAAAATGTCAGTGAAAATGATATTATTTTTATTCAATCGTCGTAAATTATCTAATTTATTGTTTTTCTTTTGTACTGAATGGACCACAGCTCGTAAGCGATAAATGCTGGAATCGAAGCTGAAGGTCGGGTTCTGGGTTTGAATCATGGTTCAAGCATGGCCGTCCGTTTTAGTTTGCAATTAATTTTTGACAAAACAATCTAAATCAAAAAGTTAAGTCGAGTAGCGCGACCTGGGTTTGAATCCGCCCGCCCCCCAACCCTATCCGTTATGAGGGCAGAAAATCTCGGCCACTCCATAAATGAACGAAAAAAAAAAAAAAAAAAAATACCACTCGAGTTCCACCACTGGGCTCAAACCCAGGTTGCACTCCTCTGCATAGTCGTTTGGAATTTTCCGCAGTTTTCTCCGAAATCCGCGTGATTATGGTCTTAGACCCTTTAAAAAAAAAAAAAAAAAAAAAAAAAAAAAAAAAAAAACTACGGAAGGTATTTTACCCAAACCTGTGACCCTCGTAAAAATCATCACTTGGTTTGAAAAGTGACTCCTGCAAATGTTAAGACAGAAGTGCCTGTAGTATAGATGAGTATGTACGGATGATATAAGGGGATAAAATATGTACAAATTCAAGTATTTGGTATTTATGTGAATAAGCAGTATCGGTGTTATAAACAACTGAGGCTCTGGTAGAGAGCCCCCTGTTTTTTTTTTTTTTTTTTTTTTTTTTTTATGTATCCTAGCACGTATTCACACTTATGTGAACAGGAGAGGAGAAAGTAAAAACATTACTTTCAATTTTTTTTTTTTTTTTTTTTTATAATATAATATAATATAATATACTGAGCTATTTCTTTTGTATCCTCGACAATACTCTTTATAGATATAGAAATTTTTTTTACCAAGTTAAAAGTTATATATTTATATATATACACACATAATTGAAAGATTCATAAATCTCATGCGTGTGTGACAATACAAATAATTTGTCTTAATTCACATACAGTTAACTAGAAAATTGATCATGAAAACATTGCGTAGAGAATCCTTAAAGCTTAGTATTATTAAAAAGAATTTATTGTTGTCTTACATTTTAAAAATCATTATCGCAGAATATAATTATCTCAGATCTTAGTTGTTTAATTGCTATTTTCTACAGTTTGTAAAATTTAGTACTCTATAGATTGTATTGAATATATTATACTTATAAAAATAAATAAATAAATAAATAAAAATAAAAACTAGTTGGCATATGTGGACTCTACTCAGTTCCCCATCATATACATGTTCTCAGAAATTTCTAGCGCAAGGCATATTATAATCATGTTAAAAGAAATGAATTTGACCAAACGCTTGACACAGTGACAAAATGAAATCCCTGATTAACAGGCTACCCACCGTTTACTTCGATATAAATATCTTATTCCAACCTATTAATTTATTTTATTAGGGTCAGTTTCGTAGTTTAGTTTTCATGCTACTATTTCCAACGCAACAAACCTCAACATGCATATTTATATGGAAAATTTTCAATTTTGCTATGTTGATAAAATCTTAAATTGCGAATAACTTACGAAACTTTCATGTTAGAATATTTGTAGTCAATCATGTTCAAACAAGTATCATAAATGTTATTTTGAACTTGTCTGATATATTTACGATCTTCAAAATGGATGTTTATGCTCAATTTTGCCCTATTCTACCATGTTAAGTAAATCGTAAATTCCAAATAACTTCCGAGTTTTTCAAATTGAAAAATTCATAGTCAAACATATTCATGTCAGTATCCTAAATAATATTTCAAAAGTGGTCTGACATCTTTACGACCAAAATATCCCTCAAGATTGACGTTCATGTGAAATTTTGCCCTATTCTGCCATGTTAAGAAATTCGTAAATTTCCAATAACTTACGAAATTTTTATATTGGAAAATTCATAGTCAATGATATTCATGCTAGTATCCTAAATAATATTTCAAAAGTGGTCTGACATCGTTATGATGAAAATATCCCTCAAAATTGACGTTTATGTGAAAGTTTGCCCTATTCTGCCATGTTAAGAAATTCGTAAATTTCCAATAACTTGCGAATTTTTCAAAGTAGCATGTTTATAGTTAATGATGTTCATTCTGGCATAAAAACTGATATTTTAAAACTAGTCTGACATTTTTACAGTAAACATTTTCCATTAAATGCACGTTTAAGCGAAATTTTGCCCTATTCTCCCGTGTTAAGAAAATCGTAAATTTCTAATAACTTACGAAGTTTTTTAATTCGAATGTTGCAAATGAATAATGTTCTTGCCAGTGTTGAAAGTGATAGTTGATCTGACAAAACTGATCTGACATCTCTGCGACTATTTGTTCATGAGATATCGTGTGCACAGACTAACAAACTAACTAACGGACTAGTCACTAACAGACTAACAAACTAACAGACACACTACAGACGGACACCATACAAATTTTGTCATTTTCGGATTCCTCAGACCTGAAATCGTCTAAAAATGTCAAAAAACCGAGGACGAAAATTTTCACGATTACCTAAGTTCCCCACCCCCATACCTATAGTATGATGGAGAACTAATAAAAAAAATATAAATAAAATTTTACGTTGAAAATAAATAAATTTAAAGATATTAATTCTTCTTCTTTTTTTCTATTAATATGCTTCTATTATTATTTACGCTACGATAATATTAAACAAATCCATTATGCAGGAAAACGTGCTTAGTTCTATACTTCATAACTAGATGTCAGCACTAAAATTTACAAATAATCTCTGAAAAAAAGAATTTAGTTTTATAAGCTATCAATAGATAGCAGCACCACAGGATAAAAACTTCAAAATCAATAAAATTTTTACATAACTTCTCATTGTTAAAAATGAATAAGTCAAATAAACTTTAAACTGTAACGTAATTAAAGAATTATTCTTTTCTTTATATAAATAATTTTATTTTAGTGCTAAAGTTAAGGTCAATTTACTGCGCAAGGGTCCCACACCTGAGGAAAATTCTCTTTGTGGAGGTCTTTATAAGGGGTCCTAGTACGTATTTACGCAAGTTTCGGAGAAAAACCACCGAAAACTCCGAATGGTAAAACCGACGAGAGTGACCGGGGTTTGAACCCGGCACCTCACGTCTACTAGCTTCGAGAGAAATCTCTCCGTCACTGGTGGGGAAAATTTTATCTTAGTTGATTATTCATACATTTTAATTTCTATTTGCATATTGCCCAAAACCGCATAGCATAATTTTGAAGGCTCACGAGTGGCCCAGAGGTTTTGCTCTCGAAGAAGCTTGTAGACGGAAAATGCCAGATTCAACCCTATGCCTCGCTCATCGTCCTAGGCGTTTGGAGTTTTTCGTGTTTCTCCGCGAAACTAGCGTAAATATAGCCTAGATATATAGAAGGATTCCAATGCAGGGCACATCACCTAAGCCTAAAACCCTCGTGTAGTCAATTGGCCTTAATTCCAACATGACCACCATAATCCTGCAGATAGTGTGTTGGTGTAAGGATAAGACTAATTGTTTGCACGCAAGATTTAGGCCTGATAAGACGCACTAGTCTTTCTAAGCAGGGCCTAACTAACAAGTTTTTGTGCCCAGGGCAATTTAAAAATTTCGTGCCTTTGAATGAAATCAAATAATATTTAAGAATATTGCTGAATGAAATCAAACAGTAATTTAGATGTTAACATTTATAATAATATGATTTCACGTAAACATAAAGCTTAATATTAATAGTTCTTTTAAGTAAATTACAGTTTGTAATTGCTTATTTAGAGAGAAATTGTCATTAATGTCATTATCAGTCTATAATTCTTTTAGCGCATGCGTGATTCAGAATACATCAAGGTTAAGTTTGATTATGGAGAAATCAGTTTGTTTATATTTCCGGAATAGATTATTTAAACAAAAAAGAATGAAAAAGTTTGTGGAGATGATGAAATACTAAGTATCACACAAAGCAAATATAGTATTTTTCCTTCAGCCTAATAAAATGAAAAACATATTTAATTTTCCTGCTCACGCTATTCTATATTATTTAAAAAACAAAACAATATCGCTCTTTCAACACATTCCAAAGTGTCGGAAATGATAAATACGGATATTGTTGTATTTGAAACAGGCTTATTGACATAAAGCTTTAGAAATGGATGTTTTTTCGTAAAGAGTTATACATATTATTTCTCGCTTAATTTAGAATTCTGAAACCTTGCGACATTGTCTGTTGTTCTTAACCTTTTGTATATATTGACATGCCGCGACATATACATGACGTATGCTCCATGAAAGGTGACCCAATTCTGCTGATCTGAGTATTCCTCTCTTAACCCTTTAACGTTCAATGGTTTCGCTGCGAAACCAAACATTTGACATAATTTAACAATTTTTATGCAGCAGTTTTTTTTAACATTTCCCCCTTGTTTTAATCAGGTTTTAAACTTCTGTTCCTTTTCTGTTTGGTGGATAGCAACACTATTCCAAAATTTAACAAATAATGCTTCAAAAGAATCTAAATGCATAAATCACTTGCAATTTCTTAGTGTGCGCGAGTGCGCATTGCTGGTTTGATGATTCAATCGCATGTCTAGTTTTTTTCATTTAATTAAGAGCTGAACTATTATTTTCACCTGAAACAACTTTTGCGAGTTTTAGTAGTCAATAATGTTTACTTACAAAGTGTTTTATTTATTAAATTAAATATTATTTGAATTTAATAAGGTTAACTTATAGATGTTTCAAACCAAAAATTTCTCGAAAGGGAACAGTGCTAATTTTTTATTTTTTAAATATTTATGATCCAGGTATGTGACTAAAAGCAATATTTAAAATTAGTTTAGTAATTTTTAAAATAAATCAAGTAGTGAACGTTAAAAGGGTTAAAGTACATTAAAAAGAAAAGAAAAGAAATTAATATATTTTGGGTCGGGGAATCGCCGAAAATTTACTTCTATACCCTTCTAATATATCACACAGGTCTGCGATAAAAAAAAATTTCTTCAATGTGATGAATTTTTCTGATGTATTTTTGGATACTGATTAAGGAAAAAATATTCAAATTTTTTCATCACATACAGTTTTGACAGAAAATGGGATTTTTTGACAGAAATGAGCGTAAAATTCCACTTTCTTATTTCCCATGTTAACTATTTTCCGGAAAATCTAGGCGATCTAAGTGAGGAACAAGGAAAGAGATTTCATCAAGACACTTCATGTGAGGCCCGAGGCACACGTATTTTCGTAACCTTCCCACTCACCCCCTTCGCACTGCAAACCAATCAGCAAAGGTACATATATACTTGCATACGGGACTAAAATAACAGAATTTTTCATTTTATGATACCCATTTTTGCAGATTATACGAGTAAAAAAGACAAAATGGCATTTTCCGTTTCAGTTTCAGAAGCCCCTGCTACTCAGGGCACAGGGCATCTGTCATGCGAGCCTTTATGTTAATCAAGCTCTGACCAAGACATCAAAGAAATGGAAAGGAGGCATCAGGGCCGATGGTTTGTTAACATGTTAGCAAGTTATTGTTGGATACTGCTTAGAGTGTGATGACCAGATTAGAGTACCTTTATAAATTAAAACGTTAATAGTTATTACAATTCCCCAGTTAGGAAGATAGTTTTATATATTCTTTGTGAATGGGGACATAAAAGCTAATAATTATGATAAATAATTTTCTTGTAACAATTTTTAAAACTTAGAGAAACGTCTTACAGAAAGTAAAATAGAGGAAATCTGGCCACTTAGCTTAAAGAGTGTCCTCAAGGGGAAACGCGCTGAAAAGAAATACAAACATTAACTAGTATGTTGTGGCCACCACAAAACTTTCTTCTATATTTTCCTATGCAAATTCACTCAGTAACAAAAAAAAAAAATAAATAAATAAATAAATAAATAAATAAATAAAATAAGATTTTTTTTCTAAGTTTTTTTTTTTGGTCAAAAGTAAAAAAAATCGATACCTTTGTTTTAAATTATGACAAATTTATAGTTCAACCCTTCGTTTTAAAGGTATTGACGAGACCCTTCAAAAGATACCCATCTTGAAAATTTACTCCCCCTCCCCTCCGGGGGCGTACTTCCTCCCCAGGGGGGGGGGAAGGATGCCCCCACATGCACAATTTTTTTTCCTAGTTAACTACTACCATTACCAAAAATTTATATTAATTTTACAATCACAAGTTTTAAAGAACTCTCATTATGCACATTTATACGAAATTTTGTCCTATACTGCCATGTTAAAAGTTTACAAAAAATGCGATCACAGCGCCACCTGTTGAGCGATTGATACCCAAATCTAATCAGTACCAGTTTATGTCAGGGTGCAACAAAATACCAAATTTGATTAAATTTCATTCACTGGTTCGTGAGATACAGTGTCCACAATAAACGTGATACACACAGACAGACATTTTGTAAAAATTATCAATTCGTGTTCAGGACATCCCAAAACGTATAAATCCATCAAAAAACGGAGGTAGAAAATTTTCACGAATCGAATACTTTCTCTATATTACATATAGAATAAAGTAAAAAGATGTGTACGTGTAAATAATAGCCTGTTTTATACATAATGAGTTTCTATTATGCCATAGTTCCTGCGTGGAGTCTTCCGATTTTCATCCTTACTTTGTGAAAAACTTTTGTCTGACAGGAAGAAAAGACAAGCATTTCTGAGTTCAGCGTACCAGAACACATAAGAAGCAGCGGGAGGGGGGGGGATGAAAAGTATGATTTTGCAACCTGTGGTATGTATTGCTAAACTGAGTAAAATCTCGAAAATGCAATCGACCCTTCATGGACAGTTAGTAGCACCGCCTATCTGTTATGTGTTTCCGCATTAACCTTTTAACCGTTCACTCCATACTGTCATTTAAAAATTACCAGACTAATTTCAAATATGGCTGTTACATTACACGCATAGCTGACCAAAAATATATAATAATAACATTTTAAATTTTGGGCTTTGAAACGTATTTCTTTATCCTGATTAAATTCAAATAATAATTAATTAAACAAACATGATAACATAAGTAAACATGATAAATTGTGAAAATCTAGTAACAGTTGTTTCAGATCAAAATAATAGCACGGTCCTTCAACAGGTGAAAAAATCTGGCACGAGTGCCTCACTAAATTATGAAACTACACACTCACGTCTAATATGAAATTTAAATCTAGTGGCTTCTGCGTTTCGCTTCTTCTGAATCATCACTCGTTAAATTTCGGAGTAGTGCTGCTATCTACCAAACAGAGAAAAACGAAAAATTTAAAAATCGATTAAAATATCGAAAAAGTGTTGAATAAACTTGCTTAAAAAATGTAAAATGTTTGATTTAAAGGCGAAATCAGTGAATGGTAAAGTGCTAAGTCACCACAGTTTTATATAAAGTCACATATGAAAATACATCACACTAGCAGGCTTTGCCCGCTTCGCTGGTCACTATATTTAAATAAATTCTCAAAATTCAACAACATAATTAATATAAAAATCTCAAAAAAAAAAAAAAAAAATCTTTAGAATCGTCCAAAATCCCAGTTAAATTTCCCCCTGCCTTGTGCATCGCTTTACCTGTTTTGCAAAAAAAAAAAAAAAAAAAAATAGTTGCTTTACCCCTTACCCCAAAAATAAAGTTCGAAATTTCAAAAAATTCTATCAAGCTTTATGTTGGTTATACTTAATCAACAATCACACGTCAAAACTCACCATCCTGAGGTAATTTCGAGCAAAGTTAAGCTTGTAAACGTGTTTTTTTCCACCGCTCGTCTCAAGGGGGGGGGGATTTAAAAAAAATCGCTTTATAATTGTATTGGGTACACAGCAATGTTACTCTTAGAAATGTTACTCTCTCTGTCCCCGCCTTCTTTGGGATCATTTTTGCATCATTTTTAGTAGAGTTCAACTCAAAAATCTGAATTTTATAAAATTTCCTCTGAAAATCGATTTTCTCCCAACCACTCTTAAAAATAATAAAATCCTGATTATTATTATTATTATTTTATGTATTTTTTTTTTTTTTTTTTTTTGGGGGGGGGGTACTTAATTCTACACTCCCTATATGCAATTCCTCCACCGTGAAGTAATCTGGAGCCGAGTTGTGCCCGCAAACGTGTTTTCGTCTTAGTAAGGGCGGTCATGGTCCCAATACCAACCTGCACACCAAAATTTGTGACTCTATCTCCATAAAATTGCCACAGCCGTGTTAAGTCAGTGAATCGGCCAGTTTACTCTTTTATATATACATAAATGAAATTTGGTGTACATGTATACAATCGAAACTGAAATACAGCCTTTTTGCATAATAGCAATCTTACACATCAAATTTTATGGATTCATACAGTATACAAGCTGCGATATAGCTTTTCCATGAATGAGAGAAATTTCAGCATCCTACCGCCATCTTTCGGTCGAAATGTATCGAAGTTGAAAGGCAATAATTTATGTCAAGATGCAACTAAATATAAAGTTTCATGGAATTTTGCGCATAGTTTCTTAAGAGCGGACAATACCTAATCTCGCCGGCAGCCTTCGCCCATGTTATTCAATGGGAAAATTTGTTCACATAATTACTCATTACCTAATGAATATTTTTCAATTCTGTTTTCACATGAAAATTCATAAGCGTTAAATTAGTACTTCTTTTCCAAAAATTGATTTTTTAAAATTTTAGTATTTCATTTTGCGACTAGAAAATGAGAAAAATGCATTTGTGAAAAATCGCATTTTTGAACTCAAAATTAAAATGTAAAAATTAAAAAAAAATGAATTTTTCAAAAAGGAGTACTCATTTAACGGTTATGAATTTTCTGACTGCGAAAACAGAATTAAAAAATATTCATTAGGTAATGTGTAATTGTCGCAACAAATTTTCCCATAGAAAAACATGGGCGAAGGCTGCCGGCGAGATTAGGTATTGTCCCCTCTTAATCTAGATCGTCCACAAAAGTTTTGCTACATACATAGGTACACATACTCACATACATATTCTTCGACCACATTTCATGAAACCATGGAAGCCTCTGCGCAAGCGCTAATTCAGCGAGTCCACTGTTAAAATAGGAGTGACAGTCATCCGACTCATAGAATATGAATAACAGAGCGTGAATTATTGGATGTTTTCCAAATCACAACCTGCTGGCCAAGCTGGCATCCCTCCAACATTTTGGACGCGTCGTCGCTGGTAGTTTTAAGAAACGTGGCTGCACTGTACACATACACAGACACTTAAATATTTTCTTAAAATTATCAGATCGTGTTCAGGTCCTCTCAAAACATGTATATCGGATCATTATTTGAAAATTTTTACGAATCAAATACTACCGTCTTATGAATATAGCAGTAAGTAAAAATCAAAAAATCGCTGAATTTTTAGGTTGTGGTGGAATATGCTGAATGTCTAACCAGAGATGCGATGTGAACTGTTGGTGACGTTCTGGGAATAAGCCCTATAGGTGGTCCGGAAACATGCCATCACAATTCGATCTAATGGGGAGAGGATGTGTTTACTGCTTTTGTATCCCAACAACGATTAATTTTTATTACTTCTTAACTAACAAGTTGAAAAGTATCTATGCTTCCGATTTGTCGGTATTTCTACCTGGCTATCACATCTCCAAAACTAACGAAGATAGAACTACGAAACTTCAGAAGTGAGACAGGTCTGGTGTACAGATGCATTTTCCAAATTTTGGTAAAAATTGGAAAATCGGAAGTGGGACCGTAAGTCCATATCTCAAAAACGGCTCTAGCGATTTTCTTCAAAGTTGCTATATAAACACTCTATTACATGTTCTTTCAAATGATATAGCTGATTAGTTCAGGAAAATTGACAGACGTCCTTTATAAATAGCTCAATTTCAGGTCTCGCAAGTGCGTTCCTTTAAAAATAGCTGTACGGATTTTATTCGAACTCTCCATATTAACTTCTTTTTAAATATCCTTTTGTATGTAATTATTGTTTTCCGGTCAATAATTCAGTATGCCAAGTTTTGGCAAAAGTTGGTACCTTGAAAACGGCTCTAACGATTTTCTTGAAAATTGTTACATAAATACATTTTAAATATCCTTTCTCATGCATTACGTTTTTATTATAAGAAAATTAACAGTCATCCTGATTAGGTAGGTCAGTTCTAGATCTCGAAAATTGGCATTTCAAAAAAATATTTCTATCAATTTTTACTTTACGAACATACATAGGTAAGGAAAGTATTGTAATCATGTCAAAAATCCGAATTCGAGATTTTGGTGTTTCTATACGTTTGGAGGTCCCCTGAGTCCGTCTTCACTATTTTTACAATGATGTATGTATGTGTGTGTGTATATATGTGTGGGTATGTATGTGTGGGTATGTATGTGAGTGAACACGCTAGCGTCTAAACGTTTTGTTCGAATGAGCTATAAGTTGGTATGCCTGTTGCAAGTCACCATAGCACGAACCCTATTGATTTTGGTGAATCTGACACTTATAGTTTTTTACAGGGACACAAAAAGAAAAATGCTTTATCATTATGGTCCATGGGATCAAAATCTTAAAAGTGCGATAGCATCTAAACACCTTATTCAATTGAGCAAAAAATTTATGCACATATTATAGACCACAGTTACTCAATTTGTATATATTTGGGAGAATCTGGTACTTATAGTTTTTCTTTACAAGGACACAAAGAAAAATTCTTTATCATTATGGCCTATGGGACCAAATTTTAAAAAGTGCGATAGCATCTAAATGCCTTATTCAGTTGAACAAAAAAATTATACACATATTATAGGTCACAATTTCACGATCTATATAGGTTTTGGTGAATCTAGCACTTCTAGTTTTTTTAAAGGGATACAACAAATAATTCTGTATCATTATGGCCTATGGGGCGAAATTATTTAACTTGCGATAGCATTTAAATGCCTTATCCGTTTGAGTGGAAAATTTATATACGAGTTATAGGTCACCATCACTCAAATTGTATGGATTTTGGTGACTCTAGCACTTAACGAGTTTTACGGGGACACAATTAAAAATTGTTCATCATTAAGGCCCGTAGGCTTAAATTTTTTAAAGTGCGACAGCGACTAAACTCCTTATTCAAATTAACTGAAAATTTAGATACATGTTATACGTCACCGTCACACGAACTTTATGAACTTTAGAGAGTCTAGCACTTATGGTTCTTTTTACAAGGACAAAATGCAAATTTCTTTATAATTGTGGCATATGGGTTCAAACTTTAAAGTGCGATAGCGTCTAAATGCCTTATCCGATGGAGCTGAAAATTTATATAAATATTATAAGTCACTGTTGCACTAACAAGAAGCATTTTGGTGAATCTAGCATTTGTAGGTTTTTACAGGGACACAATGAATTATTCTTATCATTATGATCTACGTGTTTGGTAAAATAGCGCTAAATTAAGCATCGTGTACTATATAAAGAAAAATACCCAAACACCCAATTATAATTTTCTCTTATGTTTATTTAACTCCTCTTACTTTACTTAATCTACAAAACCGTTAATTACTCAATGTTCGGAAAGTCGAGTGGAGTCACACACTATTTTTATTTTATTTTTATTTTTTTTTTTTAAGATTTTTTTTTTAATGCTTTATATGAGTGTTAGATTTACTAGTCAAAACAATGCCACTAAAGCTTAAAATGATAACTTTTTTACCCCTCTAAGCATTTGAACCGGATTTTTGTAACTCAAATAGACACCCTTCAAAAGATTTGGCGCTGACTTTTGTAAAGCAAGAAATCTCTCTCCAAATCGTGCGAGACAAAAAATTGTTACTTAAAATGATGACGCTAGAGTAGCCAATAAGTTTATTTTTGTAGACAATAAGATTATTTTTTAAGTAGAAACGTCACTTGAGACTACGTGCTGAGAGGTTTAATACAGTACATAATATTTAATATGTTTCTTAAATAGAAGTATTTAAATATAAATGATATTTTTAGCAGCAAAAAAAATACCAGTTTGTAATGACTCAGGTTAAAACTTGAGTATGTAATATGTTTTTCATACCACTAAGCTCTAAAAAAGATATAAACAAAACTTTAAATTTTAAAATTGTTTGTTATCAGCGGTTTTTTGTAGCACATTTTAAGCCTTCGAGACACAAGGTAATTACGCTTATTTAAATCGACAGCCTAAAGAAACTACAAGGAAAGTTAAAAGAAAAGAAATACCGCAATTTTCGGCGTGTAATCCGCAGGTAAGATATATCAGTTTTGTACCAGAAATTTTAAATTAGAAATTAAGTTGCATATGTATGTGCTGTTTCTTCGAAATAATATAGATTTTTCTGTTATACAAAATTTCTTGTCCAGGAATGACATATCTTACATGCGGATTATACGACGAAAATAATTAATGAATTTTTTTTTTTTTTTTTTTCCCTTTCTTTTTCTTTCTTTCTTTTTTTTTTTTTTTAATTATTATTTATTATCATTATTATTTGTGCTATGTTTTAAAATTAAAATTTAAATAAAAAAAAAAATCCGGGATGAATCTTATTAGTTAGAATAAAAATTAGTATCAGGGTGACAATAGGCCAACTTATTTCCCAAATTTTTCCATCTGTATTTACCTTTCTGAATTTTATTAGTAAGTTTGCAAGGTTAATAAAACAAAAAAATTATTAAATAAATATACTGGTAGAATAATTGGGGGGGGGGGGAGGACTGTCTGTCGCCAAACTGTGTATAATACCACCCTGTTTCTAACAAGGGAAGTCTCCGTATGCGCATGTCCAGAAATTTTTGAAAAAGCTACCGAAGACTCTCCCCTTAAAGTATGTTCATAAAAAAAGGAGTTCGGCAGAATCTGTACACGTGGTCTGTAAAAAAATAATTTAAATGTCCTTTTCTTGGCTATTTATCGTTTGTTGGTGAAATAAAGAAATTCGAAACAAAACTGTTATTTTTATAGTCTCTAAAAAAAAATCTCTTCTCTGCTTTTTCCACAAAAATAATTCAAGTAAGATTACTTTAAATGAACACATTTATAACCACAATTTTGTCACATACATTTATTTACAAATGTGTAAAATGAAATCTAACGATCGTATATTAATAGCGTTTGTTAACTGCGGAAAATTTGAATTAACTTGAAATTTATTTGTGATTTTCGTGTTTTAGCTTCAAATAAAACATTATATACCTGTTTTATTGCATAATAAGATAAAAAGAACATAACAGTTTATATATTAAAAAATACCAATCAATCATCGGAACACACTTTGTGTGTTCTTGAAAAACCGTTTAAGATGCTCTGGTTTAGAAGGAATTCAAATTGA
Source organism: Salticus scenicus (assembly GCA_963930645.1). NCBI lineage: Eukaryota > Metazoa > Arthropoda > Arachnida > Araneae > Salticidae > Salticus > Salticus scenicus. The sequence continues at coordinate 32,431,810 of OZ005662.1, forward strand.
TGAAATTATTTTTTCACTCAACATTAACGCCCGATTTTTAGCATAGCATATAATACATGAATATTGAAAATATACAATTTTCCTATCATAAACATTTTATTACACTGATTAGATAAAAACAAAAATCAGTTCTAAGTACTAAATTTGTTTAAATAAATTTAACTTAAATAAAAACATTTTTTGACTGTAACATCGAAAACATCCTATAAATTAAAACCGGCTACATGTAGCGTCGAGTGCCATGCTGTGAGATTAGAGTGATGTATATGGGATCTATTCTTATAAATGCATTTCACACTTCTTCCATAAACTCATTTTTACACGCTTTTTAAATTAATGGCGCATTAAAGTACTGTTGGTCGATAAGGGTTAAAACAATGCAGATTTCAATAGGGAAAAAAAAAAAAAAAGATAAATGTATTTTGTTATTCGTAAATTTGTGTATATCTTTTATTTTAGTATTACTAAAACTTTACATATTACAAATTCGTCATGCAATCAAAGTTCATTGAACACCCTGATACAGGCCTGTAGCGAAACACTTCAGCAAGCAACATTTTGCACACGAAGGTTACTTTATGACTTAACAACAGGTACCATAATCTATAATTTAGTCAGAAAATAGATGGGTGGAAGCATTTTCTTTTCGTGACACAAAATATGTTGACATATAATGATTTACATGCAATACATTTAATTTGACATCAAAGTACGTAGCTTGTGGATGACCAAAGTAGTAGAGATGTGCAGTAAATGCTATAAATTTATAAAGGCAGTTATTGTTAGTTCTGCAGCGAAATAATGGACATATTTATTCAAAAACTTGAAAATTTGTATTTCTCAATTCATTTGATATATTCTATCTACAGAACGTATGTATTAGAGCCCCCAAATAAAATAATAGGCGGCGCATCACCGCCATTTTTTTGCCTCAGAAGAGGACAGAATTCCCGCTTGGCGTCGTTATAGCTTCCCTAATGATTATAAGAAATCTTGATCTGAAGCTAATCCGGTCAAAATAAGAGCAATAAGCAACAATAATATTCCTAAAAAATCATTTTTTTCAGAATACATTCTCAGGATGTCATTTTATTCTGAGGATATCGTATGGATGTACTGGGGTAAGATGTATTGTTAGGACGGTTTCTGTTTCTTTTACAAAATGTCGCCAAAACTCAAATACACAGTCTGCGAACACTTTATATTCACTTCTTGAATGATTATAGCAGTTTATCGCTAAACAAACTTCCATATCATAGTTTACTTAGCTAAAATTATGAAATATAATAAAACAAGTTACTTTAAAGTAACGTAAGACGACAAAAAAAAGAAAAAAAGGTTGGCGTTTGTTTATCAGAGAAACGTGCTGGGTACACGTGGCAGCCCTAAGGCAACAAAATGCCTGATGCGCCAGCTCGTATATACAGGAGCCTTAGTATGTATTGATATATTCTAATACGTCATCACGATAATATACTTCGTTTTCCCTTTTCGTGGAAAGAAGGGGAGAAATTATTTCTCGCTGAGTGAAGTATATGTGGCATTAAGTTTTATTTCTGTATGAATGTGTATATTTGTTAAGAAAGGTGTTAGTGTATGAAACAGTACTGCTTTTAGCGAATCTCATCTCAAAAGTCAGAGATCCCTCCCTGCTCCATTCAATTCCGAAGCAAAATGCAGTAAATGAATAACTGAAGATAAGATTTTGCTAATAAAGCCATGTGCTGAAGTTAATTATTTTGATGCTAATATACTTATTTTATTTCAATTTTTAAATTGTAAATTTAAAATAATTCTTTTTATCCAGGGAAACATGTCTTGAGAGTCTTACAGCAAAGTTTGGTACATTAGGAGAAATAACAAAGGCATTTAAAAAATAATAAATTATAAATAAAAAAAAGGAATAAAGGTAGCTTGCATCTTTATCTGGGTGTTTATTTCATGAAATGAACACTGGAAGAATACGCCACTGAAACCATTGTCTCTCGAGGTTTTTTTCCAATAATCACACGTCAAGACATAAGCCACTAGTTTGTGAACTTAAACGTGAGAACTTGTCATGAAATTGCTCTATTAGGAACTTCTGTTCTTACAGCGTTTATAAAAAAAGTTTTGACAAGAACGTTCATTTACCGAACTTTTATTTAAAAGTTCTTGGGGAACTTAATATATAAGTTATTTTGAAAAAAGTTATTTTACCTATACGTTATTTTGATCTTGTGGAATTTTATATTATAAAAATATCTTGAATTTTAACAGTTCTTTTGAAACAGTTAAACTGGAACACTCTTAAGTAAGTTGAAAAACATTTTCGAACCCTAATCATCATGTTTAAGATGTAATTTATTTTGCTTTATAAATGGGTCTCCACGACAATAATCCTCAATATCTCGGAAATTCAGAAATATTTTTTTTTTTTCTAAACTTTCCTTAAAAATGTAAATAAAATGTACGCCTATTTTCAATCTTTTACTTCTTACATTAATAACCATATATCAACGTTCTTATTAGAACACATTTACACATTATATTAAATGGTTTTGTTTCACTTACAAATAAAGTCAGTGATTTAAAAATAAATAAATAAATAAATAAATGAGAGTGTTACTGCAAAAAATGCTGTAAGTCAATGGCATTTCAACCCTCTTTCTACCGCATAATGAAACAGACCAAAGAGTATTTGAAACATATTTTTTTAGTTACTTAAGACTCTTTTTCTAATGATATAAGCAACCAAATTATTGTATCACCTCATCACAGTAATTAATGAGGATACCGTGATGTGGTTCTTTAGTGTACCACTGGTACAAGGAAGTCGAAAAACATATTTGAATCTTAAAAATATTTACATTACATGTTCTTTATATTTTTTTCTAAAATTGATGGAAGGTTCTTGAAATAATATAGGAGTTCACTAAACACTCGTAAAGATTTCGGAAAATTCAAACCAGAAACAGTGAGAGTTAACTTATAAAACCCTTCCTGGAACAAAAGTGGCTACGTGTATAGCGCCTTGTAGTTATATTAACCCTTTATCTACTGACGGTACTTTAAAGTACCATTACTTTAAAAAGAGTATAAAATCGAATTTATAGAAGAAATGTCAAAGATATTCATAACAAGGGAACAGACGTACCTCCCTTTAACCTCACTACTAAGCATTAGACGATACATATAGCCATTTTTGTTCCATAAGGGATTTTGTGGAGTGCACTTGCTGTTTTTGCTTGATATTTTTCAGGATCTTCATGTGTGTTATAATTAATTCCTATATCATTTCAAGAATATCCCACTAATCTTAGAAATAATATGAGGAACATAAAGAATAAATATTTCTCTACACTTTTTTCATGTCGAAATAATTTTTTCGACTTCTGTGTACCAGTGGTACACTAAAGTACGACCTCACAAAATTCCCATTAATTATTATGATGAGGTGATATGCATAAATTTTAACATATATATCTTTAAATAATGCACTTTAGTAACTAAAAATATATTTTTCAAACACAATTTTTGTCTGTATCATAATGCAGTAGATAAAGGGTTAAAGTGAGGTACATTTTCTTAAAAGTATCTTTGACACTTCTCCCGTAAATTCTTTTTTATACACTTTTTAAACTAACGATACTTTAAAGTACCGTCGGTCGATAAACGGTTAAAACAATGCAGATTATAAGATAAAAAAGTTTGTATTTTGTTATTTGTAAATTTGTGTATTTGTTTTGTTTTACTATTAGTTAATCTTTACACAATACAAATTCATCATACAATCAAAGTTTATTGAACACTTAGATACATAGCTGTAGCGAAATGCAAGCAACATTTTGCACTTTAAGTTTACTGTAAGACTTGACAACAGATACCATAACATAAATTTTAATCAGAAAATAGATGGGTGGAAACATTTTCTTTTCGTGACACAAAATGTGTTAACATAGAGAGATTTACATACAATACATTTAATTTGACAGGCACAAGCTTGCGGATAATCAAAGTAGTAGTGATTTGTAGTAAATGCTACAAATTTATAAAAGTAGTTATTATTAGTTCTGCAGTGAAACAATGGGCATATTTATCTATCAGTTTTAAAACTTTTAAGTGTGCATTTTTCAATTCCTTTGATACGTTTTGTCTACAGAACGTAAGTATTGATGTATTCATCATCACGATTGATGTATTCATCATCACTACATCATCACGAGAATGTTCTTCGCCTCTTCTTTTCAAAGAAAAAAGGGGAGAAATTACTACCCGCTAAGTGAAATATGTGGCATTAAGTTTCGTATTTATATATGAATATATGAATAAAAGTATCCGTTAGTGTGTGAAACTGTACTGCTTTTAGCGAATCTTGTATCTAGAACCAGGAGATTAATACCTGCCTCCATCCGTTTAATCGCAATGCGAAATATAATAAGGGAATAACTGAAGTGAAGATTTGGCTAATAAAACCAGTAACTGTAGTTAATTATTTTGTTGCTATACTATATATATTTTATATCAATTTTTAATAGTAAAATTAAGATAACTCTCTATATTCAGTGTCATACGTCTTGAGAGTTTTACAACAAAGTTTGGTACATTAGGAGAACTAACAAAGTCATTTAAAAAATAATAAATTATAAATAAAAAGGTTTTAGAAAAAGAATATAGGTAGCTTGCATCTTTATTTGGGTAATTTTATTTTATGAATTGAATACTAGGAGAATATGTCACTAAAACCATTGCGTCCAGAGGTTTCTTTCCGATAATTACATCTGAAGACATGAGCTACTAGTTTGTGAACTAAAACGAGAAAAATCATGGTCATAAATATGCTGTAATAGGAACTTCTGTTTTTAGAACTTTTATAAAAATGGTTTTTCTAAGAACTTATATTTACCGAATTTTTATTAAAAAGTTCTTTTGATATAAGTTCTTGGGGAACTTATATACAAGTTATTTTGAAAAAAGTTATTTTATATATGTGTTATTTTGATCTTGTGTAATATTATGTTATAATAATAATTTTAATTGTAAAATATCTTATGAAACAGTTAAACTGGAACACTTTTAAATAAGTTCAAAAAAAATTTCGAACACTAATCATCACCTTTATTACATAATTTATTTTGTCTTATAAATGGCTCTCCTCTAAAATAATCCTTAATACCTCGAAGGTTCAGAAATAAATTTATTTCTAACATTTCTTTAGAAAATGTATGTGAAATGTACAGCTATTTTAAAGCTTTTTTCTTCTCTATTCTTACATAAATAACCGTTTATTATCAACGTTGTTATTACAACAGATTTACACATTATGTCAAATGGTAATACTACTTTTCTTTTAGTTTATTGAAAGCGAATTTAAAAAAGAAAGAAAAATAAGTAAATAAATAAAACAAGAGAAAACGGATAAAAAATATAAATACATTCGAAGTTATTTAGTATTTCTTCATTCTACTCTTAAATTATTATTATTATTAATATTTTGATTTTTATAAAGTGTTCCATTCCGTTTTAACTACTTTACTGCTTTCAAAATGTTTACCTTTTCCGTGTAACGGGATTAAATCAACAGAACTCGAAATCTTTAATCAGCTGGGTAACAAAGTTAACAATAAAGAGCTGCGTCTTTATTAATTTTCTTACACTTAAAGAAACCCTTTAACCTTTTAACGTTTTTTGGTTTCCCACTGAAACCCAACCTTAAATAATTTTTTTTCATTTTATGCAACAATCTATTTATTAATGTATTTTCATTTTTATAATCCATTTTTAAACTTTTGGTTCTTCTGTGATTGGTAAATAGCAGCACTACTACGAAATTTAAAAGGAAAGAGAAATGCAGAAGTCACTTTAAATTTCTTGGTAGGCACGAGCGCGCAGTTGCTGCTTTAAGAGTGCACTCTTGTCTAGTTTTTTTTTTTTTTTTTTTTCATACGGTGAAGGGTATGCAGTGATTTTGAATTGAAACAACTGCTGTGAGCTTTTTGAAATTTAAAGAATTTATTTGCAGATGCATTTTTTTACTAAATTAAATATTATTTGGTTTGAATCTGGTAAACAAATAAATGTTTCGGGAAAAAAAAAAAAAAAGAAAAAAAAAAAAAAAACTTGTCGAAAATTAAGAGGGCTAGATTTTTTATTAATAGTTATTTATGAAACAACTATATGTCTAATAACAATATTTAAAATTAGTTTAGCAATTAATTATTAGATTAATAATCAATTCAGTTTATCTTAATCAATTAGTTCATCAAGCAATCAATTATTAGTTTATTATTAGAAATATTAGTCAATTAAAAATTAGTTAAAATTTTTTTTAGCAATTTTCTAAAAAAAAAAAAAAAAAAAAAAAAAAAATATGGAGTGAACACCAAAAGATGAATCAGTTGTACTACTGCGTAAATAACAGAGAATTAATCTGTCATTTTCTAATTTTCAAGCACACGAAAAAATAGTTTCACTATGCACAGGAAAAATTTAATGCAACGAACTATAGAGTATTGGCCTTTTGGTCCACTGCGCAGTTAATGGAGGGCAGGATTATTTTTGTGATTTTGTACTTTTCATGCACGTGAATAAATTAAGACAACAAAATGTACTATAAAGATAAATCGTGATAAAATAAGTGATATATGTTGTCTTTTAGACATAATAGAATTCAGTTGAAGTTTACCGAACTGAGAATGTGTCATTCTAGAAACAGAAATATTTCCCTTGAAGTGTAAAGTGAGTAAAGTAGAAAGTAACAAGGGAAAATATTTGCAGTGACATTATAGAGTGAATTTATAGTGAAATTGAAAGATTTTTTTAAATTAATTAATTAATTTGTTAAAATAAATATAAAAATTTATTAATATCTAAAAAAAAGATCTTTAGTTTAATTTTTAAATGTCCATAATATGGATATATATATATATTACAAATAAATAATTAATAAATAAGCAAGTTATAATGCAGAAAAAAATCATCAGCATAATGTCCTCATAGCAATTAAAGAAAAAAAAAAAAACTTTAAAAAATCACATTGCAGAATTTATTTTCCACACATTTCTTCTTTTTCTCTTTTCAATTTTCTTGCGACCTAAATAGAATTCCCCAAGAAGAATTAGAAGCGATATAAAGAAACCACACAAGAGGAATATGAACGCTGGAGCAACGCCTGTGAAACTATACTTTCGGTTAGAGGCTTCTGATTCCTCGCTATAGGAGAAAATCAAAAGATAAGTCGAAAACAATATCTCTCCAATTAGCTTGAAGTAGATACCTGAAGCTATTATTCGATCCAAGTATCTATCAGCTCTTCGCATCAGAAGCTATCTTGAACCGCCATTGAGGATAAAGATTGATAGAAACGATCTTCTGAGATGAAGTACTTTCCAAACAAATTTTCTAAGGGAACTGTATTCACCAAAAAAAGCAAGATTTTGCATCTTACTTTCACGAATAAAATTTCCAAAGACAGGCCTTTAGTTAAAATTTTTCTTTACTATGTCTCTGCTTTTGTATTCCATAAATACTCAACGAACACCTCCTATAATGAATGCCATACAACAAAATCATCTTTGTGAACGGCTGATGCAAAGTCCAATAAATCTTTTATTTTAACCACTTGAAGAAATAAGAGGAAAGACAGAAACACGCAGTCGTAAGATAGGCAGAGGATCATGACTGGAATCGCCTATTAAAGCATGAGGACCTTTTTCTGCAAACGACAACAGTGCTATCAGCGCACTCTGCTTTATAAGTATTGCAAAAACGTAAAGCAAACTTTTGTCAGTCTTTGTTTCCATTTCAATAATACGTAATGTATTAACATCATCGCAACCAAGACTGTTACGTTTCTTATTCAAGCAGACAGTGACATGTTTGAAAGATGCCTTACACTTGTGTCTTATATTGTTTTTTTCGGGTTAGAAATATATAATCATTCACCATTTACGGGTAGCAGAAATCAAATGATAGCATCTTATTTTCATTTTCATCCATAAGTACTGACGCAACATATATATCAATTTCAGAGTGCATCATTTTTTCAAGCAGTTCTGAATATATACCATTAGATGGAGACCCGAAAACAAAATTAAATCTATCTAATATTTCTGTGTGTTGTTTGAGGTACATTTTAAGTAGTAATGGACTGTGCCTATTTCCTTCATTTGAAAAAGGCCCAATCTGTCCGCTATAACTTGCATTTGCATTATATTCTTGCCATGGAAGAAGCGGAAAACCAAATTATAAAATTCTCATAATTTCCATATTACTCGAATGCCAAAAGAATATTTTAAAATATAAATTTGTCATAAATGAAATTGCATTTCTAAATTTTTGAGTCAAGTCGTGTGGTTTTCTTCTAAAGTTTTGCTGATTTCGGAGATTTTTGTTTTTTAATTTCTAAAAATATATGTATTGTAATACATTCTTTGTCAAAAAATGGCTTGTCTTGTACACTGAAAAAAAAATGTAAAATCACGGTATTAGACCGCATAATTTTAGGAGAAATGACCGTTTTGCGAGGTAAACGGTCGTAGCCCGTAAAGTGATGTTTTGAAAGTATAATTTTTTTAATTTTGACAAGAAAAGCCGTTAATCTAGGCAAATTGCTCTTATCTTCCACCAATACGGGAAAATTCCTTCAAATGAAAACCTGTTTGGATGAGTAAGATTTAGGCTCTAGTTATTTCTGCTTTGGACCCACTACAGAAACCATAAGGATCGAAAACCATGAAAAAAAAAATCGTATTAATTGGAGATACAAATTCTCTGTGTCCTTGTAAAAGATATATTATTGTTATTCAAAGTTTATTTGGGGTATCGATTATTTTACAGAGATCTCACATAGTTTTCAAAAGTATCATTTTGTTTTTGAAGAACGGTGAGAAATGCTCATCCATTATTTTCCTCTAATGAGAACCTTGAAAAAAGACTACCTCTTTAGTGCTAGTGTTTGCGAATAAAAATGATTTCGAAAAATATATCAGATTTTCTTTCTGAAAAATCAGTATTAAAAAAAAAAAAAAAAAAAAAAAAACACACACACAAAGGGTAGACAATACTTTTACCAGCACACTGTGCTGTAATCTACTACAATTTTTTTTTCAGTGATATTAAAAGTATTCGAGAAACTCAAAGTTTCACTTTTAATTTTACGGTTAATACTACTTTTTTTACATGCTGGTTGTATGTTTCATCACAGCGTAAAATTACTGGCGATACATCATTCATCGTCTAAATGTTTTTTTACAGGCATTGTTTGGATTCTCTGCTGCAGGGATATGCCCGTAATTTTACTGCAGCTTTTTTTACAGTGTAGTATTTTTAAATTTATTTCTTTGTTTAAGAAATTTCGTTAGTATTTACTTTTTACCCTTTGCTTACTGTTGACCTTTAGCATTTTTTTTATGTCTTCTGGTCTTATAAACATAATTAAGATGATTTAGTTACAACACCAATGAAAAATTATCTTTACAAGGAATAACATAAAATTACTGACATAAAAAATGATTTATGAAAAGTATACTTGAGCTGCTTTAAATGAATATATCAGATGTTCTGTTTTCTGTGAAAGTACTAAGAAGTGTACAAGAATGTACTTTTTCTTAAGGACAGATTTTTCTTTTAAGCAAAAAATATTTCATTATTTTTATGTTATCTATTTGAAATTTTTCTTTTATTTCGTTGTTACGGAAAATTGCATTGCCTTATGTTATTATTATTTAAACAACAAAAGTTATTTTTACAAAGTCATATAAAATTATTCCTTTTTCATTTCACTTCTTCATTTTAACCCCTTAACACCGACCAATGTGTTTGTAAATTTTTCAATAATATAGTACGTAGACAGTAGGAGAGAACATATTATAAACGATTTCACAAATATTTATACATCTGCTATTACTTAAAATTTTGCTGAACGGATCGTTTAAATTTCAAAATTTTTTGCAACCTTTTCGAAAAGTAACACAAATTTTTGACTGCATATTCGAATTTTTGAGATCAAGGCGGTTCGGAAAAAAGCATAGTTTGTATACTTTTAATTAATTCTTTGTAGATCTACAAACAATAAAGTGTTAGGGGTACCTATATTAAAAAAAATAATAATAATTCAGATCTCATGCAGAAAAGTATCATGTCCAATCTGATAATAACCGGAAAATAAGTATGACAATTTTAAATGTAAGACAATCTAAAGTAAGCTAATTAATAAATGATATGTCATATAAACTTTCCTGAATATCTATTTTAAATCATGTATGTGCAAAGTTATAGATGACAAAAATGATACAATGTGACAATCATCTTAGAGTAGTAAAAATTGAAGTACCACTGTAACTCGAAAAATAATCAGAATGAGCTGTAAATTTGGAAACATATGTTTTTGATGATGTGCATCCTATTCTTGGAAAACTTAATATAACTCATAATTCATAAATTTTTGAACTATGAATATATTTTCTCTTTCTATTCGCGCAAAAATTAATATATTCATAATTCATAATTCATAATTTTTTTAAAGTATTCTTGATTCAAAATATGTTTTTTAATCGAAATTATTCATGGAATATCTTTGATTTCCTTCATTCTAACACATAAAAAAGAAAAATGTATAAAAAATGAAATGAATTGAATTGAATATTTTTTCGGGATGATATGCATTAATGTTCGTCACATTCATTTAACATCAGCATCTCCATATTTATACAAATTATAACTCCAAGAAAAATTGAGAGAAATGTATAAACTATACCATTCATTTATTCTAAGTAAGTGTAAAAAATTGTCAAAAATGAGGGTTACCACTAGAAAAAAATTAAAATGATGACAGTTTTAATATGTAAACTACACCTAAAGCAAAATCTAACAGTACAGTTATAAACTAGACGTTATTACTAACAGATCGGCATCAACCGCATATTTGTAGGCTTATTTGCGACAAACTTAGTTGGGAGGTGGACTTTTTTTTTTTCTCTGACTGTACTATTCCGTAGATAGTAGATAATTAATATTTTATTTTCTGACTTTTATGCACGCGAAAAAATAGTTTCATTACGCACCGGGAAATTTAATCCAGTGAACTAGACAGTATTGGTATTTTGAACCATTGCATAGATAATGGAGAGTTAATGGTTAATTTTGGAATCTTGTAATTTTTATGCAGTTAAAAACATTATGTCTATAAAATTCATTAGACAGATTAATCTGATGCAGTGTGTGATAAGAACTGTCTGTTGCACATAATAGAATTTAGTTGAAGTTCACATAACTGATAATGCGCCATTCAAGAATCGGAAGTATTTTCCCTGAAGTTTAAAGTGAGTAAAGTAAGAAGTTACAAGAGAAAGTAATGTCACTTTAGAATGAATATTAAGATTTTTTTTTTTTTTTTTCAAAAACATAACAACTAAAACAAATATATCTTCTGAATGTTCAAAATATATATATACTTGTATAAATTAAAAAATTAATAAGTAAACAAGTTGTAATTTAGAAAAAAAAAAAAAAGAAAAAAAATCACAGTAATGTTCTAATAGCAATAGCAATAAAAAAAAAAAAAAAAAAAAAGAAAGAAAGAAAGAAAAAGAAAGTAATCTTTCAGAATCATACTACAGAAGTCATTTTCCCCACATTTCTTCTTTTTCTCTTTACAATTTTCTTGCGTTTTATTTTTTTGCGACCTAAATACATTTCTCCAAGAAGAACCAGGAACGATATAAGGTAGCCACACAAGAGGAATATGAACGCTGGAGCAACGTCTGTGAGAGTCATCTTTCGGTTAGAGTCTTCTGACTCTGAGCTATAGGACAAACTCAAAAGATGAGTCGAAAACAGATGTTCTTCAATTATCTTGAAGGAAATACCTGAAGCCCTTAATCGATCCACGAATGTATCTATCAGCTCTTTGCAGCAGAAGCCTCTTCGAATCAGCATTGCGACCACATTTTGGAAGAAACGATCTTCTGAAAAGAAGTATTCTGCAGCTAAAGCTTCCAAGTAAATCGTATTCGTGAAAAAAGCAAGATTTTGTTTCTTACTCTCACGAAAGAAATTTTTAAAGGGATCTCCGTAGCTTAAAGGATTCTTTACGATGTCTCTTGCAATCATTCTTAAGTGCCCCTGCTTTCTATTAGACAGATATTCAGCGATACCCAGATTCATCTGTGCCATACAATGGAAATCTCCTTTCTCAACGGCTGATGCCAAGTCCGACAAATCCTTTATTTTAACCACCGGAGGGAAGGTGAGGAAAGACAGAAACACGGAGTTGTAAGACAGGCAGAGGATCATGGCACCGACCATCCATGAGTACATGAGGAGTTTCTCTGCAAATGTCAATGGTGTTATCAGCGCATTCTGCTTCATCAGTATCGCAAAAACATGAAACAAACTTTTGTTGGTGGAATTTTGCGTCCATTTCAAGACTACGTAGTGTATTACCATCATCGCAACCAAGACTGATACGATTGCCATCCAAACTGACTGTGAAAACGTTTGAAAGATGCCGAACACTTGTGGCTTATATACTGGTTTCCGGGTTACAAATGTATGATCAGTCACCCTGTATGGGTGGCAGAAATCAACTGATTGCATGTGAATTTCAGTGATAACTGTTGGCATAACATCTATATCAATTTCAGAGCGCTTCACCTTTTCAAAGATCTCTGTATATGTACCATTAGATGGTTGTCCGAAAACGAATCCAACTCTATCAAACATTTCTGTGTGTTGTTCGAGGTACATTTTAAGTGCAAGAAGTACTTGACCTTGAACGTTTCCTTTATCAGAAAAATGTCGAATCTGTTCTTCATAACTTGCATTTGCAATATATTCGTACCCTGGTAAAAGCTGAAACCCAAGTTTTACAATTTTCTGAATTTTCATATCATTCATTGTTTCAAATAATATTTCAGTACACGAATTTGTCATAAAAGAAGTTGTAATTCTAAATTATTGAGACCAGTAGTGTGGCTTCTTTCAAAAATTTTACTGATTTCGGACAATTTTGTTTTTCAATTCCTAGTATATATGTACTGATTTATAATACATACGTTGTCGAAAAATTGCTTGTGTTATTGTGTTTTTAAATTTCTTTCTTTGTTTAGAAATTTTTTTTTCTCAGTTAATTTTTATCTTTTGATTACTGTTGAAAAATAGATAAAATGATTTACTTCCAACCCTTATGTAAAATTCTCTTCACAAGGTATAATATAAAATTAAAAACACAAAAAACAATTCAGAAAAAGTAAACTTGAGCATATTTAAATAATTTTGTTACATATTTTGATTTTATGTGGAAGTACACTAAAAAGTGTACTATAATGTACTTTATTCCTTGAAGACAGTTTTTTTCTTTTTTCAGTTTTTTAATAAAATAGTTTTCTTTATATGTTTATGGAATCTACTTGAAATTTTTCTTGCACTTATTTATTTAGAAAAATTATATCGCGTTATTATTTAGACGACAAAATTTGTCTCTACAAATTTATATAAAATTATTTGTTTTTCATTTCTCTTCTTTATTTTAACTCATTAACCACAACCGAACTATTTGTAAATTTTTCAATGAAATAGTACGAAGTATACTTATGGCTTCTTGGAATGCCTTATTTTCAGTGACAGTAGAAGCAAGTGTATTACAAGCAATTTCACAAATATTCATGTATCTACTTTTACTTAAAATTTCGTGATTTGTATCGCCGACTAAAGATTTATTCTAAAAAATAAGTTATAATATTTCTTCCAAATTAATCTAAATATGAAATGCTCATCAAAATAAATTTATCGGGAACAATTTGGGCAGTAAAGAATTAAAAGTCTGTCACTGAAAAAAGTTCTATTCCGTTAATATTTTCGTTTGGATGGCTGAAAACAGTAAATGAGTCCATACTTTTCGAGATCACGGCTTTTTAGACAGCAAAATACAGACACTTTTAAAAATACTTCTTAATTATTCTTACTTCAGAATGAGAAACAATTATACGTCATCGTTTTCTCCAATGTTGAAACAGAATTTCTACGTGTACTAACACAGTGTATAATGTAGAACACGATTGATAGTTTAACTTCAGTTAGACAAAAAGATACCGCAATTATCAATGCGTGACAGTGTGCTCTTACCAATTCGGTTGTTCCTTGTAAAGTGTATAGTATCAATCAATACAATTGTAGTAAACAGAGCAATATACCTTCAAAGCAAAATATATGCTGTTACGTTATTTACCTGTCCGGCATATTGGTTCACAGATTTTGGTTATCATTCCCAGCTTTTCTCTCAGAGGGTGGTGCAAAAAAAGTGTACACTGCTTAATAGTGCTTCTCCCATACCTTTTCAAATAATGCGTGTTCCATTAATTTTTATTACTGTTGATATTCTTAATCAAGTTTCAATTTTTCAAAGTGCATTTTCACGCAATCACGACGCACGTTAACAATGCGTCTTTCATTCTGTCGTAAAATATTCCCTTTATTTAAATATTTGAAATAAATCTTTTCAAAGTTATTTGAAAACAAATATCATTCGCGTTGCTTCAGAAAGATAAACATTGCGAAATATTGGAAAGATCGTACTTATTCTAAATTGAAATAACTATAATTGATATAACTATAGCAATGATTATAAACAGAAACAAACTTCAAAAGCCAATGTTGGATAGTTAAATTTCATTAAAAAGAAAAAAAATGCATTGATACAAAATATTTGATTAAGCTTAACTATTGAAAATCGATACTAAATTGCATGTTTATTTACTACCCTTTCAGCGTTAGCTGTTTTTCGGTATATCTGTTTAATGATTCATAAAATTAATACTATGCATAGTATAAATATGAAAATTTAATACAATACTCTATACATGTTTATTAATCTTATTTTCTCGAAAACAGCAACATATATTTCAAAATTTAGCCATGCCAACCTTTTGTTTTGACTATGCTTGACGGAAAAAGATGGGCTTAACGCTTATAGGGTTAAAATATTTCATATTTAAATGGAGAAATTTTGTGTACATCTATTTTAGAAAAAAAAAAATAGTATGTCGTGGCAACCACATGACTTTCTTCTATATTTTCCTATACAAATTCACTCAGTTACAATATTTAAATATATATATATATATATATGATAGATATCGTAATAAATTTAATCTTAAAATTTAGCAATTAATAGATACAAAACAATACCAACACAAATATATATATATATATATATATATATATATATATATATATATATAAATAATATATATAAATAATATAAATAATATATAAATAATATATACAGTGCGTTGCATGAATATAAACGCACCTTTTCCAATAACCAGAAATAGAATTTTTTAAATTTTAAAGGAAGGAATGTGACTTACAGTTATTGCATATGACTAACAACTGAATAAGGTGCTTTGAGCACGTACGCTTAGGCTCATACAAGCTTATGTAAATGAGTGTCTAAGCATTTTATTATTTTCACTGTTTTTCGTTTGTTGCGCGAAATTAAACGCACTCTGTATTTTGCGCTTAAAATTTAACAGAGCCACCGGAATTAAATTAAAACATACATAGTCGTGTTGCTAAAGTTCTCTAAAAATAGTTTTAATGCCTGAGTGCAAAATTTACGGAGTTTGTTTAGGATGGCAAGAGGGAAAACTTTGGCAGTAGACGAGAGGATAAAAATCGACTTCGTGCGTGGTAAAGGCTTTAGCAATCATGAAATTGGGCGCCGAATAGGAAGAAGTGAGAGGGTTGTGCGAAGTTATATAAAGAAATGAGCAAATTATGGGAAAATAGCGTATAAGAAGCGAACAGGAAAGCTCACCAGTTACGCCAAACATCGAATATGCAACGCTGCAAAGAATAAGAATATTTCCTGTGTGAAGATAAAGGCTCGATACAAGCTGGGTGTTCATCGGACAACCATATGGAGAACAATCAAAGATGCAACATTGATTAAATTTAAGAAAATGAAGGCGAAAGCACCCCTCACTCAGAAGCACAAAGATATGCGGTTGGAATGGGGAAGAAAATGGATTCTAGATCGACTAAATTGGGAAAAAGTCATCTTCTAAGATGAAAAAAAGTTTAATCTTGATGGCGCGGACAGATTTCATAGCTACTGGCACGATTTGAGAACCGAAGAAATGTACTGTTCAAAATGTCAATCTGGAGGTGGGTCTGTCAGGGTGTGGGTAGCCATAGGTTTTAAAGGGACTTTCAAATTAGAGTTCGTGGAGAACACTATGAACTCTGTAGATTATGTCCAGATACTCACAAGGATCCTCCGCCGTCCAGCAGTCAAGAAAGTTGGAAGAAATTATATTTTTCAGCAAGACTGTGTATCTGTACATACAGCACATATCGTGAAAAAATGATTCCCTGACAATAAAATTAAAGTTCTGGATTGGCCCTTAAATAGCCCCGATTTAAACATAATAGAGAACGTATGGGGTATTCTGGTTCGCCGTGTTTACGTAAACGGAAGGCAGTTTAACACGAAAAATTAACTAAAATCGGCCATTTAATTAGCTTGGAAGACAATCAGCTTGGATTACCTCATGCCACTATATCAGTCAATGCCAAGGCATTTAGACCTGTTCTAGAAGCCCATGGTAGCTTTACAAAGTATTAGATGCAGTATTTGTTACTCAGTTATCTATTTTTTACATGTGCGTTTAAATTCATGCAACATGTACTTTTGTCATAAATTCAATGAAATTGTTTTCTAAAAAAGAATATTGGTCTTTCATTGTTTTGACTCGTATTTTCATTTCTTGAATCATACACATACAGTTTGCATCAAGTGTCATCCATTCATATTTTTTTTATTACACTTCTATACCATTCTAATTCTTAAAGCTAAGGTGCGTTTATATTCATGCAACGCACTGTATATATATATATATATATATATATATATATATATATATCTTTCCTTTAGACTTCATGAGTTATAGTAATTTCAAAATAAGAACTAGAAATTGCTTTTTAATAATTATAAAAGAAAAAAAATCATTTCAAATCAAATTTGTATTTTATTACTTCGCTTTGAAGAATATGTTCCTTGAAATTGTTACGGAAAAAAATTATCGGGCGTGTAATTTGTAACTGTGCTGCAAGTGTAAAATTTTCAATAATGAGCAATAACGGAAGGTATGTTGTGCTTTAATTTCATTTTCTATTAAAAAAAAAAAATCACAATGTAAATAAATAAATAAAAAAAAAATTATTGTGCAAAAATGATATTTTTGGCTGCTAAGGAGATATTTTTGAGTTTATTAACTGGCGATGCTGATTTTATTAAGCAGCGGCTTTAAAAGTAGTTTGAATTGATTTGATACCGGTCCTGACGATTTGATCAGATTAAGCGGCTGATTTTATTAACCAGTGATTTTATTAAACGGCGGTTACTGTATGCGATTTTTCTTCTAAGTTTCTTTTCGTTAAAAGTAAAAAAAATCGATAAATTTGTTTTAAATTATCACAGATTTATAGTTCAACCATTCGTTTTAAAGATATTGAAGAGACCTTTCGAAAGATACCCATTTGAAAATTTACCCCCCCCCCCCCGAGGGGGGAAGTACCCCCACAGGAAACCGACCCTACATGCACAAATATTGTTTCCTAGTTAACTACTACTATTATCAATAATTCATATTAATTTTACAATCAAAAGTTTAAAATAACTCACATTATGCAGATTTATACGAAATTTTGTCCTATACTGCCATGTTAAAAGTTTACAAAAAATGCGATCACAGCGCCACTTGTTGAGCGATTGATCCCCAAATCTAATCAGCACCAGTTTATGTCAGGGTGCAACTAAATACCAGGTTTGGTTAAATTTCATTCATTGGTTCGTAACATAGAGGGTCCACAAAAATCGTGATAAACACAGACAGACAGACTGACAGACACACAGACATTTTCTAAAATCTATTGAATCGTGTTCAGGACATCCCAAAACATGTAAATACATCAAAAAATGGAGGTCGAAAATTTTCACGTGTCCAATAATTTCTCTATATTACATATTAGAAGAAAAATAAGAATAATTTTGCCAATGAACCTAATGGTCGACATTATTGTTCGTATAGTTGACTGTCATCCAGTAATTATAGGCATAAATAAATAAAAATTTGATCATTAGAAGTGAATCTGTATTCCCAGAACACAGGAAGTAATCTGGTGTGTCACCCACACAACTTTCTGTTACCCTCAAATTTAATACTATAAATACAGATTGGAAATTAATGGGTAAGATAACGAGTACTATTATGGAAACGTATGTCAATACAATTTAAATTAGGCTTCGGAACAGCTTTTTTTCACAAATAATTCTGCGTTGGGGGGGGGGGGTTACCGACCCCCTCAACACCCCGTTTCATTATTTTACCTACATTTATGAAGAATTCAAATCTGTTATTAAATTCAAAAGTTCATTTAAAATTATTCAGAGAACTTTCACACGCAACATTCCTTGAAACTTATCAACCTTGATCAAACTTTTCTTGTATCAAACGTATTAGCTTCAAAATATAACATGTCGATCCTGAAATTATTTGTTTTTCATTCACTGCAAGTGAGCAAATTAAAAATATTTAGACAAAGATCAAACTTAAACGTTAAAAATTTGAATTTATTATCCAGGAAGCCTAAAAACGTGTAAGTATACAAAAAAAAAAAAAAAAAAAAAAAAAAAAAACAGCGATGAATATTTAGCTTAAGAAAATACATTTTTTACCATACGGCTATGAGGAATTAATTTCAATTCCTGAGCGGCTTTCGTGGACATGGTAAAATATTATAGTGAAACACTTTCACTAACAATAAAAAAGAATGCTATGGCTTATATATTAGCAGCCCTGTATATATTTTTAAGATTACGTGCACACCACATGGTGCACATAATTATAATCCTATATTAATAACACACCGCACAACCTGAAATACACTTTTATCAATTTTCAAGCATTGTCGCACTAAAATCTGGTTCTTTTGTGTAGAGCAGACAACAGAACAAATGAACAGCGAATAATTTCCATACTATATTCTACATGAAACAAGTTTTTATGTATATAGAATATATATATTCGTTTCATTTGTTTTAGTGCAGTCTATAGATGCTAAACTCTACTTACCTGCAATTTCCCCCATAGACGTAATGTTTTTGAATTCTCTTGGGTGTCCCTGTACACGAACCATTTGCTTGATCCAACGAAAAGTTTAATGCAGCTTCCCTAATTGATACACATTTAAAATATCAAGTTTAGAATTTCTGCTTTTATTTGTTCTTGAGATATGTTGATAACGAACAGATACACACATACGCACAGAGACTTTTTTTCTCGAAAACAGCTCGGACAAATTTAATGAAATTGTTATATGATATTAATTTCTTTTGTCTGAGAAATGTGACGTTCCCCGTTTTTCCCAAAAAAACTCTTGTTTTTTATACATTTTACTTTAAAAATGGAACTATATTACCTCGCGGTTTACACTCTTTTCTTTCGCATCGTTCAAAAGAAAAGAATGTAATCCGGTTTGGAATGTTCGCGGATGCATACAATACAGACCTCGCTTCCATTTGAAATATTCAGTCTCAGATAAGTAATTTGGCTCCATCTATCGGCAGTTAGTGTAAAATATAAACTTAATACAAAAATGAAATATTTTTCTTTCTTTAATACATATATTAAGTGAGTTATTTATTTAGGTATTTGTATTTAATATAATGTTTTTTTATCAAAAATATTCATTCAATGATTCAATTCACATTGCTTTCAAGTTGATACGTTGTTGACTTTCAAAATTGGTTTTATTTTAAAAAGGGATTGCAACAGCAAAAACTTTTTTCTTGACTTTCATAAAAATGATAGATAATATCATAATCATATGCAAATATATGTAATTTTTTTTTAACTACTTGATAAATCACTTAAACTATGAATAGAAAAAATCCGGAAACAACAACAACAACAACAACAAAAAAATAATAATAATTGATTAATTTGCTCATTAAATTTCTAGTATATATATATATATATACATATTACAAAATGTTAAGCTGTAAAAAAATTTGAATAGATTAAGATTTTCTTAAAGTTAAATTCCTATAATATACATAGTATGTAAATGAAATATTTTACAAAGATTATAATAATTATAATATATCAAATCCAAATCTAAAATTTCATGTTTTCTGTTATTTATTTATTTTATTTTTTTTACTTTTATAAAATAATATTATAATAAAATTGAAAAAAAAAAAAAAAAAAAAAAAAAACTCGGTTACCAAACACTTAAAATGCATTGGAAAAACTCTTAAAACAGAATTAAAATTAGTAAAATAAGTATTATAATAAAATAAAGTAAAATACATCTTTATTTGACTTCAATTTAAACCCATAATATATTTTTTAAAATATTAATTAATTTTATTTTTTTTTTCTTCTTCGCATTATAATACTTAATTTTACGAAATAATCTATTTCTGCAAAGCATACTGGTAAAATGATTAAGAATTATATAGTCTATTATTTTATAAATTATTCTGTTCATTAAATTTCTATTAAAAAACTATACTACTTAAATATTTACCAGTATAAAAGTTTCACATTATAAAGATTTTTCAAATTTTATTTATTTTTTTCTTTTAAATCAAATCTATACCTAAAAAATAATAATTATTATTTCTTTCTTTATTTCTTAAATTTAACAGTAGGGAGGAGGCATGAATATAACAATAAAAGCTACTCTAGAAAAAGAAGGGGGAAAAAAATCCTCCTTAACTTGTATAAACTTATTTCTTACATATAATATTGATATAAAATGAAATTACCATGCATCTGCAACCTTTAAATTAGAAATTAATAATACATTGAAAATTTTGTATACACTACTCTAAAAAATATGTCATAACATTTTCGGGAATATTTTTTTTGTGAATTATATTATTCAAACTATTAAATGACACTGAGATTCAAATGAGATTCAAGGATGTTTATTTCCATTACAAAGGACGTTTTTTATTATTACTATTATTATTTATTTATTTATTTATTTTTTAACTATAACTTTATTTTTTAAATATAACCTTACTACACAGTATCCATAAAACATTAAAAGTGTTAGGAGGTAAACT
The DNA here is from genome assembly GCA_963930645.1 of Salticus scenicus. Lineage (NCBI taxonomy): Eukaryota > Metazoa > Arthropoda > Arachnida > Araneae > Salticidae > Salticus > Salticus scenicus. Next base: position 32,452,928 of record OZ005662.1, read on the forward strand.
GCTGACTGTAAATTAAGGTAATTTTAATTTTTTAACTAAAACACAAAAAATTAAATAAAATTACAATAAGTAATTATTTTCACTTTGCAAAACTAGTCAATTTATCAGTTTAAAAACTTAAAAGTTGACCAACAATAACAACGATTGATAACCAAACCAACAACCATAACGATTATTACTTATACTAAATTAAATGGTTTTGCCTTGCTTAAAATTACTGATAACACAAAGATTGTTACAGGAACTTGTGTTTGCATTAGATTATAAAAATCGCAAACTATTTTAGGAAAACAACTTTAAATCAAACTGATTTAAATTCATTTTGTATTATATGAAAAGCTAATCAAATTGCTCATTTTTTCATTAATTTAATTTAATCGATTTTAGAAAAGTGTGTTTCCGAAGTTCATACAAAATCTTGAAAAACAGTATTACAATTCGTATTCGACACTGTTTTTCAAGATTCTATTTGTTTTTCTATATCCAGTAATTTTCAGAATTTCTAAAAACTGTAAAACACGTCTTCGACAATTTTTACGGGATTTTGTTTAGTTAAGAAGAAAACAAATGTGTATGGTGGGGGAAGGGGGCACATGGAGTCAGACATGGGCAAATTTTAATTTTGTAAATGTGAAAATTGGGGAGAGGGGGGAATCTTCTGTTTGTTTGATGGAAAGACCTTTTCAAAACAACATTTTAACAAAAAAAAAATTCTCTATAATTATTCGTTAGAAAAATATGAAAGAAAATTTTTCGTTTAAAGTCTTCCCCCCGTGTCTCGAGAACACCTTGGGAAGGGTGTAGGTAAGTTCCGGACCAAAAGGGGGGAGTCGAGCTATTCCATGGTTAAATTCCGGACCAACATTTGGTCCGGAATTTACCTATGCTTTTTATAAAGGATGGAAGAACTTTCTTTTTGATTCGTAAAATACGAGGGATCAGTCACAAGTTTAAAAGGGGATCTTCGCTTTTTAAATGTTTTGTAGCATAAGTTTGATACAGTTATTGTACTGTTAGTTTAATGCATGCATATGCATAAAATAGTGGTTTTGGTTATAATGTAATCTATTTTCCTTACTTTTTAATTTCCGTATGAATGACCTTTCATCCATCAATGTGTAGATGATACTCAGATTTCATAGAACTCAATTGCAGCAGTAATAATAAAGTGTGAAAACAATAAAATATAAGCGTAACCCTGTTTATATATGATACATTAAAGATATATTACTTCTTATAAACATACATATACGATCAATAATTAAAACACATAAATTTCAATTGATTTATTAATATTTTACTATGAAATAACAATACAGTTATAAAACAAGAATTTAAAATATACACTGCAAAATATTAAGAGAGAGATGCTTATATTACAATTTATTTAAACATTGCCGTTTTCTTATGCTTCCAATTCCAAAATCAACTCTAAAACAGAAATAGCCGAATATAGCCTTCTCACAATCAAGGCAAATTGCAACATAACAGCATTGCCTGTCGGTCTATGTACACTTAAGTTAAAACGGGTGCAGTTACACACAGTAGAAGCTGAAATACAGCTTTGAAATAAACTGAATAATTTCAATGTAGCAGCGCCACCTGTCGACTTATATATACTCAAATTAAAACTAATGCACTTTTACACTGCAGAATACTAGAAATATCATACCAGTAAACAGAGAAAATTGGAGCCTAAGAAGTCCACCTACAATTTCCCCCAAAATTTGGAAAGTTCATTTGTATACTAGACCTGTCTCAATTATGAAGTTTCGTAGTTCTATCTTTATTAGTTTCGGAGATATGATAGCTAGAATATTTCCTACATACATACACACACACGATGACCAATTGCCAAAAACTAGTTTTTTTGGACTCAGGAAACCTTAAAACATGTAAATACGGTGAACACTCGATATAAAATATTTGGAGCGAATACAGTACCTCCATTACCTAAGGTAGTCGGGTAACGGAATAAAAATAGTGAATTATTTATTTTATTATAAAAAAACATTACAGAACTGGAATTTAAAAGTAATAAGCGGAAAACTCTGAAACAACACCATATAATATAAGACCTGACAACAACTGTTTCAGATAGAAAAAATACACGACCCTTCGTCAGTCGAAAAAAGTAGGCATAAACAAAGTAGGTATTTGTGTAGTTTGTGCGTTATCGCTATGTTTGCAGAATGTGACTACTTTGTTCGCCTGACGAAGCCTGTTCGTATTTTCTTTCAACCAAAACAATTGTTGGCAGTTCTTGCAATGTATGGCGTTGTTTCAAAGTTTTGTACTTATTTATTTTATTTATTTATTTATTTAATACTTACTCTTATCCATATAAATGAGTAATTTAATTCAAGCCCTTTTTTTTTTCTTTGAACTATATATATGTATTTATTTCATCTATCTTAACCTTTTAATGAAAGTGTTTGCTAATATTTGATTTTTTTTTTTTTTTTAATTATTTTTAAAATTTTAAATATGTTCAGACTAATGTGTATATTTATTTCATTATTTAATCTTAAAAAACACACAAACAAACACACAAAACAACCGACAAAAACACGATTTTGGATTTATGGTATTGTAAAACGTGTAATTAAAGCTAAAACTCCATTTCAAAAATTTGACGCGAAAACAAAAGTTCATCTACTGTCATATGAATAGGAGAAGGTAATAATATTTAATTTAATTCAAACTTTTTTTTTTAACTATTTATTTTTTCTAACCTATCTTAACCTTTTAATAAAAGTTTTTGCCATTATTTGATTTTTTTTTAACTATTTAAAATTTTAAATATGTTCAGACTAATGTGTATATTTATTTCATTATTTAATCTTAAAAAACACACAAACCAACCGTCAAAAGCCTGATTTTCGGATTTATGGTATCTCAAAGCATGCAATTATAGCTAAAACTCCATTTCGAAAAATTGACGTGAAAACAAAAGTTCATCTGCTGTCATATGAACAAGAAAAGGTAATAATATTTAATTCAAGCTTTTTTTTTTCTTAACTATATATTTATTTATTTATTTAATCTATCTGAACCTTTTAATGAAAGTGTTTGCCATTATTTGATTTTTTTTTTTTTTTTTTAACTGTTTAGAATTTAAATATGTTCAGACTAATATTAATCAAAAATATGTGTATATTTTAAATATTTGTTTGATGATTTACTCTTTAAAAATGTATTTTCAGTTCTTTTGGAAAATTATAGTACTTAGTTTTAATTTTAATGTACAACAGTAATTGGATAATCTCACTAATATGGATTAGTAATTTTTGAAACTATAATTATGAACACAATACTAAGCAGTATAAATTGTTAAATCATTTATGACAATCGTTACCTATTTAATTTTTATTTGTGAAACACCCCTGAGTTTACAAGAGTAGAGTGGAAACGCATAGGTAAATTCCGGACCAACGTTTGGTCCGGAACTTACCCATGGGGTTGGTCGTGCGAAAAGCTACATAATTAGTCTGGCCCGGAAATTTTCTACTCCGCTTGGGAATTCTAAAAGCCTAAAAACAAGGAGAGAGGGCTTAATGAGTTTGAAAAATCATTGTTTTGTTAGGAAATTTTTGACAAAATTTTTGAAATTTCGAAAACAGGGGGCAGCAAAAGGTGCATCTTTGAAATTTTAAACAAATGTAGTCCTTTTTTTTAGTTTGTCGGAAATGTCTTCTATGAACAATTTCTTAAAAAAAAAAAAAAAAAAAAAAAAAAAAAAAAAAAAATTGAAGCTGTAGTGCGATAGGGGGAATCGTAGAAAGCAAACAGTATAATTTCAAATAGGAGGGGAATTATGGAGATTAAGAGCTCATTTAAAGTTCTTACTTACAGACTTATATTTAATTTGCACGTTTTCTATAATTTTCAAAAATTCCGTGGCGTTTCCGATAGATTTGGGGAGGAAGGTGGGACTTTTAGGAAAAAAGTATTTATAAGTTCCTTAGAAATGCACCACCAGCGGCCGAGCGGTTCTGCGCTCAAAGCTGGTGGATGAGAAGTGCCGGATTCGATCCCATCACGCACTCTTTGACCTAGCCGTTCCTTCCGTGTTTTTCTCCGAAACTCGCTTAAATACGGGCTTCGACCCCTTAGTAAGACCTCGTGGAGACCATTCTACCTATAGGCCTAGGATGACTACGCTAGGGTCCTAGGCCTTAAAACCTACTACCAACTAACCTTAAAAAATCTGGAGTGACTCCACTCGACTTTCCGAACATTGAGTAATTAACAGTTTTGTAGATAAAGTAAAGAAAGAGGAGTTGTTACACAAACAAAAGAGATAAAACCATAATAAAATGTTTGAGTATTGTTCTCCATATATTACACGATGTTTTATTTAACGCTTTTGAACTTTGAGCCCATAGATCATAATGATAAAGAATTTTCGTTGAGTCCCTGTAAAAAACCTATAAATGATAGATTCACCAAAATGCTTATAGTCAGAGCAACAGTGATTTATTATATTCATATAAATTTTCAGCTCAATTGAATAAGACGTTTAGATGCTATCGCACTTTTAACTAGTATGTTGTGGCCTCCACATGATTTTCTTCTACATTTTCCTATACAAATTCACTCAGTAAAAATAATTTATTAAAATTATTATTTAAAAAAATTATTTTCCATGATAATGCAGATGATTTCCATATCAGAGAAGTAGTATAACACTAAATATCCAAAAAAAGTCAATTTTATTGTCAATATTACACTTAAAACTAGTATGTTGTGGCCACCACAAGACTTTCTTCTATATTTTCCTATATATATTCAATCAGTAACAATATAAAAAAAAAAAAAAAAAAAAAAATGATTTTTTTTTTTTTTCTAAGGTTTTTTTTTTTTTTTTTTTTTTTTTTGTAAAAATTAATACATATTCAATCACTAACAATATAAAAAAAAAAAAAAAAAAAAAAAAAAAAAAATGCGAATTTTTTTTTTTTTTGGGTTAAAAGTAAAAAAAATCGATAACTTTGTTTTAAATTATCACAGATTTATAGTTCAACCATTCGTTTTAAAGGTATTGACGAGATCTTTCGAATGATACCCATCTTCAAAATTTACCCCCCACGGGGGGGGGGTACTTCCCCCAGGGGGGGAAGCGATGCCCCCCCCATGCACAAAATTTTTTTACTAGTTACGTACTACTATTATCAATAATTCATATTAATTTTACAATCACAAGTTTAAAATAACTCTCATTATGCCCATTTATACGGAATTTTGTCCTATGCTGCCATGTTAAAAATTTGCATAAAATGCGATCACAGCGCCACCTGTTGAGCTATTGATCCCCAAATCTAATGGGCACCAGTTCATGTCAGGGTGCAACTAAATACCAAGTTTGGTTAAATTTCATTCATTGGTTCGTGAGGTACAGCGTCCACAAAAAAAATGATACAGACAGACAGACAGACACACAGACAGACATACAGACAGACATTTTTTAAAAACTATCAATTCGTGTTCAGGACATCCCAAAACGTGTAGATCCGTCAAAAAACGGAGGTCGAAAATTTTCGCGAATCCAATACTTTCTCTATATTACATATAGAAGAAAGTAAAAAAAAAAAAAAAAAAAAAAAAAATATATATATATATATATATATATTAAATGAAAAAAAAATCGATAATTTCATTTTAAATTATCGCAGATCTATGGTTCAACCATTCGTTTTAAAGGTACTGGCGAGCTCTTTTGAAAGATACCCATCATGAAAATTTACTCCCCTCGAGGGGGGAATTCCCCCCGGGGGGGGGGGGGGAAGGCGAGGCTCCTGCGCATACAAAAAAAATTTCCCAGTTGACTATCTCTATTATAAATAATTCTGGCAAATTTCATAATGATTATTAAAAAATAATTCTCTTTATGCGCATTTATACAAAATTTTGTACTATACCACCATGTTAAAAATTTAGAAAAAGCGTGATGGCAACGCTACCTGTAAGACAATTTTTACCAAAAGTTGATAGGCACTAATTTATGTCAAGGTGCAACTACATACCAATTTGTATGAAATTCTATGAAGTAGTTCCTGAGATACAGTTGCCACAAAAGTTTGTCACACACACACAGAGACTGACAGACAAACAGACAGACATTTTCTAAAAATGGTCAAATCATGTTCTACAGCTTTCAGAACGTGTAAATCCATTAAAAACCCGAGGTCGAAAATTTTTACGAATCCAATACTTTCTTCTATTGAATATAGAAGAAAGTAAAAATATTGTCCCACAGGCCATAATGATAAAAAATCTTTCTTTGTGTCCCTGTAAAAAACCTATGAGTGCTAAATTCACCAAAATCTATACAGTTCGTGCAACTGTGACCTATAACATGTGTACAATTTTTTTGTTCAGATTAAATAAGCGTTTAGACGCTATCGCACTTTTAAAAATTTGGCCCCAAAGGCCATAATGATAAAGAATTTTTCTTTGTGCCCCTGTAAAAAAAACTGTAAGTGCTAGATTCTCCAAACTCTATACAAATTGAGCAACTGTGACCTATAATATGTATATAAATTTTTTGCTCAATTGAATAAGGCGTTTAGATGCTATCGCACTTTTAAGATTTTGGTCCCATAGACCGTAATGATAAAGACTTTTTCTTTGTGTCCCTGTAAAAGAACTATAAGTGCTAGATTCACCAAAATCTATAGGGTTCGTACTATGGTGACTTACAATATACGCACCAACTTTCAGCTTATTCGAACAAAGCGTTTAGACGCTAGCGTGTTCACTCACAGACATACACACACACATACATACACACATACACACACACACATATATTCATACACACACACATACATACATCATCGTAAAGATAGTGAAAACGGACTCAGGGGACCTCAAAATGTATAGAAACATCAAAATCTCGAATTCGGATTTTTGACATGATTACAATACTTTCCTCACTATAGTGTTCGGAAAGTAAAAAGTATTGCTGGAAATATTTTAAGTGATTGTATCTAGAAGATTTCTCGAAGTTCTAAAAAATCCTTATTTAAAATTTTAAAGTTAGATCTCTTAGTACACTTTTTACCCCCTAACCCAATTTTGGAAAATGAGGCAATGTCCAAAATCCTTTCACCTCGTTTTAGAAAATTTTCAGGAATTCTAGCGTGATTACGAAATACCAGGAAGAATGTGGAAACTATGTACATTATATTTAACCAGATAAAATAAAACTAGATTCAAAAAAACATTTTTGAAACAAGTTTTTCCGATTAAAATTTCAAAGTGGTCTGACTGATTGCCCCCTCCTATTTTCCCCATCTGAATTAATTTTAAACCAAACAAAATCTCCCTCAAATTGATTAAGCATCTTTTTCAGAATTATCAGAGTTTCCAAAGGAGGATCTAAACCCACCCTCATGGTGTTAGGTATTTTGGAAAATTGCTGCCAAATCCTTACAACATTTTACTTTATACATCTCCAATTAAAAAATAACAAAATATTAATATTTTGTTCATTCGATTGTCCATTTAAAAACTTGTGTTTAATTTTTCTTATCTAACCAAAATCTATGCGGTGAGTAGAGCTCTTTAGAAACTTATTCATAAGACTTTTTTACAAAAACTTTCGTACACAAATTATTTTTTGAACATTTATGTTAAATGTTCTGTTGAACTATTTAAGAAATAGATGAACCGTTGAACGAAAGAAATTGAATATTAAATAAAATAAAATAAAAATCTTTTTTTTTTGTATCTGTAGAAATTGTTTGTCATTTTAAAAATATACTGTATTATGCCTTTGTAATGTTGCGTGTTTTCATCATATAAGAAACTAGCAGGCTACGCCCGCTTCGCTGGTCACTATTTTTAAATGAATCATTATAATTAATGAATTCTCAAAATTGCATTAGTTTTTATCATGTGAAAAAAAAAGAAAAAAAAAAAACTCTGATCGGGAAAAATGTCGCACCGGGTCCCCACTGTCTTCGGCAGCGTAGACCCGTGCGCGATGCGCACGCGCGAATGCATATATATGAGCGCCCTAATAATTTTACAAATTCGAAAATATCCGCAATCGATTTGTAAGTATCAAAAACCTCTACGCACCAGTTTTGAACGATCTATCGTTATTTTTATTTTTTTTGCCCCTCCGCTCCCTCCTCCCTTCCCGCCCCTCCCAATAATTTTAAAAATTCAAAAATATCCGCAATCGATATGTAGGTATCGAAAACCTCGATGCACCAATTTTAAATGATCTAACTCTATTTTTTTTGCCCCTCTGCCCCACCCTTTACGGCCCTTCTAATAACTTTACACTTTCGAAAATATCCCCATTCGATTTGCAGGCCTCTAAAACCTATCTGTACCAATTTTGAATGGCCTAACTGTATTTCTATTTGTTTTTGCCCATAGACCCCCTTACCACCCCACCCCCTTACCGCCCCTCCTAATAATTTTACAAATTCGAAAATATCCGCAATCGATTTGTAAGTATCGAAAACCTCTATAAACCAATTTTGAACGATCTAACTCTGTATTTATTTTTTGCCCCCCCCCTCTCAAGTCCTCCCTCCCCCCCTTATCGCCCCTCCTAATAACTTTACACTTTTGAAAATATCCCCATTCGACTTGCAGGTCTTTAAAACCTGCCTGCACCAATTTTGAACGGCCTAACTGTATTTCTATTTGTTTTTGCCCATAGCCCCCACTTACCGCCCCACCCCCTTCTCGCCCCTCCTAAAAATTTTAGAAATTCGAACATATCCGCAATTGATTTGTAAGTATCGAAAACCTCTATAAACCAATTTTGAACGATCTAACTCTATATTTATTTTTTTGCTCCCCCCCCCGTCTCAAGTCCCCCCTCCCCCCTTCTCGCCCCTCCTAATAACTTTACACTTTCGAAAATATCCCCATTCGACTTGCAGGCCTTCAAAAACCTATCTGTACCAATTTTGAACGGCCTAACTTTTTTTCTATATGTTTTTGCCCATGGTTTTGCCCATTTTCTATATGGTTTTGCCCTTACCGCCCCACCCCTCTTCTCGCCCCTCCTAATAATTTTACAAATTCGAAAATATCCGCAATTGATTTGTAAGTATCGAAATCCTCTTTTTCCAATTTAGAATGATCTAACTGTATTTTATTTATCACTTTTCATACAATTTTAAAATTTCATTTAGTTTGTTATTTTGCTCGAGGTAAAATGTAATATGGTGTGACCTATGAAACTGCACTTTTTATACAGGGTTATAAACTCATCGCCATTCTCCTTTAATTTTACATTTTAATCATTAACCCCTAAAAAGTAATGATATCAATACAAAAAACCCTTAACGGGTTAAAAGTTTGTGACGCAGCACTGTACTTTATGGCTATAAAAATTAGAAATACGGGTCTTAAAAATAATGATATCAAATTTTCAGTGACGCTTTGCTATTAATTAAAAATTACATAGATTTTCTTATGTGAATTTTCTTTTTTCTTTTATTTATTTTTACAGTGTAAACGTTATTTTCAACATAAAATAATATATAACATTTACTCACCGATACCTTTTCATTCACATCTCTTATAATATTAAAATATGTGTTTTAAAAGAAATGATATGAAATTCCAGCAACGCAGTGAATCCAAAACTGTAAGTAAAATTTATGAAAATGTTTATTTTGTGCCATCTTATCCAAATTAATTGAAAACGCATGCAAATAGATAGCGTGCTGTAAAGAAAACATTTGCGAAATTTTTAGTTGTAGTTTTGGATGGCGGGACGCAAAAGATAAAATAATTCATTGAAATAAATACATTTCAGTACATAATATAAACTTAATGAAAGTGATATATTTGACTGCATATTAGAAAATTAAAAGCAATATTTCAATGTGGAAATATACTTTAATATGCAAAACAAAATAATTGCAGCGGAATTTAAAAACAAATCATTCAGTGTAAATTCACTGCGCTGCTGGAATTTCATATCATTTCTTTTAAAACACATATTTTAATATTATAAGAGATGTGAATGAAAAAGTATCGGTGAGTAGATGTTATATATTATTTTATGTTGAAAATAACGTTTACACTGTAAAAATAAATAAAAGAAAAAAGCAAATTCAAATAAGAAAATCTATGTAATTTTTAATTAATAGCAAAGCGTCACTGAAAATTTGATATCATTATTTTTAAGACCCGTATTTCTAATTTTTATAGCCATAAAGTACAGTGCTGCGTCACAAACTTTTAACCCGTTAAGGATTTTTGTATTGATAAAGTAAACGTCGAATTCGACGAGTTCCAGCTAGTTTAATTAATAGAAATGTCAATAACATAGGAAAAACTGCATTAGTCAATTTTTTTTTGGTAATAAACAAAGCGGAAAACTCATAATATTTGACATGGAGATATTTTGTATAATTAGACCAATTTAAAAAAATGCTTTTTCTTTTTTTCCCACTCGCATTACAAAAATATTTAAATTAAAATTGAGAAAAATTGTGCAAAAACATCGAAATAGTTTGAACTTTTTGGCTGAATTTGAAATTTGGCACTGAAGTAGCTCGGAAATTTCTCGCCAAAGTATTTACTTACTTATTTGCAATACCCATATCAACTCATCGCCGAAAAGAGAACAAAAACATAAATAATTACAAGATTTAAAAAAAAAAAAAAAAAAACTTTTTATGTACCGTGTTTTTAAATTTTCTGCTGAATCTTATCAGCATATATAGTTACGCTCGTCAGCTTTAGGTTTTTGAGATTTCCTTGCACTCTGTGTATGGACGCAAGTTGCCACCTACTTTTCATACTTTTGTTAATTTAAAAAAATCTAATTGTCCTATCGATAAACTGTTTAAACCGACGGATTCAGAAAAATCGTCCCTTTCATTTGGTACCTTATTTGCAACCAATTTATGATTAGATTTTTAAATTAATTAAAATATAAAAATAACAGCCTTAAAAGAAACATTTAAATTTTTAATTGTTGCCATTTTTATCCCACCATAAAATGAAATATGCTTTCACGTGAAAAAAAAAAAAAAAAAGAATAAATAAAATAAATAATAAATAAAATATTAAATTTCCTCATGCATATGAAAAAATGACGTCGAGATAAATAAAGTGGGAAAATTTCGCACGGGCTTGCTAGCAAATGAATTATTTGAAGTGAGAAATAAATAAAATGAAATGATCATTTTTCAACGGGCGCCTTAGTCACCCTACAACTAACTAGTAGTTATACAACTACATTAGCACTTTATCAATGAGTAGAAAATTTTTAAGGTGATAACGACGTCAATTTTTTTGAGATGCATAATTTAATTTTTTACAATTTTTTAATGTATACGTTTAATTAAAAGTATTTATTTTTATCTCGAAAGAAAATGAACTTGTAATTTTTTTGGCGGCAATTAAATTATAGCTAATATTTATTTTCATATTTTAATTAATTAAAAGAAAACTTTGCAATTTAATATCTTTAAATCTAATAACTGGATGTACATAGTGTCCTCACAAAAAATGAACAGTTTTTAGAACTCTTTTAAAATATAGTATAACATCTATGCAGTATTAAAAAAAAAAAAAAAAAAGAAATTCCCCAGTTTTTACTTAAAAAAAGAAAGAAAAAAAAATGGCCGATTTTCATCACCAAACTAGTTAAATATAGACCAATCAAAAATAGGAGTAGTCCACCCGAATGTGTTCCAGCGACAAACTTTTGTCTTTCTTTATATAGATAAGGTAATTTCAAAACAAAAGAAATTCATCTATATAATTAACAGGAAAACATTAAATTTGCGGTAAATTTTTACATATTATTTATGGGAGTAGAGGGTTTTAAAATGGTATCACTCGAAATATATGATTAGCCAGATTTGCAGAATACAAAAATTATTTTCTTACGACGTCAAGAAGGAATTAAAAAATGCTTTTGTTTTTTATGCACTTTTCTATTTTATACGCGTATTCTTTTATATTAAAAAATACCTAAAGTAGAAAGTTGTTAATCTGGAAGTTTTTTTATAACTCTAATGATAAAAGACATAGACACAGTAATTTGTATAGATGTAGCATTACTATAGTCTCGACTACAGATTTTTTTTTCCTAAGACAAAACAGCTATTAGATTGATAGAAATTTGTGTGCATGAGTGTTATATCGAAAGTTTATACTGCTAAAAATATGCACAAATTAAAAAAAAAAAAAAAAAAAAAAAAAAAAAAGAATTTTATTTATGGAAGTTCTAATTTTTTTTTTTTCACTATAAAATTTATGAAAGCACTACCGGTTTCGATAGGACGTAGCCTTCTTTCCTCAGATGCAAAACATGTGCTACTTATTTGGAGGCAAAAACAAGACTGTCTTGCTTTTGCCTCCAAGGATATAGCACATGTTTTGCACCAGAAGATAGACCACGTCCTTTCGAAACTGGTATTGCTCTTATATTAATTTTATGGTGTGTGAAGAAGTTTATAAGTAGGCTCAAATCGGCGAAAGCACTTTATTTTATGGGTATTCTGGAAACAGTTGAATAAAACTAAACCACAAAAATCAATCATAAACAAATATTCTCGAAACAATCCAACGAAACAGTTATTGTTACTTCAGAAGTCAAGTTAACAGGGTTAAATACACTACAGAGCACAAATTTCGCTAATTCAGGAACAGTGACCAACCATCACACACTGCGAAATCAACAGAATTTTAATTCGTCGAGAACCATATGTGTGATTTATAGAATTTTTGAGGTAGTTCTGTACTCGAAACCAATGAAATAATTTTGTAAATTCCAGAACTCAACTCCTATTGAAGTTAGAGATTCCAAAATTTAGAAATTCTAAACTACCACTTTCAGCCAAATTTGGAATATATAATGTCTAATTTGGCGCTAAGTGAACGCCCATTTTCATAAAAATGAAAAAAAACTGACACCTGTTTCAACTTATACTGTAATATTAAAAACTACTTTTACTGTAATATTAGAAATTAGCACGTAAAAAATAGGCATGTTCCAGCCTACATTCATCAATAAAAACTTCTTTTTGTATAATCTTGTTAGTCACTTATATAATATTAGTAAACCTTTATAAAACTTTCGAAGAAGTAAGTTGTGCACTAGAAATGAATGAAATATTTCCGAAAATTCCAGACCTCTGTTCTTATTGAAGTGAGAGCTTCTAAAGTTTGGCAACCCTAAATCAAATCAACAAAATTGAAGCAAATACCAAAATCGGGGTTGAATGAAAACTTAGTGACTTGATACGAAAATTAGCGAAAAATACTCCAATGTAAAATTATATTTGATTACATTGTATAAATTGATTTATTACAGTATATGTACTAAAAACAATGTATTACTTTAGTATAACTTATTCAAAATATTTCATATTAAAAAAATATTTTCACCAAAGAAAACAAAAGCAGACAATCTACACTCGAGTGAATTCTGTTGATCTCTAAGCTGTGCATTTGCCAATGAGGTATTTTGCAATAATCTGTGGAACACTATTATTACAGAATTCCCACTGTTCTCACTATAGGACTACTCACTATTCCTCTACAAACGATATTCGATCTTGGCGGTGTATATAATCCTATTTTACCATGACTTTTGTGGTTGGAAAAATAGTTTTTCTTAGCTTGTTTTCAGAAATGTTTGTGAAGTATAAGCTGCTTGTTTATTTACGAACCTAACTGTAATCTCACACAATAACGTCAACGTTTTCGTAGAAATATGCATAATTTAAGGGGTGTATAAAGCGATGATGTGGACTCTACATCAGATTTTTTAATTTGGTTTTTCAGTTCTCTCTTTTAATTTTCAATGATATCGAATATCCTAATCTTTTTTGAGTTCCCCGTTATACAATAGATATAGGAGGCTGAGGTAATCGTAAAATTTTTAGGCCTCGAGTTTTTGACTGTTTTGCACGTTTTGAGGTGTGAGGAATCCGAAAATGACAAAGTTGATATAGTGTCCATCTGTAAGGTGTCTGTTAGTGTGTTCGTTTGTTAGTTTGTGTACACGATATCTCACGAACAAATGATCAGAGAGTGGTTGGACCAGTTTTAAAATATCACTTATGACACTGGGAAGAACTTAATTGATTTTCAACATTCTAATATAAAAACTTCGTAAGTTATTTGAAATTTACAATTTTCTTAACATGGGAGTATAGGGCAAATTTTTTGTTTAACATGAATTAAAAAAAAAAAAAAATACTGTAAAGATATCAGATTAGCTTTAAAATATCTGTTGTGATGCTGGTAATTAACATAACTATAAAAACTTCGCAATCATTTCGAAATTTACGAATTTCATAACATGACAGAATAGGACGTAATATTACATAACCCATTTGAGGGATTTCTTCGTCTTAAAGATGTCACACTACTTTTAAAATATCATTTAGGATACTAGCACGAACATCATTCACGCTTAAGTTTCTAATTTAAAAATATCGTTAGTAATTCGAAATTTACGATTTTCTTAACATGGCAGTATAGAGCAAAATTTCGTATAAATGTTCATTTTAAGGGATACATTCATTTTAAAGATGTCAGACTGCTTTTAAGATAGTGCTTATGACACCGGATTAAACATTATTGACTATGAACTTTCTAATTTGGAAATTTTGTGAATTATTTGAAATTTACGATTTTTTTAAGATAGCAGAACAGAGCAATATTTCATAAAAGTTATGGGGATTGTTCCACCGGACTGTTGCACTGGTGCTCTAGACCAGTGGTCGCGAACCGATGATCCGCAGAAAAATCTTAACATTTTTTGCATTTTTAATTTTTTTTTTTTTTTTTTTTTGTTTGAAATCATACAGATGTTAATTTTAACTTCAGGATTTTCTGAATCTCTCTTCCTCATTAAATTAGATTACAGAATTGCTTTATGTGTTATTGCTATACAGTTTGTACTGTGGATTTGCTGTTGACAGCTGTTTCTTTAACCTCTGTTTATTGGTAGAACTGAAGCTGATACTCAGTTTATAGACTTGTATTCTTCTGGAATTTTCTCTAAATAAAGCTCCTCAATTTTTGCAAGTTTCGCCTCTCATTCTCGGATAACTTACGAAGCCCCAAGTATGCAACAGTATGAAATCTTTAAATTGATAATGACGTCAAGTTTTGTGAGATGCATAATTTAACTTTTTGCAATTTCTTAACGCTCATGTTTAATTAAATGTATTTATTTTTATGTCAATAGGAAATTAATTCTTTTTTTTTTTCAACAATTAAATTATAGCTAATATTTTAATGGCTATTTATAAGGAATTAGGATGTTATTATTTTCATATTTAAATTAGGTATAAGAAAACTAATCAAAAATTCGAAAATCGGACTTCGAAGTATCGTGTTGTCACCGGGTTCTGAGCTACTGTGAAAGTTTCGAATGTCTAGCTAATAGGGAAGTTAGTTAAAAATTTGATTCCAAGATTTGTATCGGACAAACAAACGGTACTCGAGCTGGCCAAAGACCGTCGTGTACACTAATGGTGGCTGGTGCACGTAAAATCTGTCGTGGCCGCAATGTCCTCCATGTTCCCATAAAACATTATACCTCTGGGGGTCACCGAAGCGGGAGAGCCATCCCTTCCGTGGAGGATCAAAATTGTGATGGCATGTCTCCGGACCACCTCTAGGGGTTTGTCCCAGACCGTCGCCAATTGCCAATCTGCGCAGCACTAGTGCGACGTAAAACCCAACCATCCATCCGGACAAACAAACAAAAAAAAACAAACAAACATACAAACAAGAATAGAAGTTAATAAAAACATGGTAATAATTAAAATAAGCTGCATAATTACATGCTATAGGTAAATTGCCAATTACTTTTTTAGATATTTGACAAAATGTCTGAAATAAAAATATTATGTTAATTTTTAGAAATGTAACGGGTTAGTGGTCCGTGGGAATTTAAATTGTGAATTTAGAAAGGTAGCATGTTAGTGGTTCGTGGGAATTTAAATTGTGAATTTAGTGGTCCGTGAATTTGAAAAGGTTGGCGACCCTGCTCTAGACTAACAATTATAAATGGTAACCGCTTGCTACTAGATGGCTGAAAAATAGTAGCCATTTTTGAGCTTTTGGAAGCCTTCTTTTATATATATAAGTACACTACTAATCAATAAAATTGGCACATTTTTCTTTTTAAAGCTGATTTTCGAAATAGGTTATATTTTTGCAGCTAATTTCTGAAATATGCGATTTTCTATTCGATAAAAATCACTCTTTTCTTTAAAATTGTTTTTTGAAATACATAATATTTTTGCGTCACATTACTGAAATATGAAATAATTTCGCTGCTCATTATCAAAATTTACGTTCAATGACGCAAAAAATTGCAGTAATAGGCTATTTTTTCGTTGCAAATCGAAAAAATCAACATTTTTACAAAGTTATTTACTGTAATATGAAATATTTTTGCGGTTCATTATTGAAAAGCGTAATAATTTTGCGGCTAATTCTCAAAACATAAGTTTTGTAAAGTAAATAATTGCCAAAATGTACAATCATTTTGTTGCTAATTGATAAAAATCTGATGTGAAACCACCACACGACCTCCATTACCCACTATTATACCCATTAAATGCGTTTTGTAAGAGAAACGTAATACACGTGTAAAGACATATTTAAGAAAGTTTACATGGAAAGTTACAAAATAAGAAAAAAAGAAGAAAGAAAAGAAAATTGGTTGAGTTAATTTTTGAAACATTAATTTCAGAGATTTAAAACTAACCTACCTAAGCAGGATGACTGTTAATTTTTCTGCAATAACCACGCAATACATGAA
Organism: Salticus scenicus; assembly: GCA_963930645.1. Classification (NCBI taxonomy): domain Eukaryota; kingdom Metazoa; phylum Arthropoda; class Arachnida; order Araneae; family Salticidae; genus Salticus; species Salticus scenicus. The sequence continues at coordinate 32,469,714 of OZ005662.1, forward strand.
AAAGAATATTTAAAACGGATTTATGTAACAATTTTCAAGAAAATCGTTAGAGCCGTTTTTGAGATACCAACTTTCACCAAAACTTGGCATACTCAGTTATTGACCGGGAAACAATAATTACATACAAAAGGATATTATAAGGGAGTTAACACGGCGAGTTTGGAAAAAAATCCGAACAGCCATTTTTAAGGATACGCACTTGCGAGAAATGTAATTGAGCTATTTTACAGAATGTCTTTCAATTTTCCTGAACTAACCAACTACATCATTCGAACGGACATCTAAAAGACTGTCTATATAGCAAATTTGAAAAAAATCTTTAGAGCTGTTTTTGAGATACGGACTTATGGTCCCAATTCCGGTTTCCGATGACCCATTTCTTTTCCACTTTTCACCAAAATTTAGAATATTCATCTGTACACCAGACCTACATCAATTCTGAAGTTTCGTAGTAATGTCTTTATTAGTTTCTTAGATATAATAGCCAGAAGATTCCCCGTACACATACATACACACACACTGACCAATTGCCAAACACTACTTTTTTGGAATTAGGTGACCTTAAAACGTGTAAATCAAGTGAAAACTCATTATCGAATTATTGGACCCACTACAATACTTCCATTACGTACGGTATTAGGGTAACGGAAGTAAAAATCGCAGTTCTTCAAAACCATTTCCTGAAATAGCTGCCAATTTTTCGACCTATTTTGAAATGACAAGACATTTCACCGTTCACCCACTTAATTTAGGTTTAATCGCAATCAGTTACTAAAATAGGCTATTATTCGTCGATAATCAATAAAATTCGCATTTCTTTTTCTTTCTTTTTTCTTTTTTTTAATTTTCGCCTTTTCAAGGATAGATAAACATCGGTAGCGATGCATTCTGTGAATGAGACAATGTTTACAGCTTTAGATGCCAAATACGTTCTTTCATTAAAATCGTTTGAAATCGTGATTGCATTCAATGTTAAAAAATAAATAAATCGAGAAAAGAAAATTAATTTTGAGAGTATCCCGATTCCAAAAATATTCATCGTCTTGGGGAGCAACAGTTCCATAGTTTCCTACTGCTCTCTGTAGAAAATACGGAGAATCCGTAGTTGTTGGATGATATGGCCTTTTATTCCATGTTTACGGTTAAATAGGAATTATAATAAGAACAAATAAATAAAGTAAAATGGTTGCTACATTAGGCAAGTAGGGTTTGAATTATGTGCTTCCATTTTCAGTGCAATGTTCGCGAATTGGCGACTGACGACCGCTGATCTAAAGCTTTATTGGAAACTAGCAGGCTACGCCCGCTTCGCTGGTCACTATTTTTAAATGAATCACTATAGTTAATTAACTCATGTCAAAGTTGGGCCTGGGGGGGGGACTCATGTCAAAGTTGGGCCTTGGGGGGACTCATGTCAAAGTTGTACATTGGGGGGGACTCATGTCAAAGTTGGGCCTGGGGGGGACTCATGTCAAAGTTGTGCCTTGGGGGGACTTCATTCAATAAATCCCCATTCAATAAACCTACTGAAATAGGCCCTTAGCACTATTAAGTGTGACGTATAAAAATTCGACAACGCTGGGCCTTGGGGGGACTCATGTCAAAGTTGTATCTTGGGGGGGACTCATGTCAAGCACTAATAATTGCTAGAGTATACTGATTCCACATTTTTCAACATTTTGGGGAGCAATAGTTCCGTAGTTTCCTACTGCTCTCTGGAGAAAATACGGAGAATCAATAGTTGTTGGCTGATATTGCATTTTATTCCATGTTTACGGTTAAATAGGAATTATAATAATAACAAATAAATAAAGTAAAATGGTTGCTACATTAGGCAAATAGGGTTTGAATTCTGTGCTTGCATTTTCACTGCAATGTTCGCCAACTGGCAACTGACGACCGCTGATCTAAAGCTTTATTGGAAATAAATGAACATTAAACTACGAAACTTCTATACAACAAATTAACAAATTAGAATAAGATAAATGCATCGAATTGAATGGTAGATAGCCTATTAGGCGGGTCATTTCAGTCTGTCACCATGTCGAGCAATCGGTCAAATTTATTTCTTTTAGCATGAATATAGTATCTCTTGTACTAGAAATTTAGGCGAAGATATATGTATACATGTTGGGGAACTGAACAAAGTACACTTATGCCAATTAGTGTAATGTCTCGTCGTGTTATAAGTATGGGGAACTTAGGTGATCGTAAAAATTTTCGGCTTTGAGATTTTGATTGTTTTACACGTTTCGAGGAAAGATGAATCCGAAAATGACAAAATTAACATGGTGTCCGTGAGTAGAGGGTGTCTGTTTGCTAATTTCTTAGTGTGTTCCTGTGTCGGTTTGGTAGTGAGTGTACTCGATGGCTCAAGAACAAAAAATTGCAGAGAAGTAAAACGAGTTTTCAAATATTACTTTTGAATCTAGCAGGAACCCCATTAATTTGCAAGATACTAATAAAAAAAAACTTCGTAAGTTTTCGAAATTTATGATTTCCTTAACATGAGAGTATAGGGAAAATTTTCCCTTAAACGTGTATTAAAAGGAATAATTTTGATGCAAAGATCTGAGACCAGCTTTAAGATTTCAGTTCTCATGCTGAAATAAACATGCTTAACTATGAAAATTCAATTTTGAAAATTTCGTATCTTATTTGAAATTTACGAGTTTTTTAACATGGTGAATAAGGTAAAATTTTATAAAAACGTCACTTTTGAGGGATATTTTCGTTTGAAAGTTGTAAAACATTTTAAAAATATGTTTTATGATACCGGCATTAACATCATTTACTATGAATTTCCAATTTAACTAACTTACGTGTGTTCACCCTAATCAATATTGCAAATCGACTTTTTAAGTATTTAAACTTTATTTTAATCCACGCCTTTTTCATGCTTTTAATATTTGCTTTTTAAACACTAATCGATTCTATGGCAAATATTTTTCATAATTACAAAGTATATCATTCCAGGCAAGAAAAAATTTGAAAACTTTTTAACTGTAATTATATTAAAAATAGTTCTTTGTTAAACTTCGAATTACTCACGAAATGTGGGTTCTCATTTCATCTATATTTTTATTTTGAAAGAACCACTTTTAAATATCAGATATTTGTTATAGGATCTACCTGGCATAATTTATGTATTTAAAATATGACAATTTTAAAAGTGCTTTAATATGTTTATCTGTACTTCGTTGTGACTGATTCAAGGGATTGTCTTTTTTTTTTTTTTTTTTTTTTTTTTTTTACCTGAACTCTGTTTAAATTATTGTCACCATGGAAGATGATTTTACAAACAAACAAACATTTAAAAAATCTTTTGTGTTCAATTTTTTTTTTCTTTTTTTACATTAAAATAAGTTGGAAACAAATAGTGATATATACGAGCCAATATGAGTAGTTTATTAACAAACACACTGTAAGATAAAGAAACATTATAAACTATGCTGAGTGATTCATTGCAGATCAAAAACGTGTTATTTCAGAAAAAGTTTAATTCGAAAAAAGAACTTTTGTTGCATAATACATTACATAACTTTTTGTTGCATATATACATTACAAGTGTTTGAACACATAGCGCTTGAATTTTTGACTCAATACATAAAAATAAAAAAATAATAACGATTTTAAATAGACTGTTTTATACCCACGTTACCCCATGGCATGGGGTAAAGTGAGTAGTCTGAGAGTTAATGTGAGTAATTAATAAAAAGGGACCAAAATTGCAGGTAAATCCTTTTAAAAACTTTCCGACAAAGCTGAAAAGAGTTTTTAACATTTTCCAACAAAGTTGAAAATAGTTTATGACTTCGGTTTGTCTGTCTGTCTGCCTGTCCGCGCTCTAACTCTCGTAATTATTTATAGAATTCCTGGAAATTGATATATTCTATTCATGTTCAGTATAGGATATTTCCTATTGAAAATGGAAGAAGTACAACCGCTGGTTTGTATACAGGGTCACCTGAAATAATTCCAAAGCATTGAGTTCTATGAGAAGTATTGCCATAAATTTTCATGTTTTAATACCTTTATTTTGCACAAATCACAATGATATTGTCATTTATTATACAAAAAATAAAAAGTTATAAAAAGTAGTGTATACTAATAATATATCATCCTCTTATTATAACTGCCATTCTCTCACTTTTCAGTATTCAGAATAAATTTATTAATTAAATATTGTGAAATATATATGCAGGATCTATATTTTTCTTATGTAGCTATTACATATATCTGTTTAAAAAAATTTCAGAGCTTTTCATTTCTTTCAATTTTCTCATAATGACAGTTTTCGTGAGAATGACCAGTATAATAATTTAGCCATATAATTAAGCGTAATGCTATACCCAATTTAACCCAGCTGATAAAATAATCCATAGAATACGAAATACAATACATTTAATTTACCTTCAAGTGAATAAATGTTCTCTGATACTTTATGTTTGTTATTCTTTTGTAAAATATTTATAATTTTCGTGTAAAAAAGAGGGAGAAATAAGTTTGGAACAGTAATAGCTGAAATATGCTGCATGTAGAACAATAATTTAAATTAAAAACGATAATTTTTAAGTTGCCACTATATTTTTCTGTAGCGGAAAAACTGTGTAGCCATCTAATAAATACAAAAGAAAAAGAAAAAATTAAAAATGTTGAATTATTTTAAATATGTAGCAGTTTTTTTTTTTTTTTTTTTTTTTTTTTTTAAGTATACCCACTTTACCCCACCTGACCCTAAGTTCTTAGAAATGAAAGAAGAGAAGATTTGAGCAATTTTAAAGATACCAATAAGTATGATAAAGGGTATTTCATATTATTTAAATACACCAATTAAAAATAATCTCAATTTTATATAATAAATTATCTGTTTTAAAATACTTCCATCAATAATCCAACTTTTTAAAGCATGCAATTGCTGTAAAATTAATTTAAACCTTTTTAAAATAAAAATAACTTTAAGAATTGAGATTAGTTAAAGAATTTGTAATTAATGGAATATTTAGAAAATGAATTAATTAGGGCGCTATCAGTGAATTAGTGGAAAGTAGAATTATTTAAGTTTGAGAAATGAAGCTTTAATTTTAAGGGGGCTTTTTTTTTCCTCGGGAAAAGTCTCTCTAATGGCTGTCTTTCCCCGAGTAAATTACGCACAGGAATACACACGAATAATTTAGTAAAAAAAAATATACATATATATGAATAATTTATTTACTAAAGGTGAACGAAAAACTTCAGATATAGTTTCAAATTCATTTTTCTTTTTTATCTTTTCTTCAATACTTTCTAATGGCTGATTTTAGAACTTTTTTTCGGCATCAAAAGTTTTTGCTCGATAACATGGGGATGATAGATCTATATATATATTACTATATCTATGATTTGATGCATATTTTTATTCTTTCTCATCTCTAAAGTTATTACTAGATATCTTATTTTTGGCTCTATAGGTAAATTCTGCATTGAATGATAGATTTTTCTTGCATTCTACTGTCATTGTAACAGTATTTATGTACATACATGTACGTATACGTATATTTCGATATTTTGACAATTGCTTTCAATTGTTTTACAGTTAGTCTACTTGTCGTTAATGTTTCTGACTTGGAATGATTATTATAATTATAAACTCATAAGTTTTAAATCTTTAGTTCATATTTTATTCTATAGAGGGCAACACTGTAATAAAATGTGGATTGAAAGTGGTCCTCTGCCTCTTTTTTTTTCTTCTTCCCTTGAAATATTGTGTAGCCTTCTAAATTAATCATCAATGCTAATTATTTATACCATGAAAACATATTTTTGTACATCTGGATAATGTATGTTAGTTTCATTATATTTTGTGCCATATTAAGATAATAAATTTTGCTTTCGTGAAATACATCTCATAGACAGTAATTAATCTGAATTATTTTACGGAACTCTATGCACAAATAGTCAGGCTATATAAATCATATTCAACAGGAAACTTTTTTTTTTTTTTTTTTTTTCACTCTTTTAGAAATTAAAGAAAGTTTTTTTTCTCAGACTTATTCAGTAACTTCTTCTTCGTTTATTTATTTTTATTTTCTTCATTTTTGTGTCTGCTTCCATTATGAAATACAATATATACATACACATGCATAACGAGACAAATATGTCATAATAATAATAAGAATCATAACAGCGATTCACTTGTCGAGTATACACCATCTACCAATAAGTATTTGGACACTTTCAAAGTTTGACGTTTTGTCAAATATCTAAAAAAATTCATTAGGAATCATCTTGAAACTTTGGCAGTGTAAAGAACATGTTATACCTCAAATATATTTCAACATAACTGTGTCCTGAAGAAAAAAAAATCAAAATGTTTTGGATCACACTGTAAAAGAAATGTTTTAAATGTGTTTTGGCTATAGTATGCGATTATCAGGATTTTTCTCATTATCTGTGTAAATTTTTATGAGGCTAGCGCATATATTCATAGAAATATAACAGCTTATTTAAAAAAATACAAAAAAAAAAAAAAAAGCTTTTAACACTTTCCAACAAGGTTGAAAAGTGCTACTGACTTCGGTTTGTCTGCCTGTCTGTCCTTCTGCCCGCACTCTAACTCCCGTAAATATTTATGGAATTTTCTGAAACTGATATATGTTATTCAAGTTCACAATCGGATGTTCCCTATTGAAAATGGAGCGCGTACCTCTACTGGTTTATGTACAGGGACAACCGAAAGTATTCTAAAGCATTGAGTTCTAAGGGAGGTATTTCTATAAAGCATCTTTTAATACCTTTACTGTACACAAATGTTAGTGAAATTCAAATATGTTATTCAAATGTACTATCGGATGTTTCTTATGTAAAATGGAGTAAATACCACCACCGGTTTGTGTACAGGGTCACTCGAAAGTATTCCAAAGCATTGCATTCTACGAGAGGTATTTCTATAAACCAAATTTTACTAACTTTACTTTGCACAAAGCGTAATGAAATTGAAATATGTAATGCATATGCACAAAAGATTGCTTTCTATATAGTATGATTAGCATTAAATTTACACGGCGACACAAAAATATTCAGTTACTTTAAAAAATATTAATAAAAGTTTGCTGGAATTTCACTTTCGTTTATATTAAGTATTTTTAACACTTTCTAACAAGTTTTAAGCGTGAATATGATTTTAATTTGTGTGTGTGTCTGCCTGTTCGTCTGTCTGTCCACGTCTAACTCCCTTCAATACTTATAGAATTTTTTGAAACTGATATATGTTATTCAAGTTCACTACCGGATGTTCCCTATCGAAAATGGGGTGAATACCTCAACAGGTATTCACCCCATTCACCCCTGGGGTTGTGACAGGGATACCCGAAAGTTTTCCAGATTTTTGTGTTCTGAGAAAGGCATTTATATAAGCCATATTTTAATACCTTTAATGTATACAAAACTTAATACAATTGAAATATGCCATTCCAGTTCACTATTGAATGTTTCTTATGTAAAATGGCGTAAATACCAGCACTGGTTTGTGTACAAGGACACTCAAAAGTATTCCATAGCATTGCGTTCTATGTGAAGTATTTCTATAAGCCAAATTTTAATAACTTTACTTTTCACAAAGTTTAATGAAATTGAAATCTGTTATTCATATGCACAAAAGAATGCTTGCTATAGAACATTGTATGATGAGCATTAGATTTACAGGGGCACACAAAAATATTTGGTTTCTTTAAGAGATATTAATAAAAATTTGCTGAATTGAACTTTCGTTTAGAGTAAGCATTTTTAGTGCTTTCAAAAAATTTTTAAGTGTGAAAATGATTTCAATTTGTGCATTTGTCTGTGCGATTGTTTATCTTTCTATCTGTCTTTCTCCCATCCCAGCGTCCGTTAATATTTTCAGAATTTTTAAAAAATGTTATATATTAGTCAAGTTCACTATGGTATGTTTCCTATTTAAAATGACATTACTATGTCCTGTACAACTAGTTTATGTACAGGGACAAACAAAACAAAATTCCAATACATTGCGTTTTAGGGGATACACTTTGAAAAATCACATTTATATATCTTTCTACAGGTAAAAAAAAAAAAAAAATGTATTGTTAATATTGTAACATAATATTTTGTAATATGATTAACCTTCAGATTTACATGGCTTTCTCATGGTTTTCTCCAAAACTTTCATAAATACGCTCTAGGCCCCCTTAGAAAGACCACCCACGTAGGACATTCCTAGAATACTAGCATACTGAATTGGTCTTCTTAAGTGTTAAATTAACCCCAACACTCGAAAATTACACTAACGTGAAAAATAATACATCTAGTATTAATTATTATACATAGATGGCAGCACTAAACAATTTCTCAAATTGAGATGTGGTCAAAGTTTTTTAATCTATAATTTATCTTTCTTTTTTAATTAATGTAGAAGGACTGGGATTTTAATAGTGCATTAAACCTTTTTTTTTGTGTGTGTGTGTGAAATAAATTTCAAAAACGTTCTCTTTTTCCGCTTTTTTTTTATTGGCTCCAATTTCATGGCTGGTATACTCAAAAATTACGTAATGCTCTATGTATTTTTTAAATAATTATTTTCAGAGTGAAAAGTCCATTACATCCTGTACATTTTCAATATAGATATTATTCAAAAGAATTCGTCAATACTTTTAAAACGATTGGTTGAACCATAAATATATTCAAATTTAAACAAAGTTATTCATTTTATTTATTTGTTTACTTATTTCACTTTTAACACACACACACACACACACACACAAAGAAAGAAAGAAAGAAAAAGAAAATCGCATTAGCTCTGATGTTGTCATAAAATCAACTTTCTTTCAGCATCTAGTGTTAAACTTCTCTACGAAAAAAAAAAAAAAAAAAAAAAAGTCTGCGTTCATTATGGAAAATAATTCAAAAAATAATTTGTATTACGTGAATTTGTAGAAGAATGTCTTGTGGTGGCATATGGCATGCTGGCATATATAATCTGAATGAATAACATGCTCCATTTTGTCCAAGGTCTTCCAATTATATCAAAAAATCAAACTGAGATGAGTAAAAATTTTATCTTCTTTACATCTTGAGTATCAAGGCTACGATTTAAGAAAATGTTTTGTTGGAATGTATCCAGAATCCAGTTGAGTTGAATATTAGTTACAAAAAATCAAATTCTAGTCTTCCATAAAATAACTTTTTTACAACAATGAACCTAACAAAGAAAATCTGAAAACATATTTTAGTACGACAGGACTGATTCTTCCAGTAGGCATTGTCTTCATTTGCTGTGTGTTACCTTGAATATAAAGGGTTTAATTCGCTATGCAAAGCTATACTGTTCAACTGATCGCTAGGAAAAATTAGTACCCTTGTTAATCAGAACAAAATCCAGCTAATGACGTATTTTTTAGTTCAATCGGATTATTGGTTCAAAAAAAATATTCAATAAAAACTTCATTTTAACTTTAAATTATTAAAAGGGGAAAAAAAAGTTTATGTGGAAAGATAATAAATAAAAAATACGCGTTCATTTCTTTCTTTAAAGAAAGAAAGAAAAAAAAAGAAAAGAAAAATAAAAAACAAAAAATCCCCTTATAAAAAGAAATTTAGTTACACGTGATAAAGAAATATATTTCTTGTTATGAAGAATGAAATTTGAAGGACATAACATTTATTATTATTATTAATATTATATTTATATTTATCATTATTATTTTCGGTTTTTGTATAGATAGTATTTATCATTTGTATCCCAATTAAAAATATTTTTCCTTTTCTTTCTCTCGCATCAATTAAAAATAATAATAATAATATTGAAAATAAAAATTAGAAAAATCCCACGAAAGAAATAGAATATCTTTACTACAGGACCCCTTTACTAAAATTGAAATTTGTCACCGAAGTAGCTTTGGCACCGAATTTCTAAATAAGGTTAATTCTAGATCCACCTACCCAACTAAAATAGCCATTTTAATTCATCGCCAAAACAGAAATAACAATTTTAAAAACGCCGAGGGGGACCTATACTAAAGCTGTAACAAAGAGATTTTAAGAAATGAATATAATAACCGTTGCTAAGGAATGCAACACAGTTACCGCATGCTTTTAAATGGAAGAATAGACCTAAAATGTAGTCCTGTTGTACTAAATTATGTTTTGTCCAGAACTTTATTTCTCAAAAAACAAAAAATAGGCTCAGTTTCTTTCTTTCTTTCTTTTTCTTCTTCTTCTGTTTTTTTTTTTTTTTTTTTTTTTTTTGTTAAAGTTTTAAATCTATTAAATATTACTTGAGATTTTCTTTTTATATATATATATATGTATATATATATATGGAACAACTTGAATAACTAAATAACAAAAGAAAGTCATAAGCAGCTAAAATCAGTATCTCTGCATGTTTTAAATGAACTGAGCATCACTTGTATAAATTTAGAGGCGCAACTTTTAGTAATATTTTACAAAGAATCCTGGATTCAATACTTAATTAATGACACTGCTCTGTATGAAAATTGTCCCCAACACCATTTTTGCAAATTCGTATGTAGAATAACCTCCTGAATCTGAATAGGACATCATTTTGCCCTATAACCCCCGTTTTTTAGGGACGACGCCCTATTTTTATCACTTTTAGGTCATTTTACGATCATCAATTTGATTTTTAGGGGAGGGGGAGGATTATTTTAATTGTTAAATTTCTTCTGAGGGGCTATAGAGTTGGAAAATTCTAAAACATGAATATTCGCGGCAAGGAGACAATTTACGGGGGATTTGCCACGGAAATTACATATTACATTTCTTATATTTTTTAAATATGTTATTTAATAAACATTATATACATATATATATGTATATATATATCAATACAAAAAACCCTTAACGGGTTAAAAGTTTGTGACGCAGCACTGTACTTTATGGCTATAAGAATTAGAAATACGGGTCTTAAAAATAATGATATCAAATTTTCAGTGACGCTTTGATATTAATTAAATTATACATAGATTTTCTTATTTGAATTTGCTTTTTCCTTTTATTTATATTTACAGTGTAAACGTTATTTTCAACATAAAATAATATATAGCATTTTCTCATTGATACCTTTCCATTCACATCTCTTATACTACGAAAGCATGTGTTTTAAAAGAAATTATATGAAATTCCAGTAACGCAGTGGTGTTACATTAAGTGATTTGTTTTTAAATTTCTCTGCAATTATTTTGTTTTGCATATTAAAGTATATGTGCACATTGAAATATTGCTTTTAATTTTCAAATACGCTGTCAAATATATCACTTTCATTAAGCTTATATTATGTACTGAAATATATTTATTTCAATGAATTATTCTATCTTTTGCGTCACGCCATCCAAAACTGAAAAAAATTTCACAGTTTTTTTCTTTGCATCACGATATCTATTTGCATGCATTTTCAATTTATTTGGATGAAATGACACAAAGTAAACATTTCCATATATTTTACTTGCTGTTTTGGATGGCGTGACGCAAAAGATAGAATAATTCATTGAAATAAATATATTTCAGTACATAATATAAGCTTAATGAAAGTGATATATTTGACAGCGTATTTGAAAATTAAAAGCAATATTTCAATGTGCACATATACTTTAATATGCAAAACAAAATAATTGCAGAGAAATTTAAAAACAAATCACTTAATGTAACACCACTGCGTTACTGGAATTTCATATAATTTCTTTTAAAACACATGCTTTCGTAGTATAAGAGATGTGAATGGAAAGGTACCAATGAGTAAATGCTATATATTATTTTATGTTGAAAATAACGTTTACACTGTAAATATAAATAAAAGGAAAAAGCAAATTCAAATAAGAAAATCTATGTATAATTTAATTAATATCAAAGCGTCACTGAAAATTTGATATCATTATTTTTAAGACCCGTATTTCTAATTCTTATAGCCATAAAGTACAGTGCTGCGTCACAAACTTTTAACCCGTTAAGGGTTTTTTGTATTGATATCATTACTTTTTAGGGGTTAATGATCAAAACGTAAAATTAAAGGAGCATGGTAATGAGTTATAACACTGTATTAAAAGTGTTGTTTTATAGGTCATACTCGAACAAAATAACAAACTAAATAAAATTTCAAAATTTTATAAAAAGTGATAAAAAAGATGGACACATGCAACATTATAAAGGCATAATATAGTACATTTTAAAAATGACAAAAATTTCTTATTTATATTTATTTCTTATTATAATTTTTTAGGTATAGATTTGATTTAAAAGAGAAAAATAAATAATAATAGAAAAATCTTTAAAAAGTGAAAATTTTATACTGGTAAATATTTAAGTAGTATAGTTTGTTATGAATTTAATTAAAAAAAAAAAATCTTAATCTATTCAAAATTTTATTATAGCTTAACATTTTGTAATTTATATATTATATATACTAGAAACTTAATGAGCAAATTAATTATTTTCAAATTCTGTTTTAAGAATTTTTTCAATCCGTAGTTCAAGTGATTTATCACCTAATTTTGAAAAAAATTACAAATATTTGCATATGATTATCATATTATTTGTCATTTTTATGAAAATAAAGGAAAAAATTTTTGTTGTTGCAATCACCTTTTAAAATAGAACCAATTTTGAAAGTTAACAACGTATCAGCATGAAAACAATGTAAATACAAAGAATATTTTTGATAAACAAATGTCATTTAAAATACAAGTACCTAAATAAATAACTCATTTAATATATATATTAAATAAAGAAAAATATTTTTTTTTTTTTGTGTTTATTTTTGACGCTTTCCGATAGATGGAGCCAAAACGATTATTTGATATTCAGTATTTCAGATGGAAGAGAAGAAATTCGTCCGCGAAACTGCCGCATCACGGTATTTTCGGAGTAAAAAATAGTTCGATTTTTAAACTGAGTTATAAAAAAAAACAAGAGTTTTCCTAGGGAAAAGGGAGATGTCAGGCACATCAGATAAAAGCGATTAATATCATATATAAATTAAACTAAATTCGCTCGAGCCATATTCGAGAAAAAATTCTTACACATTAGGCCGCCCATTTATAGCTTAAATGAGCCAATTCATATCTCGAAATATATTGCACGCAGAAATGTAGCGATTTCAGCGTAGGATCAGACAGAAGGTGAAAGACTATTTTGAAATTATCAGAACATAACCTCCCATATTTCCTGAGATATTAAGTGTCGGCTTTCAGCGGTTTCTTTGATCTTAAAATTCGTGTATATATAAGTGTCGCAGTTTCGTTCGTTTTTCCGTTTCCGCTGAGTGTCGTGGCGTTCGTTTGTTTTTGCGCTTGCGTCACTTGAGACTCTGCCGAGTCTCTTGATACACTGGCGGACAATTACTAAGGACGGATGACAATAGTTTAGTTGTTGTCATCCGTCTTAGCAATTGTCCACCAGTGTATATTGTTTTTCAGTGTTAAATTAATTCTTTTTCTCCAAATCAAATTCATGACCATAAAATTGCCGAACAGTGAAAAAAAAGGGAAAGGGGGGGGGGGGGAGTCCCGTGAAAACGGTTGGTGACTGGGCAAAATGGGATTCATATTCGGATTCATGAGGTCATTTTACATAAGAATCAGCAAGAATTGTATCAGGGCTCGAATTTATTTATTTATTTTTTTTTTTCAGCGCAGTGTGATCTTTCTTAGTCCTGTGCATGCAAACATCTTAAATGAGAGTATTCTGAAAAGGCTTTACAGAAAGATTCACAATTAAAAAGCTTTTTATCTGAAATAAAGCATAAAATATCATGTCCAAAAAAGAAAAAAAAAAAAAAATGATCATTTTATGGTTTTTAGTATTGATCAATAAATTAGTTTTAAATATCAGAAAAAAGTCATAAACAGCCAAATTGCGATGCATTTTTTTCTCCTTTTCTTTCTTTCTTTTTCTTTTCTTTTTCTTCTTTTTTTTTTTTTCCCCCTCCAGATCACGATTTGCATATTAAAAAATCTTACACTTTTTAGAATATTTTTCTATATATAACTAATGAATGGTTTTAATCCAGTGTGTGAGTGAGGTAGCTAAATCAAATGCGGTTTTTCAGAATATGCTTCTCGCCCCATATTTAAAAAATGTTTAGCCCTTTCTTGATGCAAATGCATGCGTTTAAATATAATTGCTTAGAAAATCCTTCCTTCCAATCTATCCAGATGGAGGACTTTCCTTTCAAGTGAAATGAGATACGTATAAAAATATAAAATTCGACATAAAATACGTCATTGTAAAAGTAACAAATACAAAGCTAAGTAATGTAATAATAATACTAATAATAAAATTATTTATTAAAAGAATTTAAAGCCTGTATTTATATCTATGTAATAGATATAAACTTCTGTAGAAAATGGAATTTAATTTAGGACAAAACGACTCTATTAATTACTCTGCTTCTTCCATGTGAAGATATGACGTAATTCCGTTATCCGTCGCGTTCCTTAGCAACGGTTAAAATATTCATTTATAAAATTTTCTTTCGTACTTTATCACTCAATTTTATTACTAAAACAGGTCTTACTATTTCTTTCAATATGCGATTTTACGGTGTCACAGATTGTAGTATTACCCTTTTATTTTCCTATATACTTCTTTTTATGTCGGGGGGAGGGGGGGTAATAAGTTCGAACTTTTATTTATTTATTTATTTTAATAAAATAAAATTTAATGAAATCGTACTACGGAAATTCAACAGCTTCAGTATAGAACGATATATATTGTGTATTAGTATTATTATTATTTAAATGCGTTGAAGAAAATATTACAAGAAAAGTTAACTTACATGTTTTTATTATGATTTTAGAAGGATGTGACTTATTAATTAACTAAGAAATTTATAAGAAAATATTTATAATTAACATTTTTTAAAATACTGAAAATAAAGTTTCTAAAATAATAATGGCGATTTTTAAAACATTAAACTAAATAGAAAAGAATTGATAAAAGAAATGGAAATTTCTGAAAATAAACAAAATTTGTTACATATATTTGGATTGTTGAAATTTTATTAAATCTATAAATATGTATATATATTCTATTCTATGATTCATGAGCTAAAACTAAATAAATAAATAAGTCTATAATATAAATTATGTCGAAAAGCAAATGCACGTGTAAACATATTTTAAAAGTAATTAAAATAAAATTGAGATAAATCGTGTTAAAAATTTGGGTTAGTTTGGGCATAGAATTCCTTGAAGAAATTTGAAAATTGGCACTGGAGTTGCTCGGATATTTCTCACCAAGATGTTTACTTACGCAATGGTGATATCCATTTTCATTCATCACCAAAATGGCAGAAAAAAATTAAAAGCAGCCAAGGAGCTCTTATGTCGAAGCTGAATCAAATTATTTTTAAGATATCAATTTAGTAACCGATGCCAGGGAATGAAACGGATTTACTACATGCCTTTATAGGGAAGAATAGATAAAATATGTTGTACTCAATAAAATTCTGCTTACAATGAATGTGCACAGTTTTTTTTTTTTTTTTTTTTTTTTTGTTAACTATTGTACATAGTATATATATATAATTTGATGAATCAAGAAAAGAAGAAATTTCTTCAGTTGGTTTAAATGCACAAAATGCGTAATAAATAAATAAATAAATAAATAAATAAAAATCTCAAAAACATTATTTAGCAACGATCCCCGTTACTTCATTCCTTTTGTAAAGCATCTATTAAACGTTTTTTCTCCATTTTTCAACGTTGCATATTTTTAATATATTCTTTAACTTGTTGACAAAAGAGAAGAAGGAAAAAAAAAAAAAAAAAAAAGGAAACGGAAAAAAGAGAGAAAGAGAGAAAAACTGCTCTTATTTGGTCTATTTTGTCAAAAAGCAATAGTCTTGCCCTCCTAAAAAAAACATAACACATTCACTTCGTGAAAGCAGTTGCCGTTTATGTAAAGAATATATTGTGGGTTATCTCTTGCTAAATGACTGAAAATTAAACACACACACACACACACACACACACAAAAAAAAAAAAAAAAGCTTCCCAGTAATATAAATTAAAAATTTATATAAACTAGTTAGTTGTGGGGCGACTAAGGCGCCCGTCGAAAAGTGATAATTTTATTTATTTCTCACTTCAAATAATTCATTTGCTAGCAAGCCCGTGTGAAATTTTCGCACTTTATTTACCTCTTCGTTACCTTTAAAATTTAAAATTATCATTATTATTTTATAGACGTCATTTTTTTCATATGCATGAGCAAATTTAATATTTAATATTTTAGATATATATATATATATTTTTTTTTTTTCATGTGAAAGCATATTTTATTTTATTTATATATATAAAAAAAAAAAAAAAATCTGGTGTGTCACTCACACGACTTTCTCTTACCCTGAAATTTAATACAATAAATACAGGTTGCAGATTAATAGGTAAGATAACGAGTACTGTTATGTAAACCTATGTTAAACAATTCATATTAGGCTTCTGAAGAGTTTTATATGATAATTAGTTCTGTGTGAGGGGGGCTATCGCCCCCCTCAACTCCCCGTTTCATTAATGCACCTACATTTATATAGAATTTAATTCGGTTATTAAAAAATAAGTCTGTTTTTAAAAAATAATTTATTAAAATTATTATTTAAAAAAATTATCTTTCATGATAATGCAGACGATTTACATATTAGAGAAGTAGTATAACACCAAATATCCAAAAAAAAACTCCATTTTATTCTCAAAATTAAAAAAAAAAAAAAAAAAAAAAAAAAAAAAAAGTACGATTTTTTTTCTGTTTTTTTTTTTCGTTAAAAGTAAAAAAAATCGATAACTTTGTTTTAAATTATCGCAGATCGATGGTTCAACCATTCGTTTTAAATGTATTGCCGAGCTCTTTTGAAAGATACCCATCATGAAAATTTACTCACCTCGAGGGGGGACTTCCCCCCCCCCCCAGGGGGGAGGCGAGGCTCCTACATACACAAAAAATTTTTCCCAGTTAACTATCTCTATTACAATATATATATATTCGTTTCATTTGGTTTAATGCAGTCTATAGACGTTAAACTCTATTTTCCTGCAATTTCCCCCATAGACGTAATGTATTACAATTCTCTTGATTGTCCCTGTACACAAACCATTAGCTTGATCTTAACGAAAAGCTTACTGTAGCATCCCTATATGATACACATTTAGAATACCAAGTTTGAACTTTCTGCCATAATTTGTTTTTGAGATATGCTGATAACAGACAGACACACAGACAGACACACAGACATACAGACAGACACACAGACAGACACACAGACACACAGACATACACACAGACCATTTGCTAAAAACAAGATTTTCGTATTCAGGGGACCTCAAAACGTGTAAATATAACATAATCTCGTGTTCGAAAATTTGACCGAAAAACAATACTTTCTCTACCTTATGGGTAAGAGAAAGTAAAAATGGCAACAGTTAAAAATTAAAATGTCTATTTTAAAGCTATGTATATTTTCATATTTTAATTAATTAAAAAGAATGTAATCAAAAATTCGTTACAAATAAGGTACAAAATAAACGGGGCAATTTTTCTGAATCCGTCGGATTAAACAGCTTACCGATCGAACAGTTAGGAAGATCTAAAAAAAAAAATTATCTCACGTAGGTTTTTAAGGAGTTGTGTCCAATTAAAATTAAAAAAAAAAAAAAAAAAAAAAAAAAAAAAAAAGAATAATATATATATATATATATATGTACAATTGTTATTTGTATTAACAATAAATTTGGTTTGCGAATACGTGGTTTTGCATAGTACTTTTACATAGAATTTTAATCCATATATTATATACATATAAAAAATTTATTAATGTGAAGAGGCTGGAACACCATCTCTATTTCATATCCATACATGCATATAATTTGTTCAGTGAGTAATATTTAATAAAATTATCGCAATTAAAATTTAATATCGTGAACGTAGTATTGCCACGCTATTTTTTCTAATAAATTACTAATGTTATGTGTGACGTGTGAGCGAATGCATGTTCTGAAAATTCGTTCATAAGAATGAGGGCCGGAAACAACTCTCCTCTTAATATACAAAAGGCATTTCAATTACTTTATCTTTCAAAATTAAAAAAAAAAAAAAAAAAAAAGAAAGGAAAGAAAAAAGAAAAGAAAAGAAAAAAAAGCTATACTTTAATTAACTGCTAGAAAAGTAACATTATATTTTATAAACATAGAATAGTGCTCTCTGTCTCCATCCGTCTCCATTGTTTAAATTCTGTATAAAACATTGTTTGCCCGTCTCTGCAACTGCATTACTTATTACTTATTTATTACTTTGTTTTATATTCGACACAAGAAAGTATTGGATTCGAAAAAATTTTCGACTTCCGGTTTTCGACGGATTTACACATTTTGAGATGTCTAGAGCAAGATTTGATCACTTTTAGAGAATGTCTGTCTGTTCGTCCGTCTGTGTGTGTGTGTGTGTGTGTGTGTGTGTCATCGTGCTTGTATGTCTCTTTTTTTTTTGTTCGGACATCACTAGAGAACGGGTGGATGGAACTCAACGGCACTTGGCAGAAACTTAGGTCTTCACCCAACTTAAAATTATATCTATCAAATTTTCAGAAAATAACCCCCCCCCCCCTTAAGGACAAAAGACAAAAACATGTTTGTCCGGGCATCACTTGAGAACGGCTGGACTGAATACAACAGCGCTTTGCTAAAATTTCGATCTTTATCCAATTTAAAATGATATCTATCAACTTTTCAGAAATTCCCCCCCGTTCCCCCCTGGGGGGCAAAAAACAAAAACACGTTTCTAACGGTATCACTTCAGAACGGCTGGACGGAATTCAACGGCGTTTGAAAGGAATTTAGGTCTTTACTCAACTTAAAATTATATCCATCAACTTTTGCGAAATCCCCTCCCGTTCCCCCAATGGGGGCAAAAGACAAAAACACGTTTGTCCGGGTATCAATTGAGAACGGATGGACGGAAATTAACAGCGCTTGGCTAAAACTTAGATCTTTATCCAACTTAAAATTGTATCTATCAACCTTTAAGAAATTCCCCCCTTCCCCCCTGGGGGGGGGGCAAAAGACAAAAACACGTTTGTCCGGGCATCACTTGAGAACTGTTGGACTGAATTCAACAGCGCTTGGAGGAAACATAGATCTTTATCCAACTTAAAATTATATCCATACACTTTTCAGAAAATACCCCCGTTCACCCCTTGGGGGCAAAAGACAAAAACATGTTTGTAAGGGTATCACTTCAGAACGGCTGGACGGAATTCAACGGCGCGCGAAATGAATTTAGGTCTTTACCCAGCTTAAATTTATATTTATCAACTTTTCCGAAATCCCCCCCGTTCCTCCCTGGGGGGCAAAAGACAAAACCACGTTTGTCCGGGTATCACTTCAGAACGGCTGGACTGAATACAACAGCGCTTTGCTAAAATTTCGATCTTTATCCAACTTAAAATGATATCTATCAACTTTTCAGAAATTCCCCCCCCCGTTCCCCCCTGGGGGCAAAAAACAAAAACACGTTTCTAACGGTATCACTTCAGAACGGCTGGACGGAATTCAATGGCGATTGAAAGGAATTTAGGACTTTACTCAACTTAAATTATATCCATCAACTTTTCCGAAATCCCCTCCCGTTCCCCCAATGGGGGCAAAAGACAAAAACACGTTTGTCCGGGTATCACTTGAGAACGGCTGGACGGAAATTAACAGCGCTTGGCTAAAACTTAGATCTTTATCCAACTTAAAATTGTATCTATCAACTTTAAAGAAATTCCCCCCCTTCCCCCCTGGAGGGGGGGGGCAAAAGACAAAAACACGTTGGTCCGGGCATCACTTGAGAACTGTTGGACTGAATTCAACAGCGCTTGGAGGAAACTTAGATCTTTATCCAACTTAAAATTATATCCATCAACTTTTCAGAAAATACCCCCGTTCCCCCCCTTGGGGGCAAAAGAAAAAAACATGTTTGTAAGGGTATCACTTCAGAACGGCTGGACGGAATTCAACGGCGCGTGAAATGAATTTAGGTCTTTACCCAGCTTAAAATTATATCTATCAACTTTTCCGAAATACCCCCGTTCCTCCCTGGGGGGCAAAAGACAAAAACATGTTTATCCGGGTATCACTTGAGAACGGATAAACGGAATTCAACGGCGCTTGAAAGGAATTTAGGTCTTTACTCAACTTAAAATTATATCTATCAACTTTTCCGAAATTCCCCCCCTTTCACCCCTGGTAGAGGGGGGCAAAAGACAAAAACCCGTTTGTCCGGGTATCACTTGAGAACAGCTGGACGGAAATGAACGGCGCTTAGCAGGAATTTAGACCTTTTCCCAACTTAAAATTATATCCATCAACTTTTCCGAAATCCCCCCCCCCGTTACCCCAATGGGGGCAAAAGACAAAATCACGTTTGTCCGGGTATAACTTCAGAACGGCTGGACGGAAATCAACAGCGCTTGGCTAAAACTTAGATCTTTATCCAACTTAAAATTATATCTATCAACTTTTCCGAATTCCCCCCCCCCGTTTCCCCATGGGGGGCAAAAGACTAAAACACGTTTGTCCGAGCATCACTTGAGAATTGTTGGACTGAATTCAACAGCGCTTGGCAGAAACTTAGATCTTTATCCAACTTAAAATTATATCAATCAACTTTTAAGAAATTCCCCCCCTTCCCCCCGTGGCGGGCAAAAGACAAAAACACGTTTGTCCGGGCATCACTTGAGAACTGTTGGAATGAATTCAACAGCGCTTGGAGGAAACTTAGATCTTTATCCAACTTAAAATTATATCTATCAAATTTTCAGAAAATACCCCCCCCCCCTTAAGGGCAAAAGACAAAAACATGTTTGTCCGGGCATCACTTGAGAACGGCTGGACTGAATACAACAGCGCTTTGCTAAAATTTCGATCTTTATCCAACTTAAAATGATATCTATCAACTTTTCAGAAATTCCCCCACCCCGTTCCCCCCTGGGGGGCAAAAAACAAAAACACGTTTGTCCGGGTATCACTTGAGAACGGCTGGACGGAAATTAACAGCGCTTGGCTAAAACTTAGAGCTTTATCCAACTTAAAATTGTATCTATCAACTTTTAAGAAATTTCCCCCCTTCCCCCCTGGGGGGGGGCAAAAGACAAAAACACGTTTGTCCGGGCATCACTTGAGAACAGTTGGACTGAATTCAACAGCGCTTGGAGGAAACTTAGACCTTTATCCAACTTAAAATTATATCCATCAACTTTTCAGAAAGTACCCCCGTCCCCCCCCCTTGGGGGCAAAAGACAAAAACATGTTTGTAAGGGTATCACTTTAGAACGGCTGGACGGAATTCAACGGCGCGTGAAATGAATTTAGGTCTTTACCCAGCTTAAAATTATATCTATCAACTTTTCCGAAATCCCCCCGTTCCTCCATGGGGGGGCAAAAGACTAAAACACGTTTGTCCGGGCATCACTTGAGAACGGCTGGACTGAACAGGGGAGCAGCCCACGCTCACCGCTCGAAGAGCGGTGTTGAGCGCTTCCAGAACCGAGGTTCACGTGGGCTGTCCCGAGAAGAACCCCTACAGACCTGCCTGACGTTTATTTAAAAAGCAAGAGGGTTTTACATAGGCATCGCCAGGCATGAAGCCTTACCGCGACAAGGGGCGATGGAAAACAACATAGAAAGAGTACATGGTCATCGCTTGGCTGAAAGCCACCTCGCGATATTGGGCGATGATAATTTTAGATGGATTGTGCCAGGCCCTTTAGGCCTCTCGCGACAGACGGCACTAGATGAGTTTTCACAACTCTTGATGTGTACTAGAGAGTTCAAGTTTGACTAGAATAGTCCAGATGATACAATTGGATGACAACATGGGTGACAGTATTGCAGAATAACTGTGCAGAAAACTGATTTTGCAGGGTAATTTGGGTAACAGAGGAGAGAATGAGAGAGTTAGGATTGTTGATAATTTAAACTATAGAGTTTATTTAGTTTTTAAGAGAGGTTTTAGTAAGAGGCTTCCTTGCAAACCGATTTTTGTTTTGGTGAAGGGTATTTTGAAAAAGGGTGGGAGGATAAGTAGCTTCATTTGGGAAGAAGATTAGCTGCCAGTGGAATAGTTATTAATCAGTCAAATTGGTTATGTCCATTAACAGAGAGTAAATATTGTTTAGTTTTTTTAATTAACAGTTTTCTGGTTAAGATATTTTCAAGCCAATTATTTGGTCTTGGAGAGGGATTTCTGAAATGGAACTGTTGAGTTAGGGGGCAAGAGAAATAATAATGTTCGGGAGTTCCCTCCTCACCGCAGGGACACAGGGGAGAGCGTCGGCGATGAAACTTGGAGAGGTAAGATTGAAAGGGGCCATGGCCTGTTAAGAAAGCCGTTATGGGAGGAGTTAGAGTCCATGAATTTGTTGAAACCTGTGGGATTAGGGAGAAGGTATATCTACCCTTCTCGGAATTTCGCCACAGGTCTTGCCATTTTAAAATGAAGATTTGTTTCAGTTTTGATTTTACGTAGGAGGGAGGGGCAGGAGGAGATGGTTCTTTTACTGAGAATTCTGTGGCTTCTTTGGCCAGGGAATCAGCAAGTTCATTACCGACTACTCCCTTGTGGGCAGAAACGTGTGCCAGGGTAAAGTTAAGGTTAGGGTTCATTAGAATTTCTTTTATTTCCAGGACTTGTGGGTGTCTGTTCCGATGGCGAGCAATGGCGAGCAGGCTCGAAAGACTATCACTATAAACACTTAGTTGTTGTTGTTGATTATGATTTACGACCGCCCAGTCAAGGGCTTTTTTAATTGCGTAGAGTTCTGCTTGGAATACTGAGTTGTAGTCCTCGAGCCTACCCGCCCACCGATAGGCTTCGCTGTCGCCTTCAAGAACACAGAAAGCTGAGGCAACTCCAGCCTCGGTCTTAGAGCCATCCGTGTAGATCGCCACCGGGACAGAAGGTGAGAAGCTATTTTTTGAACAGTTTGTTATTAGAGGAGCTACATCCAAACCTGGGTGAATTGCCCAACTGCAGGTCAGGGGCTGGATGGGAGTTTGGGGAAAGACTATGTTAGTGAGCTCTTGGTCGTTTAGTTGTAGGATTTTAGTTTTAGTATAGGTTTGGGCGACCTGCAAGTGGGCATGGGGAATCCCAGTGATAACGGTGAGGGCATCAGTGGAGATGGTTTTATACCCTCTTGCAATTTGCAGGAGGAAAGGGCGTTGAGCGGAGTCAAGCGAAGCTCTGGCGTCAGATCTTAACTCCCCAGATGCCTGCCCCATAAGTTATTATTTTTTCAATTATTGTTTGATACCATATTTTAAGGAGAGAGGTGGAGATACCCCACCTCTTTCCTACCATCTTAGTTGAGTTGTGGTAATGACTTAGTGTTTTGAGTTTAAGGTCCTTTACATGGGGCAGCCAGTTGAGGTGTCGGTCGAAGGTTATTCCCAGAAGCTTCATGTGATCAACATGCTGGACACTGATACCATCAATCCGCATCTTGGGATTTCTCTTTTTTAGGGATCTGGGGAAAGCCAAAGTTAGGGCCTTGGTTTTAGATGGTGAGAGTTTGAGGTCAAACTCTTTAAGGAGCCTGCTAAATAAGGAGAGTGCTTCCTGGGCCTGGTCCTCCAGATCCTTCCTGATACGGCCCGTGAGAATCAGGGTGAAGTCGTCCGCATAAGCGAATGTCGTAAAGCCCTCAGAGTTCATGCGCTTTAGCACGCCGTCAGCTATGAGATTCCAGAGAATCGGGCCGAGGCACGAGCCCTGGGGGCAGCCTTTAGTTTGGGGAAATTCTGTGTTTCCCTCGCCCCAGTTAATGATGATTTTCCTTTTTGAAAGGTAGGAGCGAATGACTCCAGCCAGGTTCCCCGGGCAGTTGAGTTCCTGTAGTGCTTTGTGAATATGGGGCCACTCTACATTATCAAAAGCACCCTTAATGTCCAAAGAGATGATGGTGGTGTATCTAGAGGCATTACAGCTTACGGCGCAGGAATCTTTAATGGCTTGTAAGGCATGTTCGCATGATCTGCCCTCTCTGAACCCAAATTGGTTTGGATGGAGAAGTTGATTTGTTTCTAGGTGATAGTTAAGCCGGGTTACGATTAATTTCTCGAGCAGTTTTCCTAGGGTAGGAAGGAGGCAGATCGGTCTATAAGATGTGGGCTCAGAGGGGAGTTTCCCTTGCTTCAAGAAATACACCACCTCACCCCTCCGGAGAATTTCTGGGAAATAATTTAGTCTGAGGCATTGATTGGTCCATAGTAGGAATATTTGTGGGATAGTGCTATGAATGTTTCGTAAGATTTTAAAATCAATGTTATCTGGACCTGGTGCTTTATTAATGTTGAAGCTGTAAAGAGTGGATTTAATCTCGGACTCCGTGAAGGGAACATCCGAGGGAGCCGAGAAGGAAGGTTCTTGAAATAGTGGGTATTGTGTTTTGGGGAATAGAGTGCTAGTTAGGAATTCCAGGTTGTTGCGCTTGGAGGAAAGAGCTGGAGGTCTTTCTAGTTTCAACTCTGTGGGGGTGAAAAACTTACTACTATAGAATTTTTGAGCGGTGCCGAATATTTGTGTTTGAGTGGAGCAAAATTTTTTCCATGCGTTGTGTTTAGTGGAATTGATTTGTTTTTTGAAGTTGGCCGAATGCTGTTTGATTTTTAGTTTATGTTGTGGTATAAGTGTGGGGTCTAGGTATTTTAACTGTCTTTTCATTGCTGTCAATTTGTTACGCATGGTGCGGAGCTGGGGAGTCCAGAAGGTATAGGTGAAGCGACGTCCCGACTTTTTCAGCCTGAAAGCCGAAGTGGCAGCAGATTGAATGGCGGCTATGAAATTTAATGTGAAGTTTTCTAGTTGGTTAGTGTCCTTTATTGAGCTTAAGTTTTCCAATAGGGGGTGAGCGAGGTTTAACATTAATTTATTGAATTTATTAAAGTTTCCGCGTTTGGTTGCGAAACGTTTTGATTGGGTTATGGAGGGTTTAGAGTTAAGGGAGAAGGTGATATAGTTGTGATCGGAGTTATTAAAGATGTCCAGGACTGTCCAGTCATTCACCCTGGCATAGGTCTTGGGGTTACACAATGTGAAGTCCGGCCAGCCCTGGGCATCGCGCTTTTGGACGGTTGGTGCTGAATTCTCTATGTTAGCCATGCAGATGTTGTTGGACGCGATGAATTCAATGAGGCTGCGACCTCTGATGTCCTCAGTGGGTGAGCACCATAGGGGGGAGTTAGCATTGAGGTCGCAGCCGCAGACAAAAAGTTTACGTTGAGAGATTAAGTGCTGCCACTCCAAAAGACAAGCCTCAAAGTCCGCAGACGGGGCGGCGTAGGCACTTCCAAGGGTCAGTTCACCCTCCCTCGTGGTTAGTGTAATGAAAACACAATGTTCCCCAGTTAAAAGGTGTGTGAAGTTTAGGTTGCTATTTGTGATTATGATGTGTGCTGTATTCTTTTTTGAGCTGAAACTAACCCAGGAAGAGGGGAAGCCATACAGACCACTCCCAACGGTGCAGTAGGCATCCTGCAACAACCCGATATCTATGGAGTTTTTCTCCATGAAATCCCGGGCCGTCAAGTTAGCCGCCTTGCACCCGTTGAGGTTGATCTGCATGAATTTTAAACTGTTGAAATTGTCTGTGGATGACGAATTAGGAGAGGATGTAGACTCTTGGGAAGGAGAGGAGAGATCTTTGGGTTTTTTCTTTCTTGATTTTGCCATTTAAGAGAGAGAAAAGAGCGAAAAAAAAAAAAAAAAAAAGGGGGGGGCAAAGAGGGAAATGAAATGATTTACCCTTGTACTCCTTGAGCTTCTTGAGTTTGACCGAAAGGACCCGATGGCATAAGGTACCGCTGGTTGCCTTCATAGTAACAGTTTGGTGCTAGGTTGGAGCTTCCTTCTCTGAAGAAGTTAGAGGATTGTCCTTGTTGGGAGGCATTCTGGTGTGGCATGAAGAGTGAGAAGGGGTTGAAGAGCCAGGGGAAGGGACTTGGAGGAGCTTGGAGACTTGTTGACTGCCTGCTACGTTGCGGTCTGGAGTTTGAGTAGAAGTTAGATTGTCTAGTTGCGCTTGCATTTGCTGACTGTTGCATGCGGGGTGGTGGTTGGGTGTTTTTGGAGTCTGTAACATTGAACTTTTTATCCAGTGCTTCTCTGCACCTCCTATATTCCTCCTCGTGAACCGGGCAGGAAGGAGAGTATGCAGGATGGTTCGAGTTGAGGGGGCGAATGCCCTTGTTTGCGTTCTTTAGATTTACTCTGGCACAGTTTATACAGCTGGGCTGTTCCTGGCAGTTGTTGTTACGATGCTTTTGAGCACAGTGTGAGCAGTAAAGTTCCTGATTACAGTGTGATGGGGTGTGCTCAAAACTTTGGCAAGTTGAACAGCGGGAAACCTGTGTATGTGGCTTTATCATACACCGCATTAGGCCTAGTGGTAGAAATTTGAGTTTTATTATGGCTTCAGCGATGGGGAGTGGTGCTTGGAAGATGCAGTTGTTAAGTCCCTGCACTTTTGAAGGAGACTGTCTGATGAGCTTTAGTGCGGAATTAGTGGATTGTGTAATGTAGCCCAGATCTTGTAGCTCTGATTTGATTGCATCTTCGGACAGCTCCTCTGGGACTCCCAGGACGATGAACCTTAGTTGTGGGCTTGGCTTCGTCTTGAAGGTGAGATTTTCTGTGAGGGCTTGGTTGCTTGAATAATCCTGGATCAGGGTTTGCGCTTCTTCCTTGGTATTGCAGATGATATCCAAGGAGCGTCTGTAGGTGTTGTATTTTATTATTTTAGCTGCCGTTGCAACTCTTGTGTTTCGCATGAGCTTTAAGATTTCAAATCCGCTTAGTGTAGAGTCCTTGGATGTGATGTATATGGTGCTTTGTGTTTTGTTGTAAACGTTGAGGGCTTTGGAATTGTTGCTGAACGACGTTAATTGGGGAGGGCGGCTGGTTGGAGTGGTGTGATGGTGTACTGAATGGTGAGCTTCTTCCAGAGATGGGAAGGCGGGGTCTGAGGCTGCGATGGGCTGTTCGTTGAGTGCAGGCTGTGCTGGGAGGACGTTTTCATTAACTGGTTGTTGCTGTGTGGAAGAGGTTGAGGGAGAGTCGTTGGCTTGTGGGTGAATGTGTTTTGTGATTTTTCTAAGTATCTTGTCTTGCTGGGCTGAGATGTGGTCGAGTTTCTCATGGACTTGTTGTTGGTGGTTCTTTAGGATGTCCTGTAAGTTTAGCGTGTGTTGAGGTTCGGAATCTGGATCTTGGGGATTAGTTGATGTGCTGTTTTCTGCTTGCGATTGAATGCTGGTGGTTGGTGCTTCTTCTGTAGATGGTGGTTCCATGTTCGTGTAGGTTTTGAGTCTGGCCATCTTGTGGATCGATCTTATTCGCAAGAAGGCTCTGTTGAGTAAGGCCAGAGGTGCTCTACTACCCTTGGCTCGGACTGTGGCTATAATTTCCATTGCTGCCTTTGTGACAGCGACTATGGATTTGTATTCTTTAAAGTCTTTGCGCGGGTTAAATGAGTCCTTTGATGGGGTGCTGTTGGTTTTCAGGAATTGTTGAGGAGTCATCTGTGAGATCTTCGATTTTTTCTTGCGATTCTTACGGGTTTGTGACCTTGTCGAACACCCTGATTTGAAGGAGTGTGTAGAGTTGTCAGATGAGGTCGAGGAGTCGGAGGCATCATCCTGATCCTCATTGTTATCAAGCACTGCATGAAGTTCTTCTTCTGAATCCGTCATCTTTCAATCTTACGGAGCAGAATGGCAGGTTTGAAGATAGCCTTGAAAAAGGCTTTTTGAGTTTTAGATTCTGTTATCCAAGGAATGAAGTGGGTGGAAAAGATTCTGATTTGAACAATTGAAGTGAATTAACGGAGGAGGCTCGCCGAAGCCCTCGTACCATACCATATTTGTGGGAGAGATTAAAAAAAAAAAAAAAAAAAAAAAAGGGGCAAGCAAAAACCAGGAGCCTAGACTCCCGAGAATAAATAAGAGAAAATGTTTTTAGATTTGAGAAAGTTTAGATTTGTTACCATCCGACTAGGGCTTTAGAGGAAAAGAAAAAAAAAAAAAAAAAGAAAAAAAATTCAGAGGGGGGAGACCCAAGTGGTTAAGGAACAAACCCGACACAACACTACAAGCAACAAAACAACGAAAAAAAAAAGGGGGGGGGGAGGAGGGAGTGGTGGCGAACACCAACAGCTACTAGGACAGTAAACTTAGAAAGGTATTCAGTTTTTAATTTTAATTTTTTCTTTCTTTTTTTTTTTTTAATCATAGAAGAAATTTATTCTCAATAAAAGCATAGGAATTAGTAATTAAGAAGCAAAACTGCATTAATTTGCTAAAGTTATGAAGTTAAGATTGCATTTTATTACGTTTAATTCTCTGCAATGTACAAATATGTTTTAAATATTTTGAAAATTTTGAAAATGTATCTAAAAGTGGTGCCATCTGTAGGGTCGGATTTTAGTTAATGCGCACAAACTATTATTATTTATATATTTTAATTTATATTAGCTAATTGTATTAATAGATTTTATTAAATATTTTAAATTAATATATTTATAAGGATACAAATGAAATTTATATACAGCTGTACACTAAGTTTTTTATTTATTATTATTATTATTTTTTATTTATTTATTTATTTATTTATTTATTTATTTATTAAGGTCAAAAGTAAATGAGTAAATAAATAGAACGAAAAAAATGATTATTTTATTTTAAATTATTATTATTATTATTATTATTATTATTACTTTTTTTTTTTTTCTAAAGATCGGGAAAAAAAAAAAAAAACTTCTTTTTTTCCCCCTTTTTCTTTCCTTTTCTTCTTTTAATTAATACAGTATTTAGAATACGAACAAGGTATTTAGTATTACATGTACTTCTTTAGTTTTGAAATCAGAATTCATCTTAAAAATTGTTATTTTGATGATCACAAAAGAACAAAAGTAAAAAAAAAAAAAAATTTGGGGGGGGGGGTTAAAAATTAAATGCATAAATAAATAAAAATTGTAAGTATTTAAATGAATAATAAAGAGAGAGAGAAAAAAAAAATGAAATATAAATAAATAAAAATTATTATTATTATTATTATTTTTTTTTTTCTTAAGATAAAAAATAAATAAATAAGTAGGTTCCCCTTTTCTTTTCTTATTGTTTTCTTTTTTTTTTTTTTTTTGATAAAATTACTGTTAAGAAATTGTTTAAAAATATGTTTAAGGAATTCGCGGGAAAGTTATACGAACTTCTATAACTTAAATTAATTAGAAAAATGAAGGGAATTAAAACATAAAATAAAATGAAGAAGGTTACAAAATAATTAAGAATCAATGAAAAATATAGATGGCGCCACTATTTTTTCTTATTCAGAATTATTTTATTAAAGTAATTTTATCTATCATAAATTTAAAATGGTAAAATAAACAATTTAAAATACTGAGAAGAAAATTTTGTTTTCAAAATACAACTAGAAATCTCTTTCAATTATTCATATTCATTTATTCGCATAAAACGAGAGCAATATGGTAAATTATTACTGATTTAAGCTAAGTATTATAGTCAGTGGAGAATCATTACACCATAAAAGATGACAACCAATCAGCAACGTCGAACCGCATCCCCGAGCAAAGGAAGCAAACTTGCATCCGGGGCGGGGATAG
Organism: Salticus scenicus; assembly: GCA_963930645.1. NCBI lineage: Eukaryota > Metazoa > Arthropoda > Arachnida > Araneae > Salticidae > Salticus > Salticus scenicus. The sequence goes on from OZ005662.1 coordinate 32,499,376, forward strand.
GCAAGTACCTGTACATGAAAACTTGTAACTTAACAGAAATGCGCAAGGCACGTGGGGAAAACAAATTTAAGAATAAGCTATCATTTATTGGGTATTATAAATAAAAATTGGCAAAATACGTAATTGAGGGTCAGCAATGGTCTTCAGGTCGTGATTGTGGACTGGAAAATATTCCGTTTTTAGGTTTTAGAGAGATTTTAAATGTAAAAAGCATTCTAAAATAAAGTTTTTAAAATAGAGAAAAGCAATCAGCCATGTTGAAAGCCATTGCTGAGGGAAGCATAAGTTATAAATTATTATTTATACATTTTATCAATGAACCACTTGGGCTGGAAATTTATGAATGGTAACAAAAGACAGATAATAACTTTAGGAAAAGAAAATGGTATGGTACATAACTCCGACTCACCCCTTTTCCTATTCTTTTAGCCGGCCATCAGGAGCGCAAAAACTCACGTCTTGTCTCTTTAACCAACGTCTAACGTCTATCAGAACGGCTGGACTGAATTCAACAGCGCTTGGCAGAAACTTAGATCTTTATCCAACTTAAAATTATATCTAGTAACTTTTAAGAAATTTCCCCCCCTTCCCCCCTGGGGGGCAAAAGACAAAAGCACGTTTCTCCGGGCATCACTAGAGAACTGTTGGACTGAATTTAACAGCGCTTGGAGGAAACTTAGATCTTTATCCAACTTAAAATTATATCTATCAACTTTTCGGAAAATATCCCCGTTCCCCCCCTTGGGGGCAAAAGACAAAAACATGTTTGTCCGGGATTACCTAAGTTCCCCATACCTATAGTATGATGAGGAACTAAACTATATATATACTAGCTGACCCGACAAACTTTGTTTTGTCATATAAATTATTTCTAGAGAATATTTTGCTAGAAAAAAATAACTAACTTATTGTAAGTGTGTAAGGATGTGGTATATAAGTGGAAGATGTATGGAGCGCTGTGAACGGTGAAAGAATATAAAAATAACAAAACACCAATCATTTATTTTCTTAATTTATTAAAATTGATTCTTTAAAATTATATACATATCGCTACTTATAACAATATTACTAAAAAACAATATCAATCCCTTAATGCAACAGAGTGTACAATATTTTTTGTTATCCCATCTTTCGCCAATACAAACAAACTGGATGGTTTGCCCACTCGAGAGCCACGTATAATTGTCCGTGTGAAAAACATGATGTGCTCAAATCTAAGCCACAGACAGACATCGTTTGGCCCTGAGACTTATTGATAGTCATTGCAAATGCCAATCTAATTGGAAATTGAGGGCGTTTAAATTGAATTGGCATATCCGTGGGTATAATAGGGATTCGCAGTAGTAATATATTTTCACCTCGGAATTTGTCATTTAAAATGATGGCTTCGATAACATTTTTCATTAATTTTTTTATGACTAATCGCGTGCTGTTGCACAACCGTTGTGGGTTCAAATTACGAAGCAAAATAACCGGAGATCCAACCTTCAGTTGTAAAATATGCGGTGGCATGTCTGGCAAATCCAATGATTTTAAAAACTTTGTTGGATAATTTACAGCTTCGGTGGCATCGCAAACTGTATCATTAGATTTGTATGACACCAAGTCTCCTGGTAACAAATGTTGTATCTTGAGATTCAATTCGTTGACGTCCACATTTTTTGCTGCTAAAATTGCTCTTTCTGCCAGCCACTCATGATTTGTGTATCGTCTGTGTATATCGGAAAATATCTGGTCAATAAGAGCATCTTGAGAATCAATGATTGTGCAGAAATCGGTCGGTAATTTTATGCATCCAGTTTCATCTGTAGTAACTTTTCCATCGCCGATATCTAACAATTGTTTTGAGAATGTTTCAGCGGATGGATCTTGAAGCTTTTGAACGCACAAATTTACTTTCAGTTGTACTTTTTCAACATTACGCCACAATGACGATGATTTTAAGCACGCGTTGATCTCATCAGCGTTTGTTGTACGCGGAATAACGGGAAGTGCTTGTCTGAAATCACCTGAAAAGAGTAACAGAGTGCCGCCAAATAGTTTGTCGTTGTTTTTTATATCTTTCAATGTCCTGTTCGACGCCTCAATCGAATGTTTGTGTTCCATAGTGCATTCATCCCAGATAAGAATTTTACACTATATCAGCACTGGGGCCATGGACGATTGTTTTTTTATGTAGCACACTGCGTCTGGGTTATTTTGAATATTTAGTGGCAATTTAAATAATGAATGAGCTGTTCTGCCTCCATCCAATAAAGTTGCCGCAATGCCAGGTAATGCAACAGCCAATGCGATGCCATTATTTGATCGTATTTCGACGAGAATTAGCGAAATAAGGAATGTTTTGCCAGTTCCACCTGGTGCACCCAAAAAAAAAAAAAAAAAAAAAAAAAAAAAGAATCCACCGTGTCCTGCCAAAACTGCGAGCATAATGCGGTCGTAAATGGTTCTTTGTTATTCATTCATTAGTGGGATATTGCGAGCAACAATCGCTGCCATTTCTACAGTATTGTATTGTAGTTCACGATTCAATTCAGTGCTTATTAAATCAGATGCATTTCGATTTGTTGAATGCATACCGAAGTGACTGAGTGGTAAGTTGGCAATGATAATGCAAAGATCTTCAATAGCAATCAATGCTTCATTGTACATAGCGTCACTGAATACTATCGTTAGATCGTTGCACCGTGAACGATGTTGATGCAATATACCATCAGTCATTGAATCTTTGTGATTATCCCACAAGGTCTCTGCTCGGGCCGGGAAACATGTAGTCAACACTATAGCGAATAGTAGACGAATTTGTTTTGCTGTACAGTTCAGTCCTACTTCAGCAAGCATACACTCCCACTGGTTGTCGTCTTCCAGCAAGCCGAGTGCAAGGCATGCATCTTTATACGTTGGATACTGTTGTCCATTCACTTTACGTAAATCTTGAAATGACAAAGGGCCGATGACATTAACCAATAACAGTCGAAGATAAAAGTACTCAGTCTGCCTTGGATTGACTGTAAATACTCGTCCCAAGGTGTTTGATTTGAATAAACCGGGACATGCATCAATCGGCGTGCCTTGCTTGCGGGGCATCCATTCTTTTTGTTGGAGCCCATGTGAAATAGCGTGGTACTTCTGAATAGAGTAATGTCCGTGCAAAAGCACCAAAAGCATCCGCACTATTACACAATTCAAAAAATTCGGTGAGTGTAGTTTTTGGTGGATTTATAGCACGATCAATCGCTGTCTCGCTCGTGAAATATACGCGCTGGCCATTTTCAAGATGGACGGCTAAATGAAGAACTGATGGATCCCGTTCATGAATTGGGAAACCAAATATATGCCAAACAGCTTCATTGTAGCTGACGTACCGGCCAATTTGGTAAAGTGTTATTTTATCGTTGTTATTCACCGGAGGAGCATTCACATTGGTATTTTCACCTCGAAATACAGCCATATCACTTCCTTTATTCACATACTTGCTAATGTATTTGATGCTCTTCACTGAACTGCAGAACTGAACATTAATATGAGCACCAAAAATAAATTAAAAAATCTGGCGTACAGACAATAGCAAGAAATTCAAACTTCTTCACACACCATAAATCTTAAATCAGCACAACTGGTTTCGAAAGGACGTAGTCTTTCTTCATCAGGTGCAAACACGTGCAACTGCCTTGGAGGCAAAAGCAAGACTGAAAGCAGGACAAAATCCAGAGGGGGAGGAGCAACACAAACAACCAATAGGAAGCAACATGCAGGACAGGACCAAACAAAGAGGAACACACGTACACACACACCACAAAATGAGGAGGGAGGAAAGGAGTAAAAAATTATTTTTTTTTTCAATAATATTAAACTAATAAGTAAATTTAATAAAATTTATCCATTAATTATTATTATTTTTATTTAAATTAGAATTATTTTATTATAACTAATATGATGTTATAAACATAATGAAGGAAATTATTTAATTGAATTAAACAAATTTTTCCAGGCTGTAGACAGCAAAGTGGAATCAGATTTTTCATTGACAATTTTATCACGATTAAGGTAAATAGCTAAATTTTCTAAAAAATCCAGTTCGGAAACGCGTTTGGCATGAAAGATAATTTTGGCACTCTTAAAATTAAAACTATGAATGATAAAATTCCCAACTGTGCTTCGCAATAGAAGATTTAGAAATTTCTTGATTAACAACATACCGATAATGTTCACGTAAACGACATTAACTGGATTTTTTAGAAAATTTAGCTATTTACCTTAATCGTGATAAAATTGTCAATGAAAAATCTGATTCCACTTTGCTGTCTACAGCCTGGAAATTTTTTTTTAATTCAATTAAATAATTTCCTTCATTATGTTTATAACATCATATTAGTTATAATAAAATAATTCTAATTTAAATAAAAATAATAATAATTAATGGATAAATTTTATTAAATTTACTTATTAGTTTAATATTATTGAAAAAAAAAAAATAATTGTTTACTCCTTTATTCCCTCCTCATTTTGTGGTGTGTGTGTACGTGTGTTCCTCTCTGTTTGGTCCTGTCCTACATGTTGCTTCCTATTGGTTGTTTGTGTTGCTCCTCCCCCTCTGGATTTTGTCCTGCTTTCAGTCTTGCTTTTGCCTCCAAGGCAGTTGCACGTGTTTGCACCTGATGAAGAAAGGCTGTCCTTTCGAAACCGGTTGTGCTGATTTAAAATTTATGGTGTGTGAAGAAGTTTGAATTTCTTGCTATTAATATGAGCATTGAATGTTTTGCTCAGCAGAGGCGAATATGGGACCACCCAACGGTTATCAATGTCAATATCTATGTTGTTGACATAGATGACCGCCATAGATGATAAGATTGTCCGTCATTATCGGGATTTCTTCGACGATATATTGGATATCCGTCAACATTTGTGATCGTGAAATTTTTCGGAAAACTTTTAGTACATTTTCCATCTACACAAATAATAATGGCCTAAAAATTCATTTTTCATTTTAACATAAAATAATTCCGTCGGATATTGACGATTTTTTTAAAAGAATATACCATTTTAACTAATTTTAACATTTTAACAATATTAACGTTGAAAAAATATTTTAAACACTTACGGTTAAAAATTCATTTTTCATTTCAACATTAAATAAATTCTGACATCGTGTTTACGATTCTAAAATATTAACTTTGAAAAAATATTTTAAACACTTCGTAAGATACGGTTAAAAATTCATTTTTCATTTCAACATTAAATAAATTCTGACATCGTGTTTACGACAACTAATGCCATCTAGGTGGAAAAGTTGTTGAAAGAGTTGGTTAAAAATTAATTAAGAAAGAACTAATTAAGTTACAACTTTCATTTGTAAATCTAAACCATTCTCGAATCCACCTGAAGACACACAAAAAATTTCATTAAACTCAGTCCAGCCGTTTAGGAGGATTTCAGTGACATACACACGCACAAAAGAAATATATACATAAAGATATGATATATATATATATGTTTTATACTCTTCAGACTAAAAAAAATTTAAGTCAAATTGCTTTAAATATCCAAAATTTTGTCATATATAATTACTTACAAATGTGTAAATTGAAACATAATGATCATATATTAACAGCCTTTGTTAATAGTGGAAAATTTAAATTAACTTGAAATTCATTTGAGATTTTCGTGTTGTAGCTTGAAATAAAACATTATGTAAATTTTTTATTGAATAATAAGCTAAAAAGAACATAACAGTTTACATATGAAGATATAGAAATCAATTATCGGAACGCTCTTTGTATGTTCTTGGAAAACCGGTTAAGATGCTCTGGTTTAGAAAAAAGTTCAAATTGATTAAATTAATAATTAACTCATCATTGACGCCCGATTTTTAGCATAGCATATACATTAATATTAAAAAAAAAAATTACAATTTTCCGTCCATAAACTTTTTATTACACGGGTTCGATAAAATTTATGAACAAACATTTTCAGTTCTACGTGCTAAATTTATTTAAATATATTGAATTTAAATAAATACATTTTTTGACTGCAATTTTTATGACTGTAAGAGCGAAAAAGCACTCTATAAAATTCTTCCTGAAGCAAAACCGGCTACATGTAGAGTCGAGTGCCACGTTGTGAGATTAAAATGATTCATATACAATCTATTCTTAAAAATATTTTTTAAATTTCTTCCATAAATTCATTTTTACTCGCTTTTTAATCTAATGATACTTTCAAATACCGTCGGTTGATGAAGGGTTAAAACAATGCAGGTTATAAGGTTTTCAGCAAACAATAAAAAAGAAAAGAAAAGAAAAGAAAAACAGACGAATTTGTGTTTCGTTATTTGTAAATTTGTGCATTTGTTATGTTTCAGTATTAGTAAAAATTTACACATTACAAATTAGTCATGCAATTCAAGTTTATTGAACACTCAGATACATGGCTGTAGCGAAACACTTAAGCAAGTTACATTTTGCACTTGAGGGTTCCTTTATGACTTGACAAAAGATACCATAACATAAATTTTAATCAGAATACAGATGGGTGGAAACATTTTCTTTTCGTGACACAAAATATAGTGACGTATAATGATTTACACTCAATACACTGAATTTAACATCAAAGCTTGCCTATAACCAAAGTGTTAGTGATGTCTAATAAATGTTGTAATTTTATAAAAGCAGTTATTGTTAGTTCTGCAGAGAAACAATGTGTACATTTATTTATCAATTTTAAATATTTAAAGTGTGTATTTTGCAAATTTTTATACGTTTTGACTACAGAAAGTATGTGCTTATGAATTCTAATACATCATCATGATTATATTCTTCGTTTTCTCTTTTCTAGGAAAAAAAGGAGATAAATTGCTACCCGCTAAGTGAAGTATGTGGCATTAAGTTTCGTATTTGTATGAATATGTGTTTATAAGTATTTTTTACGTAGTGTTAGTTTAGGAATCTTTTAGAGAATCTTGTATCAAAAACCAGGAGGTTAACCCAGCCGCTCCATTTAAAAGCAGTGTAAAATATAATAAATGAATAATTGAAGTTAAGGCTTGGCTAATCAAGCCAGTCACTGAAGTTAATTATTTCGTTGCTAATATATTTATTTTATTTCAATTTTTAAATTAAATTTAAACGTGAAAACTTATGGTCACAAAGTTGCTCTAATAGGAACTTCTGTTTTTAGAAATTTTATAAAAATGGTTTCCGCAAGATATTATATTTACAGAACTTTTATTAAAAAGTTCTTTTGACATAAGTTCTTGGGTAACTTACGTACAAGTTATTTTGATCTTGTGGAATTTTATGTTGTAACAATAATTTTAATTGTAAAAGATCTTAGGAAGCGCTTAAACTGGAACATTTTTAAGTAAGTTCAAAATTTTTTTCGAATACTAATCATCACGTTTATTATGCAATTCATTTTGCTTTAAAAATGGGTCTCTACGACAAAATTCTTCAATATCCGAAAAGTTCAGAATTTTTTTTTTTTCTAACCTTTCTTTAAAAAATGTAAGTGAAGTGTACAGCTACTTTCAAGCTTTTTCTTCTCCATTTTTACATAAATGACCGTTTATAATCAACGTCGCTAGTAGAACAGATTTACACATTATGTTAAATGGAGTTTCTACTTCCTCTTTTGGTTTATTGATAGCGAATTTAATAAGAAAACTAATAAATAAAATAAAACAAGAGAAAATGATTAAAAAGTATAAATAATCTCGAAATCTCTAGTATTTGTTTATTCTATTATTAAATTATTATTATTGATAACAATTTGATTTTTATCCAGCGCTTCATTACGTTTTAACTAATTTACTGCTTTCAGAATGTTTACTTTTGTCGTGTAACAGGATTAAATCAACAGAACTCAAAATCTTTGGTCAGCTGGGTAACAAAGTTAACAATAAATTGCTGCCTCTTTGTTAATTTTCTTACACAGTACGTAGTTGCTGCTTTAGGAATGCACTCTTTCCTAGTTTTTTTCATACGGTGAAGCGTGTGCTGTCATTTTGAATTGAAACAACTGTTGTGAACTTTTTTTTTCAATTTAATGCACTTATTTACAGATGTATTTATTTACTAAATTAAATATTATTTGGTTTGAATCTGGTGAACAAATACATGTTTCGGAACAAAAACTTGACGAAAATTAAGAGTGCTAGTTTTTTTTTAATGAATGTTATTTATAAAACAGATATATGTCTAATAACTATTTAAAAAAATTAGTTTAGCAATTATTTATTAGTTTATTAATCAATTTAGTTTATATTAATCAATTAGTTTATCTAGCAAATAATTATTAGTTTAATAATTAGTTTATTATAGTGCTATTAGTCAATTAAAAATGAGTTTAACAATTTTTAAAAATTAGTTTAGCAGTTTTCCAAAAAAAAAAAAAAAAAAGTCGAATAAACACCAAAAGATGAATCAGTTGTGCTATCGCGTAGGTAATAGAGAATTAATCTGTCATTTTCTGATTTTCATGCACAGGAAAAAATAGTTTCACTATGCGCAGGAAAAAATTAATGCAACGAACAACAGAGTATTGGTCTTTTGGTCCACTGCGCATATAGTGGAGGGGAGGATTATATTTTTGATCTTGTAATTTTCATGCACGTGAATAAATTATGAAAATAAAATTTACTATAAAGATAGATCGTGATACAATGAGGGATATGTGCTGTCTGTTAGACATAACAGAATTCAGTTGAAGTTTACCGAACTGAGAATATGTCATTCTAGAATCGTAAATATTTTTCTTGAAGTATAAAGTGAGTAAAGTATGAAGCAACAAGGGAAAATAGTTTTACAGACTTTATAGAGTCACTTTATAGTGAATATGAAAGAATGTTTTTAACAATTAAATAGATTAATTAATTAGTAAATTAATTTAAATTTAAATTTAAATGTAAATTTAAATAAATAAAAAAATCTTTAATTTCTAAACGTTCATTATATGTATATATATATATATATATAGTAGGAAATAATTAATTGGTAAGTAAACGAGTTGTAATTCAGGAAAAGAATCAGCAGTTTATGTCTTAACAGCAGTTAGAAAAAAAAAGTCTTTCAAAATCCTACTACAGAAGTTATTTTCACCACATTCTTTCTTTTCTCTTTTCAATTTCCTTGCAATCTAAATACAATTCTTCAAGAAAAACCAGAAATGATGTAAGATAGCGAAACAAGAGGAATATGAGCGCCGGAGCACCGTCTGTGAGTGTCAACTTTCGGTTAGAGGCTTCTGACAAAATTAAAGAGGAATCGAAAACAAAATTTCTCCAATTAGCTTTTATTTAAAGCTTTTACTAGCTTTTATTTTTTATTTATTCACATATCTGAAGCCATTATTCGATGCACGAAACTATCTATCAACTTTCTACAACAGAAGCCTCTTCGAACCGTCTTTGTGGTTAAAGCTTCACAAAAACAATCATCTGAGAGGTAGAATTTTCAAGTATTTTCCAGTTAAAATTTTCCCGGGAACCGTATTCGCCAAACAAGCAAGGTTTCACTTCTTACTTTCATGCATAAAATTTCCAAAAACACGCCCGTAGTTAAATCACTCTTAAATGTATCTGTTTTGTATTCCACTAATGCTGAACGACAGCTCCTTAAACGCTTGCTATACAACGGAAATCTCTTTTCCCAACGGCAAATGTAAAGTTCAATAAATCTTTTACTTTAGCATTCCTAGGAAATGAGAGAAAAGTCAGAAACGCGGAGTCGTAAGATAGGCAGAGGATCATGGCTCTGATCACCCATGAATACATGAGAAGTTTTTTTGCAAACGACAAAAGTGCTATCAGCGCACTTTGCTTCAGCAGTATTGCGAAAATGTGAAACAAACTTTTGTCAGTGTTTTGTTTCCATTTCAAGACCACGTAATGCATTAGCACCATTTTCAATCAAGACTGATACGATTGCCATCCAAACTGACAGTGATACGTTTGAAAGATTCCGAGCACTCTTGGCTTATATTCTGGTTCCCGGGTTACAAATATAAAATCATTCATTATGTGTGTGTAGCAGAAATCAAGTGATTACGTCTCATTTTCATTCATTATAACTACCGCAACAAGTGTGTTTATTTCAGAGTGCTTTTCTCTTTCAAGCAGTTCTGGATATATACCATTAGATAGAGGTCCGAAAAGAAAATGGACTCTGTCAAATATTTCTGTGTGTTGTTCTAGGTACATTTTAAGTGGTAATTGACCGTACCCATTCCCTTTAATTGAAAAATGTCAAATGTGATCGTCATAACTTGCATTTGCAATTTATTCTTCCTACGGATAAAGCGGAAACCCAGTTTAACAGTTTAACAGTTTAACAGTTTTCTGAATTTCCATGTCAGTCGATGGTTTAAAGAATATTTCAGTATACGAATTTGTTATAAAAGAAGTTGCAATTCTAAATTACTGAGACAAGTTGTGTGGTTTTCTTCTAAAGTTTTGCTGAATTTGAAGAATTTTGTTTTCTAATTTCTAAGTACGTATGTATTATAATACATTCTTTGTCTAAAAATTACTTGTCTTGCAGTATTTTTAAATTTATTTCTTTATTTAGGAAATTTACTTTTTACCCTCCGCTTCTGTTTTACCCTCTGTTTAGCATTTTTCTATGTCTTCTACTCTTATAAAAATAATTAAAGTGATGTAGTTACAGCTGCAATGAAAAATTATCTTCACAAAGAAAAACATAGAATTGCCGATATAAAAAATTATTTATGAAAAATATACTTGAGCTGCTTAAAATGAATTTCTTACAGGTTCTCTGTTTCTATGAAAGTGCTAAGAAATGTACAAAAATGTACTTTTTTTCTTAAACACAGATTTTTTTTTTTTTTAAATCAAAAAATATTTTATTATTTTTATATTACCTATTTGAAATTTTTCTTTTATTCCGTTATTTAAGAAAATTATATTGCGTTATATTATTATTATTAAAACGACAAAATTTATTTCTACAAATGTAAAAGTATTCATTTTGCCTTTCACTTCTTCATTTTGACTCATTAACACCACCAACGAGTTTCTAGACTTTACGATATTACAGTACGTATAGCATATCTGTTTCTTCTTAGAAATGCTTTCTTTTCAGCCACAGTAGGAAAAAACATATTATAAACGATTTCATAAATATTCATATATCTGCTATTATTTAAAATTGTGCTGAACGGATGATTTAAATTTTAAAATTCTTTACAACCATTCGATCAGACCCTTTTGAAACCCTTTCGAAAGATTCCGAATACACGTGGCTTATATTCTGGTTTCCAGGTTACAAATATGTAATCATTCATCATCTGTGTGTCGCAGAAATCAACTGATTGCGTCACATCTTCATCCATTATTACTGACCCGACAAATATCTCAGCTTCAGAGTGCTTTGATTTTTCAAGCAGTTCTGAATATATCATTAGATGGATGTCCGAAAATGAAATCAACTCTATCAAACAGTTCAGTTCTGTGTATTGTTTAAGGTATATTTTATGTGGTAATTGAATGTGCGTATTTCCTTTAATTGAAAAATGTCGAATCTGTCCGTTTTAACTTGCATTTGCGATATATTCCTGCCATGGAAGAAGAGAAAAGCAAAGTTTTACTGTTTTCTGAATTTTCATTACACTCGAATGTTAAAATAACAATTTGGTATATAAATTTGTCATAAAAGAAGTGGCAATTCTAAATTTTCGAGTCAAGTGGTGTGGCTTTCTTCTAAAGTTTTACTGTTTTCGGAGATTTTTCTTTTTAAGTATTTATGTATTAAGTATAATAGATTCTTCGAAAAATTACTTTTCTTGTTTTGCAGTATTTTTAAATTTATTTCTTTATTTAGGAAATTTCGTTTTGTTTACCTTTTACCCTTTGCTAACTGTTGCACTTTAGCATTTTTCTATGTCTTCTGCACTTATAAAAATATTTAAAGTGATTTAGTTACAACTCCAATGAAAAATTATCTTCACAAGGAACAACATAAAATTACCGACATAATATATATATATATATATATATATATATATATGAAAAGTATACTTGAGCTGCTTTAAATGAATTTCTTCCATACTCTCTTTTTCTGGGAAAGTAACTATTAAGAAGTGTACAAGAATGTACTTTTTTTTCTTAAAGACAGATTTTCTTTTTAAACAAAAAGTGTTTCATTATTTTTATGTTACCTATTTGAAAATTTTCTTTTATTTTGTTTTTAAGGAAAATTGTATTGCGTTATTATTATTATTATTCAAACGAAAAAATTCATCTCTTACACAAAGTCATATAAAATTATGCATTTTTCCTTTCACTTCTTCATTTTGACTCATTAACATCACCAACGATGTTCTAGACTTTTCAGTATTACAGTACGTATCCATCTGTGGCTTCTTGGAAACGCTTTCTTTTCAGCCACAGTAAGAGAGAATATATTATAAACGATTTCACAAATATTCATATATCTGCTATTATATAAAATTTTGCTTAAGGGGTCATCTAAATATTAAAATTTTCCTTAACTTTACTTTTTCGAATAATAACACCTATTTTTACTGCATTTTCAAATTTCTGAGATGAAAGAGGTTCGGATAAAGGTGTGGTTTATATAATTTAAATTAATTCTTGATACAGTTACAAGCGAAAATGTGTTAAATCCCTATATTTAAAAAAATTAAATTATGATCTAATACAGAAAAGTATTATGTCCATTCAGATATTATCAGGAAAAAAAGTATGACAATTTAAAATATAAGATAAACTAAAGTAATGCTTATTAATAAATGAGGTGTGCGTCTAAACTATCATAAATAGCTATTTTAAGTCGTGTATATGCAAAGTTATAGTTGACACCAATGATAAAAAGTAATAGCCCCCTAAGAACAATAAAAATTGAATTTCCACTGCAACTCTAAAAATAATGATAGAAATAACCTGTAACTTTGGAAACGTATATTTTTGATGAAATCTGTTCTATAAAAGTTCGTACAAAACTTAATATAACTCATACTTCATAATTTTATAAAATATGAATATATTAACAATTTTCATTATTCAAAATATGTTTTTTAATCAAAAATATGCTTGGAATATGTATGAGTCACTTTCTACTAATACTCGAAAAATGAAACGAATTGAATATAATAATTTTTCGGGAAAATATGAATAAATGTTCGTCACATTCACTTAACATTAGCATTCCCTTATTTTGACAGATTAAAACTTTAAGAAAAATTGAGAGAAATATATAAACTGTACTATTTTCTTGGCTACTCATTTTCCAAATAGCCCCCAAAAATTGTGATAAAAGGGGGTTGCCGCTGAGAAAAGGGAAATTTATGTCAGTTTTAATATGTGGACGACCCCTTAAGCAAAATCTAATTGCGCCATTTTAAACTAGACTTTATATTTAATCGATTGGATCAAGCCCATTTTTATAGGCCGATTTGCGACAAAATTAGTTGGGAGGTGGCGTATTTTTTTTTTTTTTTCTGACTGTCCTATTACTTAGATAATAGAGAATTAGTATTTCATTTTCGATCTTATATGCAAACGAAAAAATAGTTTCATTATGCACCGGAAAAATTTAAACCAGCGCACCAGAGAGTATTGTTCTTTTAAACCATTGCATGGGTAATAGAGGACCAATTTTGTGATCTTGTAATTTTCATGCAAGTGAAAATGTTGTGTTAATAAGATTTATGAATCTTATTGACAAAATGGGATACAGTGATAGTTATACAATGAGGAATACTGTGTATATCGTGATACAATGTGTGATACAGTTAATACAAATAAATCGTGATACAGGTGAGTGATATAAGTTGTCTATTAGACATAAAAGAATTCAGTTGAAGTTCATTGAACTGAGAACGTGTCATTATAGTACCGGAAATATATTTCTTGAAGTATGAAGTGAGTGAAGTGCAAAGTTTCAAGGAAAAGTACAGTCACTTTAGAGTGAGTATTAATTTCTTTTTTTAAAAACATAACAAATTATATATATATATATTTACCTCTAAATGTTCATAATATATATATATATACAAATCTTTGAATAAACACCATATGATCTCTCCATATGCAATGATCTCGAAAGAGTTATTTCGGGTTGAAAAAGCACACGATCCTTTTTCAGGGGAACAAAGTAGGCACAAGTGCTGCAGTCAAAGCAGCAACTCGTGCCTAATATATGTATATATATATATATATATCAGACTAATATTCTAACAGCAACTAAAAAAAATAAAAAATAAATAAATAGAAATAGAATCATACTGCAAAAGCTATTCTTCGCACATTTCTTCTTTTACCCTTTAAAATTTTCTTGCGCTTTATTTTCTTGTGACCTAAATACAATTCTCCAAGAAAAACCAAAAATGATATAAAGTAGCCGCACAAAAGGAATATAAACGCTGGAGCAACGTCTGTGAGAGTCAACTTTCGATTAGAGGTTTCTGACTCTGAGCTATACGACAAAATCTGAAGGTGAAGCACAAACAAACCTTCTCCAATTAACTTGAAGTAAATACCTGAAGCCATTATTCGATGCACAAAAGTATCTATAAGTTCTCTGCAGCAGAAATCTTTTCGAACCATCATTGCGGGCAAAGTTTGACAAAAACGATCTTCTGAGATGAAGTATTCTCCAGTTAAAGATTCTAAGATTTCCGTACTCACGATAAAAGCAAGATTTTGCTTCTTACTTTCACGAATAAAGTCTATAAAGACATTTCCATAGCTTAAGTTATTCTCGACGATGTCTCTTGCAATCACTCTTAAATGTCTCTGATTTGTATACCACAAATAATTTTGGACACCACCTTTTATGTATGCAATACAACGGATGTTTCCTTTTTCAACGGCCGAAGCCAAGACAGATAAATCTTTTATTTTAACCACCGGAGGAAATGAGAGGAAAGACAGAAACACGGAGTCATAACATAGGCAGAGGATCATGGCTCCGATCACCCATGAATACATGAGGAGCTTTTCTGCAAACGACAACGGAGTTATAAGTGCACTCTGCTTCATTAGTATCGCAAAAACGTGAAGCAAACTTTTGTCGGCGTTTCTTTTCCACTTTAAGGTTATGTAATGTATTAGCATCATCGCAATCAAGACTGATACGATTGTCATCCAAACTGACTGTGAAAACGTTTGAAAGATGCCGAACACTTGTGGCTTATATTCTGGTTTCCGGGTTACAAATGTATAATCAATCATTGGGTATGGGTAGCATAAATCAACTGATTGCATGAGATTTTCAGACATAGCTATTGGTGCACAACCCATATCAATTTCAGAGTGCTTCACTTTTTCAAACTGTTCTGAATATGTACCATTATATGAAGGTCCGAAAACAAAATCAACTCTGTCAAACATTTGTGTGTGTTGTTCGAGGTAGATTTTAAGTGCAAGAAGTAAATGACCTTGCACATGTCCTTGAGATGAAAGAAATCGAATCTGTTCGTCATAACTTGCATTTGCAATATACTCTTGCCATGGAAAAAGCGGAAAACCAAGTTTTATATTTTTCCGAATTTCCATATCACTCAGATATTAAAACCTTTTTTCAGTATAAAAATGTGCCGTAAAAGAAGTTGTAAATTTAAATTTTTGAGTCAAGTAGTGTGACTTCCTTCTAAAATATTACTGATTTCGTAGTCTTTTTTTTTTTTTTTTTTTTTAAATATTTTTTTCAATTCTTAAGTATATATGTACAAATCATAATACATTCTTTGTCAAAATATTGATTGTCTCTAATAAATTTAAATTTGTTTCTTTATATAGGAAATTTCGTTTGCATTTACTTTTTACTCTTTGCTTTCCTGTTGAAAACGCTTTAGAAATTTTGTATGTTTTCTACTCTTATAAAAATAACTAAAGTAATTTAGTTTCAACTCCTATGAGGAATTCTCTTAACAAGGAATAACATAAAATTACCGATTTAAAAAATAGTTTTTAAAAAATATTCTGGAGTAGTTTTGAATGAATTTCTCAGATATTTTCTTTCAATGTTAAAAAATTAAAAAGTGTTTCAGAATGTACATTTCTCTTAAAGAAAGCTTTTTTTTTTTTTTTTTTTTTTTTTTCTTTTTAACAAAGTAGTTTTCCTTACATTTTCATGGAGTCTACTTGAAATTTTTCTTGTATCTAACTTTTAAGAAAAATTATATTTCGTTACATCATTATTATCCATGTGACAAACTTTGTCGCTACAAAAGTGACATAAAAGTATTCATTTTTCATTTCCCTTCTTTATTTTAAATCATTAACCACAACCAACCTATTTGTAAACGTTTCAATAAAATAGTAAGTAGTTGATTCGTTGTTTCACGAAATATTTTACATTAGTGACAGTAGGAGGGTGTGTATTACGTATAATTTCCCAAATATTCATGTATCTTCTTTTGTTTAAAATTTCGTGATTTGGTCGCCGACTAAAAATTTAATCTAAAAATTGAGATATAATATTTCTTCCAAATTAATCTGAGTTTGAAATGTTCATCGAAATCAATTTAGAGGAAGCAATTCGAGTAGTAAATAGTCTGTAATTGAAAAAGTTCTACTCCGTTAATTTGTCCGTTTAAATGCATGAGAAATTAGTAAATAAGTCCATACCTTTCGATATCACAAAATTTTAGACAGAAGAACACAGACACTTCTAAAAGTACTTCATAATTTTTCTTACCTCAGAATAAGAAATAAATACACGTTAGAGTTTTACCCGATGTTCGATCAGAATTTCTACGTGCACTAACTCACACACTGTACAATGTACAGTACGATTGACATTTTTACTTCATTTTTAAAAAGATACAGTGATTATTCAAACGGGACACTACGCTTTCAGCAATTGGGTTGTTCCTTAGAATGTGTACAGTATTAATAAAATTGTAGTTAACAGAGGAATGTACCTTTAATACAAAATAATTCCTGTTACATTTTTTACCTCTCCCTCATATTATTTCACAAATCTTGGTCACCATTTCCAGTTCATCTCTCAGAAGATCATGCAAATAAAATGTACACTGCTTAAAAGTGTTTCTCCTATACCTCTTCAAATAATACACGTTGCATTAATTTTTATTACTGTCGATATTGGTAACCAAGATTCGATTTTTTCAAAGTGTATTTTCATGCATACATGACGTTAACTATACGGCTTTTAAAATTTCGCGACTTGTAACGCCGAATAAAAATTTAATCTAAAAATTAAGATCTTCGAAATAAATCAAAATTTGAAATGTTCATCAAAATAAATTTAGCGGGAAAACTTCGGGCAGTAAAGAATTAAAATTCTGTAATTGAAGAAAAGTTCTATTCCGTTAATTTGTAAGAATGGCTGACAAAGTAGTAAATGAGTCCATACTTTTCGAGATCTCGGCTTTTTAGACAGCAGAACACAGCACTTCTAAAAATACTTCATAATGTTTCTTACCTCAGTATAAGAAACATATATACGTTAGTGTTTTCCCCGATGTTAAAACGTAATTTCTACGTATGCTAACACTGTGTACAATGTTGAACACGATTTATATTTCCACTTTCGTTTTCTAAAAGATACAATAAAAATTCAAGCGTATTTGAACGCTTTTACCAGTCTCGCTGTTCTTTATAAAGTGCGTATTATAAATACAATTGTAGTAAGTGGAGTAATATTACTTTAATCTAAAATATATGCTGTTACATTATTTACCTGCACCTCATATTAGTTCACAGACGTTGGGCATCAATTCCAGCTTTAATTTCAGAAAGTGCTGTAACTATACTCTCTGTAATAGTGTTTATCCCATTCCTCTTCAAATCATGCACTTATTTTTTATTACTGTCCATATTCGTGATCAGGTTTCGATTTTCTAAAGAGCTTTTTCATACAGTTTCGACGTTACCAATGCGTCCTTCATTCTATTGTAAAATATTGCCTTTTATTAAACATTTGAAATAAAACTTTTCAAAAAGTTTTTTGAAAACAAATATCATTATTGTTGATTGAGAAGGACAAATATTGCGAAGTATTGGAAACCTCGTACTTACTCTAATTGGAAACGAAAAAGATACTGTTGTAATTGTTCTGAACATTGACACTCATCGAAAGCTAATCTACAATATTTAAAATGTAATAAAAAAAAAAAAAAGAAAAAAAAACATTGATATAAAATATGTTACTAAACTTAAGTACCGAGTTAAATTTACAAGTTGCATATTTCTTTACTTTGAAATATATCAGATTTAAACACAGAAATTATGTGATTTTCTTTTTTTTTCTTTTTTCTTTTTTTTAGAAATAGCTAAAAAAATAAAAAATAAATAAACAAGTAACACAGCCAATCTATCTAATACTATCATACTTTAGTTAACTTAAAAAAAAAAAACATCTAATTGTCCGATCGATAAGGTGTTTAGTGGATTAAAAAATCGCCCCTTTCATTTGGTCTCTTATTCGTAACGAATTTTTGATTACATTTTTTAAAATTAATTAATGTATGAAAATAATCGGTTTACAATACACATTTAAATTTTTAATTGTTACCTTTTTTTTTTTTTTTTTAATTTTATTTCCACAGCATAAAATGAAATATGCTTTCATATGAATGTATCTATATGTATAATATATTATATTTGCGTCTATATGATGTCGTGATGATCTAATGAATGACGTCTATAAAATAATAATAATAATTTTGAATTTTAAAGGTAACGAAGAGATAAATAAATTGCGAAAATTTCGCACTGGCTTGCTAGCAAATGAATTAATCGTCTTAATCGTCCTACTACTAACTAGTATAAAATATTCTCATCGCTTGTGAAATTTTGCATTCTGGAATATCACGTGTCGTTATAAACTATTTCAAAAAAAGAAAACTTTAATTTAGTTAGAGTTCATTTTCGACAGAAAATGCAGCGAAGGGGTAAGTTGTTACAGAACTTTTCGAAGCAAGATCTGCGTAAAATGAATATAAGAAAAAGTAAACACTACTTAAAACAAATTTCAGAGCTAAAAGTTATAAAAGAAAAATAATGGCGTTTAAATCAGACAGCACATTTACACTAGTGCTGGACATTTAACTGAAATTTTGATAACGTAATTTTACTAAAGGTGACACGCTACTTGATTTATTAGTCATGTAAAGTAAAAAAATTGACACTTTGTGAAATGCAAGTTAAAATCACATTAAACAAATTGGTAAAAAAACAAGTATATAACTATAGGCTGTACGTAACATAGCACAATAATTTCTAAACATTTGAATACTGATAATATTGCATGATAATATATGCAAAAATAATACGCATATCTTTGCACTTTGTTTGCATATGCGCGATTATAATGTTATGTATTTGTTAAAGAAATGCTGTATCATAAAAGAGGATGTATTGTGATTCTCTAAATATGTAAATGACTTTTGAAAACACGTTCAAGCTGTTAAACATTAACATCGATAACATCGCATGAAATCCATACGAATATTTACTTATTTTTATTCACTTGGTTACTTTACCAAACATCTTTTTCAAGAATTCATTAACAAATTTTAGCTTTCGCCAATTTTAAATTAATTATATAAATTATTATGCATATTTAGTTTGAATTAATATTATTATTATTTTTTTTCTTTCAAATTTGTATCATTTTATTCAAAGAAAATATTTTTATATACTTAGACAACATTATCAAATAAAAATGTTATTTATGAAGAAAATTTAATTTTTTGTAACATTAGTCCTTTTACTTTGATCTGTATTTCATAGAGGAAAGTATTGGTTTCGAAGAAAACATTGATCTCTGGTTTGTGATGGATTTACACGTTTTGAGAGTTCTAGAACACGATTTGATCATTTTTAGAAAATGTCTCTCTGTGTGAATGTGTGTGTGACAATATTTTCTTGCGGCTGTGTTTCAGGAATTACTGCACCAAATTTCATACAAATCGATAGGTGGTTGCACATTGAGATAAATTAGAGACTATCAAATTTGGATGAAAATAATCCATCAAGTGCCGTTGCCAACCCGAGTTTTCTAAATTTTTAACATTGGGGCGCAGGACAAAATTTCATGTAAATGTACAAAAAGAGAATTGCTTTTTAAGAATGTTTATGAAATTAAGAAGAATTATTTATAACAGCGACAGTTAACTGGAAAAAAAAATGTGTATGGATGGGTATTATTCCCCTCTCCCCCCCTCCGAAGGAAATTTTTTTTTCAGTATGGGAATTTTTCAAAAGAGTTTTTCAATAAACTGAAAACGAAAATAAACCATCGATCTGCGA
This sequence comes from Salticus scenicus, assembly GCA_963930645.1. Classification (NCBI taxonomy): domain Eukaryota; kingdom Metazoa; phylum Arthropoda; class Arachnida; order Araneae; family Salticidae; genus Salticus; species Salticus scenicus. Next base: position 32,519,633 of record OZ005662.1, read on the forward strand.
TAATTAAAAATAAAATTATCGACATCTTTTTCTTTTTTAACAACAACTAAAAAGAAATCATAATAATAAATAAATAAATAAATAAAATAAAGTAAAATAAAATAAAACACAATAAAATAAAATAAAAATAAATAAATATGCAAATAAAATAAAATAAAATAAAGTTTTTTTTTTTTTTTTTTTTTTTTAGATGTCATATAAAGAGTAAAATTGACTTCCTTTGGATATTTAGTGTCGCATTACTTCTCTAGAATGAGAATCGACTGCATTCTTCATGAAAAATAATTTTAATAAAAAATAATTTTAATAAAGTATTTGTGCTGAGTGAATTTGTATAGGAAAATATAGGTAAAATGCACAATATATTAGTTATTTTAAGGATTATCCCTGAATAAATTCAACTCAAACTTAGATTTCTGTTGCATAGATATGCTAATTTTAGGTTAGTTGGTTGGTAACTAATTTTAGAAAATTTACCTAAAACAGTGGTCTCCAGTCGGTGGTCCATGGGCGTTTAATAGCACAAGACAAAATGTTGACGCTCAGAATAAAGTTCAGGACAATATTTGCATTTTTGAGTACTTTATTATAAATAATATTCATGTTTTTTTTTTTTTTTTACTTTAAGATTTTTTTAATCGCTTATATTTACAACATTAGAATTCAGAATTTTCTGATGAAAGCGAAGATTAATCTTTTATCACAAAAAATAAAAATAAATTGTAAATATCAGTTACAGTTAACACTGTGAATTTCTAATCTGCGTTTGATACTTAGCTAGAAATTGCTCTAAATTTATTAGTTTATTGGAATTATTCAAAGATTTAAAATGACATCAAAAGTATAAGCTAAGAATACTTATTAATATTACTAGATTTAGTTAATAAAGTTTTATATGTGGAAAAAGCAATTTGTCACCCAGAGCCTGATTTAGGCCGGGGCACTCTCTCACCGGAATATTTTTACAATTATTTTTTACTGCATATCATAGGAATTCCACGTTTTGACTAGGAAATTATTTCTATAAAAAATGAACGGTGTAAAACAATCGAATTTACTCATGGTTATTAGACACCAGAATTCTTTTAAAGTAATTTTTAATGAGAATTTTTTGTTTATTATAAGAGGAAAGTATTGCTTAAAAAATAATGGTGTAAGTATAAATAATGTGTGCCCAGGTCTAAATCAGTCCCTGTTGTCACCGAAGTTAAATCTCGTCTGAGTTTCTTGTAAAAAGGAAACAATAAAATAGTACTCGCGTTTTCCCCTTATAATGGTTTATCACTATCAAACAACTTTTAACCCTTTGAGGGACAACTTAATTAATGTCATTAAATAAAGAACGCCACCAGAATTTGCGTTCAAAATTAAAAGAAAAGAAATAAGTGACTTCCTTTTCCGCTGTGTTAATAAAAATAAAATTTTACTGAAGATTTTCAAAATGACTTTTAACAGTTGTGAATTAGTAATTCCGTCCACGTGGCGAGGGCGTTGTGTATTGATTGGTTAAACATCTTTCAGAAGGTTAATTAAATATTTACGCTTTCCTCAGGATACAATAAGAATATGTAATATTTTATATTTTATATTGAATAGATTTATTACATGCTTAGAAAATGGGCGTTCTATGACTACCAATCTAAAAATATATTTATGTTTCTTTATCAAATATATTATCGGTTGGTATAATTTTAGATTATGAAGTTAGTGGCACGTAGGAGCTTAAATTGCAAATTTAGTGTCGAAAATGTTGGCGAACGCAAATCTAATGTATTCACATCCATTGCTACGTTTTCCATATTAAATATCACGTGTCGTTATTAGCATATCAACCGTGCCAAAAAAAAAAAATCTTTAATTTTGTTAAACCTCTCTTTCCACATATGTAACGTAGTGGTAGAGTAAGCTGTTACTGTGTAACATTGTGATAGAGTTAGCTGATATCATGTAATGCAGTGATAGAGTTACCTGTTACCATACATTTCAAAAGAACTTCATAAAGGGAATATAAACAAAGAAACTTTCATATCAAATGAAAACGAAAAATATTATAAAAGGGACGAGGATTTTAACACGCAACAATCTAATAGCCCACTTTTGTTGGGATTTTTTTTTTCTTTTTTAACTTAACTTTACGAAAAATGAGATGTCGCTTAGTACATAAGCAGTGAAAAAAGTTGATACGTAGTTTCATATCATGATCATTCGAAATAAATTTGTCTTTAATAAAATGGGAAAAAAAATAAATACTCTGTTCTTCACTCGACGAACTTAATAAGCATGAAATATTTCTCTTTAACGCACTAGCGTGCACATGGATCAAAAGTTAGGTGAGCACAGATCGCCTACGGGCCCTCCTTTTTTTTTAGAGGGAGAGAAAGGTCATCGACCCCCTCCTTTTAAATGGGAATTCATTTTTTCTTTACATAATATTATTGTTATTTTTTTTCCCATTCAAATATTAAAGCGATAAGCAAAAACATCTCGCATGATTTTTCCCCCAGCCGTCATTTTAAGTCGAAGTTTCCAAAACATTTCTTTTTTCTTTTTCATTCGTTAATTAAATTCTTTATGGTAACACAGATATGCGGCTCTCTACAAAGATATATCACTCCAGTAAAACCCCTCATAAGATTCCATTCGTAGATGCCCACTGGAGTCCTGCGTCGTGTCAGGTAACCCCAATTACCCGCGGTGTGAATCAGGAACAGGTCAGGTTTGCATTACTTTTTGATCTGCGGGTCAATTCATCAGTCTCCCCGAATTTCTTTTTAACCTGGACAAGTAATGCCCTGATAATAAATACCGAAGAATTTTTTATGAATATAATCTTTTGAATGCCGATATCGAACATTTTTTTTCCATAAGGGGACAAAGGATGATGAAATTTATTAAAATGAATGCAATTAAAAATACCTAGATCATTATTACAGATCGTATTAAGCTATGTAATAGTTTTAATCACTCAATAGTTCCTCAAATATTATTTAATATTTTTTTATTTTACAAAATTTTAAACTCCATATTTCGGGAATAATTAATTATTAATAATGCTCCTTGCTAATTTGTTTTCATCCAATCCCTTTTAAATTTTGTGTGGATGTTAATCTGTGCATTTGTCGCAAAATTTATTACTTCATTTTTAAATCAAGAAATGATTACTGTTATTACGAGCACTCTAATAGGCTCTTCCCACCTGACGTCAGAGTTCACATGACATAGACAAACAAAGAGCAGACGAAGTTTTCTATATCTACAGCGATCGATAAAATAACACATTTTCTATTCTTAATTTTGATCAATCCGATTTAATTTGTGTTATTTTTTTATACATCATAATTTTTAATCCATTTTATATCATCATTCATCATCTTTTGTTTGCTGTATACATCGTCAGGGCTCAGATTTGCCTCCTCGTAGCTCCCCCCCCCCTGCTCCCCGACATTGAAAATCGTAGAAAGCCAGAAATGAGTTTTTGGAAATATCTCATCGAAACTCATCGAAACCTTTGGACAGCCCCTGCCTGCCTGGACGAGCCAAGCTTAACGGGTTGGATGCCGTCCGCCGGAGCGAATTAATCGCCAGATCACTGCATGATAGCTTCCTACTGCCAGATTGTTATCTAGTCGCTACATAGAATGAGCTGTGTCCGACGACTCGTTCAGGCTTCTGACTTCAGACAGGGAGACTGCTGGCTCCTATGCTGCTCGACTGCAATGTTACATCAGTTGACAGCTCTGGAATGGCAGGGTTGCGACTTCTGCTTCATGACACATAATGCTCGACTGGCACACCACACCTCCAGATTGCCCAAGGAACGGAGCGCACAGACACATCGCAGTGGGAGCCAAGAGGATAGTTGTGCACTCAGAATTACACCAAAAAGTGGAGGCAAAAACAATGGGGGAGGGGAGCTAAACACCGAAAAAAGCTGAACGGCCGACAAAACTAAGAGCTATTAAAGAAGGAGAAATAAGAGAAAAATAAATAAATAAATAAATAAATAAATAAATAAAAATAAAATAACATAAAAAAAACACTACAAACAGTATTTTTTAATCTCGCCACGGGTGGCAGGAAGGAAATTTAGTAGCGCATAGAGTAGAATTTTCAAGTGGCTGGGCCAATGGGGGAAGATGAGCTATGCACTAAGAGGCCTAAGGGAAAAGAAAGAGGGACCATCACAATTTTGATCCACCACGGGGGGATGGTGCCCCGTGTTGGTAGCCCGATAGCTGCTTAACGACCCCATCGAGCACTTGACGGTGCAGCACATTTTTACGAGGACCAGACACCGCCACACCCTCGGGAAGATGACAAAACAAACAAAGAACAAAAAAAAAAAAAAAAAAAAAAAAAAAAAATTAAAAATATGAGTATTAAAGTAATTTTAATTGTAAGACTGTTGATATTGGATTACTTAAAATTAGTAGTTAAGTAACTAACCCTCGAGGCTTCGGAGAACTGCAGAAAGGCGAGTGGAACACAGAGGGGCTGGCTGGAAGCTGGAAATAGTTGGTTCTAAGAAACTGACACTACATTTGAGGGCCGCACTGGGGACCGGGCAGGGGACCGAGGGGGTGTAGAAAAAAAAAATATAAAAATAAATAAATAAATAAAATAAAATAAAATGGGGGGAGGGATGAGCCACTCAAGCTTGGCTCCCGGTCACCTTACCCACCTAAGGGTCCGGTTCAGGAAAACCAAGGGGCTCAAAAAAAGGGGGGGTGGGAGAGCCACGCAATCTTGGCTCCCGGTCACCTTACCCACTTAAGGGTCCGGTTCAGGAATACCAAGGGGCTCAAAAAAAAGGTGGAGAAGAGCCACTCTAGCTTGGCTCCCGGTCACCTTACCCACTCAAGGGTCCGGTTCAGGAAAACCAAGGGGCTCAAAAATAAATAAATAAATAAATAAATAAATAAAAGGGGAGGGAGAGCCACTCAATCTTGGCTCCCGGTCACCTTACCCACTTAAGGGTCCGCTTCAGGAGTACCAAGGGGCTCAAAAAATGGGGGGGGAGAGCCACTCGAGCTTGGCTCCCGGTCACCTTACCCACTCAAGGGTCCGGTTCAGGAAAACCAAGGGGCTAAAAAAAATAAATAAAATAAAATAAAATAAAATAAAATAAAATTAATAAAATTAATAAAAAATAAATAAATAAATAAATAAAATAAAAGGTGGGGGAGAGCCACTCAAGCTTGGCTCCCGGTCACCTTACCCACTCAAGGGTCCAATTCAGGGAAAAAAAAGAAAGGAGGGGGGGGAGAGCCACTCAAGCTTGGCTCCCGGTCACCTTACCCACTCAAGGGTCCGGTTCAGGAAAACCAAGGGGCTCAAAAAAAAAGGGTGGGGGAGAGAGCCACTCGAGCTTGGCTCCCGGTCACCTTACCCACTCAAGGGTCCGGTTCAGGAAAACCAAGGGATTCAAAAAAGAAAAAAAAAGGCTCAAGAAGACGCTTGGAGGATTTTTATATCTTTGTGCATTGGTAGAGTATTATTTGATATTGGTAGAGTTTTTCTCGAAAATACGTATTTAGCTAAATATGCCTCCGAAAATAGCCCCCCTCCCCCTGAAATCTAAAATTCCGAAATCGCAGAAAATGATTTTTTTTGTATTCAAGTCTAGTCTCCTTAATTTTCTTCCACGAAGTAATTTGAAGCCGAGTTATGCGTATAAAGGTGTTTTTGCTTTCTGCTCCAACAGGGGTGGAACGGAGGTATATTTCGCAAAATCCCATCTTGGGTGGGGGGGGAGGGGGTCAGGGTCCTGAAACAAACCTGCTCGCTAAATTTTGTCACTCTATCTCACATAGAATCGCCACGTCTGTGTTGAGTCAGTGAGTCAGTGAATCAGTGATTTTACTCTTTTATATATATATTGATAATGCATGCATGTATTGACTAATTCGCTACATAGCCGAATAAGTTTCTGAGGGAGCTCATTTTCGTCTTTTGGGCATAATTTTGAAACAAATATACTTAAAAATATAATATTTGGATGACATATTCGTTATCAAATTTTTAATAGAAATTTTATATAACTTTAACTGAAATAACAATGTTTAAACTGCTCTAACTTAAATTTTAAAAAAAAGTAAGCATTGAAGAGATGAAAATTTTAAACAATTTTAGCTAAGAAAATTAAATGAGAAACAGTGTCAAAGAGGCGTTACAGATAGCCGAAGGTACACATTTCTCTAAATATTATATTAAAATCGGATTTTTCTTACTGTACTCTCTTTTCTTTTTCCTCTATAAGGAACTATTTTGGAAATATATAATTATTCATTTGTAAACATTGAGCATATTCAATATAATAAAAATGTCGATAAATAATTTTTAAATGAACAACTCAACCAATTTTCATGCTCGAATGTTCATTTATTTATTTATTTATTTTTAAAGTTATGCACATACTAAAAAGGAAAAAGAAAAAAAGAAAAAAAAAAACGCAGAAAAGTGAATACTGGAAGAAAAATCTAGTTTTAATCAAACATTTGGAGGCATGGGTATCTTCAACTATCTGTAATACACCTTTGACGCTCTTTCTCATTTAGTTTTCTTTGACAAAAATTGTTTAATGTTTTTATTTCTTCCAATGCTTATTTTTGAAAAATTTGAAGTTATATCAGTTTAAAAATTTTCATTTCTGCCTAAGTTATATGAAATTCAATTAATTATTTAATAGCGAATGTTTCATCCAAATTTTACATTTATACGTTCATTTGTATTAAAATTAAAGCACCCTATAAACAAAACCGGCTGCATGTAGCGTCTAGTGCCTTATAGTGAGATTAAAGTGAGGTATATGTTCTCATAAATATTTTTGATAAATTTTCCATAAATTCATTTTTATAAGCTTTTGAAACCAATGGTGCTTTAAAGTATCGTCGGTCGAGAAAGGGTTAAAACAATGCAGATTATTAGTATTTAAATAAATAAATAAATAAATAAATAAAATTATGTTTTGTTATTCGTAAATTTGTGCATTGGTTTTCTTTAGTGTTACTAAAACTTTACACATTACAAGTTCATCATGCAATCAGAATTTATTGAACACTCAGATACATGACTGTAGCGAAACATTTAAGCAAGCGACAATTTGCACTTGAAGGTTACTTTATGACTTGACAACAGGTACCATAACACACATTTTAATCAGAAAACTGATGGATGCAAACATCTTCTTTTCGGGACATAACACATGTTGAAATATAATGATTTGCATTTAATACATTTAACTTGGCATCAAAGTGCATAGCTTGCGGATAACCGCAAGTGGTAGTGATGTGTAGTAAATGCTAGGATTTTATAACAGTAGTGCAGCAGTAGTATTCAGCAGTAGTTAACAGTAGTGCAACAGTAGTATTCAGCAGCAAAGCAATGAACGTATTTATTTTACGTATTACTTTTAACCTTTCAACGTTTTTTGGTTTCTCACTAAAACCCAATTTTTACCATTTACTTTATACAGAAATTTATCAATAATATTTCGCTGTTTTAATCGATTTTTAAACTTTGATTCTTCTCTCATTAGTAAATAGCAGCTCTGCTACGAAATTTAATAAAAGATGCTTCAGAGAAAGTCAACTGCAGAAGTAACTTTACATTTCTTGGTAGTCACGAGTGTGTAGTTGCTACTTAATGAACGCACTCTTGTCTAGTTTTTTTCATCCGGTGAAGGGTGTGCTGTAACATCGAATTGAAACAACTGTTGTGAGCTTTTTTCAATTTAAACTACTTATTTACAGGTGTATTTATTTACTAAATTAAATATTATTTGGTTTGAATCTGGTGAACAAATATGTTTCGGAACAAAAACCTGCCGAAAATTAAAAATGCTAATTTTTCATTAAGAGTTATTTATGAAACAGCCATGTGCTTAATAACAATTGTTAAAAAATAGTTCAGAAATTTTCCAAAAAATATATATATAATTAAATAAATAAATATATAATAAAAAAAATAAAATTAAAATAATAATAAAAAAAATAACATGAGCTGAATATAAAAAGATGAATCTATTGTACTGTTCCATAAATAATAGATAATTAATGTCATTTTCTGACTTTTATGCACACACACACAGAGAGAAAAAAAAATAGTTTCACTGTGCACAGAAAAAAATTAATGCAGAAAGATAAATCCTGATACAGAGAGTGATCTGTGTTGCCTGTTAGACATAATAGAATTCAGTTGAAGCTTACTGAACTAAGAATGCCTCATTCTAGATTCGGAAATATTTTCCTTGAAGTTTAAAGTGATAGAAGAAAGAAGTTTCAAGGGAAAATATTTATAGAGAATTTAAAGCGTGACTTTATAGTGAATATGAAAAAACTTTTTAAAATTAATTAATCAACTAATTAATTGATTAGTTAATTACAATTAAATTTAAAATTTCAATTAAAAATAAATTAAAAATAAAAAAATCTTTAGTTTAATTCCTAAATACTCATAATATATATACTGCATAATAAAACATATAATTAATATGCAAATAAGTTATAATTCAGAAAAAAAATCATCAGCGTAGTGTCCAAACAGCAATTTAAAAAAAAATCTTTCAGCAACAGGCCAAAGAAGTTATTTTCATCACATTTCTTCTATTTCTTTTTTAAATTTTCTTCCGATTGTTTTTCTAGTGACCTAAATACAATTCTCCAAGAAGAACCAGAAATTATATAAAGTAGCCGCACAAAACGAATATAAACGCTGGAGCAACGTCTGTGAGAGTCAGCTTTCGATTAGAGACTTATGACTTCGAGATATAAGATAAAATCGTAAGATGAGTCGAAAACAAAATTTCTTCAATCAGCTTGAAGTAAATATCTGAAGCCATTATTCAATGCTATCATCTCTCTTTAACATAAGTCTCTTTTAACCGATACTGCGGGCAAAGGTTGGTAAAAACGAGCATCTGAGATGAAGTATTCTCAAGCAAAAGGTTGTACAAAAGCCGTAGGTGTGAAAAGGCGAGATTTTGCTTCTTACCTTCCAAAGATATCCTTCTTATAAATGTCTTTGCTTTGTATTCCACAAAAAATTTGTGACACCTTGACTTATGTGAGCCATACAATGGAAATCTCCTTTCTCAACGGCCAGTGCCAAGTCTGACAAATCTTTTACTTTAACCATTGGAGGAAATGTGAGGAAAGACAGAAACACGGAGTCGTAAGACAGGCAAAGGATCATGGTTCCGATCACCCATGAATACATGAAGAGTTTTTCTGCAAAGGGCAAAGGCGTTATTAGCGCACTCTCATTCACCAGTATTTGAAAACATGAAGCAAACTTTTACCGATATTTTGTTTCCATTTCAAGACTACGTAATATATCAGCATCATCGTAAGCAACACTGATATGACTGTCATCCAAACTGACAGTGAAAACGTTTGAAAGATGGCGAACACTTGTGGCTTATTTTCTGGTTTCCGGGTCACAAATGAAAAATCATTCATCTGGTAAGGGTAGCAGAAACCAACTAATTGCATAATAATTTCCTCCATGGGTTCTTATTTAATATATATATATATAAATCTCAGAGTGTCTTACTTTTTCAAACAGTTCTGCATATGTACCATCAGGTATAGATCCGATAACAAAATCAAATCTGTCGAACATTTCTGTGAGGTACATTTTAAGTGGAAGAAATAACTTACCATTCCTGTCTCTTTTATTTGAAAGAAGTCGAATCTGTTCGTCATAACTTGCATTTGCAATATATTCTTGCCACGAAAAAAGTGGAATGCCAAGTTTTACAATTTCTAGAATTTCCATATCACTTAGAGGATAAACGTTATTTCAGTATAGGAATTTGTCATGAAAGATGTTGCAATTCTAAATTTTTGAGCCAAGCAGTGTGGCCTCCTTCCGCAGTTTTACTGATGTCGAAGATTTTTTATTTTTAATGTCTAAGTGCATATGTACTGATCATAATGCATTTCTTGAACAAAAAAATTGCTTGTCTTAAATGTAATGGTATTTTTAAATTTATTTCTTTAATTAGAAAATTTTTTGTATGCATTTACTTTTTATCTTTTACTTAGTATTGAAAAACACTTTAACATTTTTGTATGTCTTCTGCTCTTATAAAAATAATTCATGTGATTTAGTTACAACTCAAATGGAAAATTATCTTCACAAGGAAAACCATAAAATTACCGACATAAAAATTATTTACGAAAAGTATACTTGAGTTTCTTTAAATATATTTTTTAGACGTTCTCTTCTTTCTGTGAAAGTACTAAGAAATGTGCAAGAATGTACTTCTTTTCTAAAAGACAGATTTTTGTTTTAAAACAAAAAATATTTCATTATTTTTACGGTAACCATTTGCAATTTTTCTTTTATTTCGTTATTAAGGAAAATTGTATTGCGTTATATTATTATTATTCAATCAACAAAATTTATCTCTACTAAGTAATATAAAATTATTCATTTTTTATTTCACTTCTTCATTTGAACTCATTAACATCAACCAACGAGTTTGTAGAATACTTATAATATATCTGTGGCTTCTTGGATTTTTTTTTTTCTGACTGTGCTGTTACGTATATAGTGGAGAAGTAATCTTTCATTTTCTGAATTTTATGCAAACGAAAAAATAGTTTAATTATGCGCTGGAAAAATTTAATCCAATGTACTAGAGAGTATTGGTCTTTTTAAACTATTGTGTGGATAATGGAGCGTTAATTTTGTGATCTTCTCATTTTCATGCACGTGAAAAAGTTTTGTCTGTAAGATTTATGAATCTTTTTGACAAACTGTTATATAGTGATCGTGAATACACTGAGTGATATAGTATATCACGATAGTGATACAGTGAGTACATGATACAGTGAAAAATACAGTTAATACAAATAAATCGTGATACAGTGAATGATATAAGTTGTCTGTTAGACATAATAGAATTCAGTTGAAGTTCACTGAATTGAGAATGTGTCATTCCAGAATCGGAAATATTTCCCTTGAAGTATAAAATGAGTGAAGTATAAAGTGAGTGAAGTGTAAAGCTACAAGCGAAAGTAATGTCACTTTACAGTGAGTATTATATATATATATATATTTTTTTTCAGAGACATAACAAATAAAAAAATATATACTTCTAATTTCTAAATATTCATAATATATATATATATATATATATATATATATATATATATATTTGTATAAAATAAATAATAATTAAATAAACAAGTTGTAATTCAGAAAAAAAAATATATATCAAAATACTGTTCTAATAACAATAACAATAACAATATATGTATATATATATATATATATATATACATATATATATATATATATATATGGAGAGTTAGATAGATAGATAGATAGATATTTAGAATCGTACTGCAGAAGTTACTCTTCGCACATTTCTTCTTTTACCCTTTAAAATTTTCTTGCGCTTTATTTCCTTGTGACCTAAGTACAATTCTCCAAGAAAAGCCAGAAATGATATAAAGTAGCCGCACAAAAGGAAAATAAACGCTGGAGCAACGTCTGTGAGAGTCAACTTTCGATTAGAGGTTTCTGACTCCGAACTATAGGACAAAACCCAAAGGTGAATCGAAAACAAACCTTCTCCAATTAACTTGAAGTAAATACCTGAAGCCATTATTCGATGCACAAAAGTATCTATAAGTTCTCTGCAGCAGAAGTCTTTTCGAACCATCATTGCGGGCAAAGATTGATAGAAACGATCTTCTGAGATGAAATATTCTCCAGTTAAAGATTCTAAGATTTCCGTACTCACAATAAAAGCAAGATTTTGCTTCTTACTTTCACTAATAAAGTCTATAAAGACATTTCCATAGCTTAAATTATTCTCCACGATGTCTCTTGCTATCACTCTTAAATGTCTTTGATTTGTATTCCAAAAATAATATTCGACACCTCTATTTATGTATGCAATACAACGGATGTTTCCTTTTTCAACGGCCGAGGCCAAGTTCGATAAATCTTTTATTTTAACCACCGGAGGAAATGAGAGGAAAGACAGAAACACGGAGTCATAAGATAGGCAGAGGATCGTGGCTCCGATCACCCATGAATACATGAGGAGCTTTTCTGCAAACGATAATGGTGTTATCAGCGCACTCTGCTTCATTAGTATCGCAAAAACGTGAAGCATACTTTTCTCGGTGTTTCGTTTCCATTTTAAGACTATGTAATGTATTACCATCATCGCAATCAAGACTGATACGATTGCCATCCAAACTGACTGTGAAAAAGTTTGAAAGATGCCGAACACTTGTGGCTTATATTCTGGTTTCCGGGTTACAAATGTATAATCAATCATTGGGTATGGGTAGCAGAAATCAACTGATTGCATGAGATTTTCATGCATAGCTGTAGGTGTACTATCTATATCAATTTCAGAGTGCTTCACCTTTTCAAACAGTTCTGAATATGTACCATTAAATACTGGTCCGAAAACAAAATCAACTCTATCAAACATTTGTGTGTGTTGTTCGAGGTAGATTTTAAGTGCAAGAAGTAACTGACCTTGCACACTTCCTTTAAATGAAAAAAATCGAATCTGTTCGTCGTAACTTGCGTTTGCAATATATTCTTGCCATGGAGGAAGCGGAAAACCAAGTTTTATATTTTTCCGAATTTCCATATCACTCAGATGTTAAAACCTTATTTCAGTATAAAAATGTGCTGTAAAAGAAGTCGTAAATTTAAATTTTTGAGTCAAGTATTATGGCTTCCTTATAAAATATTACTGATTTCGCAGTCTTTTTTTTTTTTCTAATTATTAAATATATATGTACAAATCATAATACATTCTTTGTCAAAATATTGATTGTCTTATAATAATTTTAAATTTGTTTCTTTATATAGGAAATTTCGTTTGCATTTACTTTTTACTCTTTGCTTTCCTGTTGAAAAACGCTTCAGAAATTTTGTATGTTTTCTACTCTTATAAAAATAACTAAAGTAATTTAGTTTCAACTCCTATGGGAAAGTCTCTTCACAAGGAATAACATAAAATTACCGACTTAAAAAATAATTTTTAAAAAATATTCTTGAGTAAATTTGAATGAATTTCTCAGATATTTTCTTTTAATGTTAAAAAATTAAAAAGTGTTTCAGAATGTACATTTCTCTTAAAGAGAGTTTTTTTTTTTTTTTTAGTTTTGTAACAAAGTAGTTTTCCTTATATTTTCATGGAGTCTACTTGAAATTTTTCTTGTATCTAACTGTTAAGAAAAATTATATTTCGTTATATCATTATTATCCATATGACAAACTTTGTCGCTACAAAAGTGACATAAAAGTATTCATTTTTCATTTCCCTTCTTTATTTTAAATCATTAACCACAACCAACCTATTTGTAAACGTTTCAATAAAATAAAAGTAGTTGATTTGTTGTTTCACGAAATATTTTATTTTCAGTGACAGTAGGAGGGTGTATATTACATATAATTTCCCAAATATTCATGTATCTTCTTTTGTTTAAAATTTCGTGATTTGGTCGCCGACTAAAGATTTAATCTAAAAATTGAGATATAATATTTCTTCCAAATTAATCTAAGTTTGAAATGTTCATCGAAATAAATTTAGCGGAAGCAATTCTAGCACTAAGTAGTCTGTAATTGAAAAAAGTTCTGCTCCATTAATTTGTCCGTTTATATGCAACAGAAATTAGTAAATAAGTCCATACCTTTCGAGATCACGGCTTTTGAGACAGAAGACAACAGACACTTCTAAAAATACTTCATAAATTTTCTTACCTCAGAATAAGAAAGAAATACACGTTAGTGTTTTACCCGATGTTCAAACAGAATTTCTACGTACACTAACTCACACAGTGTACAATGTAGAATACAACTGACATTTTTACTTCTTTTTCAAAAAGATACAGTAATAATTCAAACGTGACTGTACACTTATAGCAATTTGGTTATTCCATATATTAGTATCAATAAAATTGTGGTAAATAGAGGAATGTACCTTTAATACAAAATATTTGCTGTTACATTATTTACCTTTCCCTCATATTATTTTACAAATCTTGGTCTCCATTTCCAGTTCATCTCTCAGAAGGTGGTGCAAAAAAAGTATACACTGCTTTAGAGTGTTTCTCCCACACCTTTTCAAATAATACACGTTGCAGTAATTTTTATTACTGTCGATATTGGTAATAAAGATTCGATTTTTTGAAAGTGTATTTGCATGCAATCATGACGTTAACTATGCGTCTTTTATTCTATCGTATAAAGTTTCCCTTTGTTAAAGACTTGATATAAACCTATTCAAAGTTATTCGAAAATAAAAATCATTCACGTTACTTCAAAAGGACGAACATTGCGAATTTTTAGAATGTTCGTAATTTGCTCTAATTTGAAAAGATATAACAGTTGCAATTGTTATAAACACAAACAGCTTTCAAAAGGTAAAGTAAGATATTTCATGTTTCATAAAATAAAAAATAAAAAAGCATTGATGTAAAATATTTGATAGAGCTTAAGTACCGAGCTCAATTTGAAAATTGCATGTTTCTTTACTTCAAAATAATTCAGATTTAAGTAAAGAAGTTTTGTGTAGATTTATTTTAAAAATGAATAAATAATTCGTCCAACCTATCGAATAGTCGACGTTATTGTTCCCATTCTTCAATGTTAGGAAAATTATAGACTTAAATAAATAAAAATGTTATCGTTAGAAATGAATATGCATTCCCAGAACATATGAAAAAATGAAAAGCTCCATCTCTCTGTTGTACGAATTGCGTGAGTGAACAACGCCTCCTACAAAGAAAACAAAAACTTCCGTTCAAATAGTTTGACGTCCCGGCTATTTTGGACCTAGGCTTGTTACTACAGGAGATAGTAATATACATTTTTTTTGGTGATTTCATTCCGATCAATTCATATTTCTAATAAATGGTTAGGTATCAAAACAGTAAAAAAAGGAGGCTTCTGTTTCCACGTCCGTGATACAGGTATGCAGGTAAGTTGATAAGTTATGTTTCATGTCGCAGTAGTATTGCGCAATGGATAATTGGCGACGGTCTGGGACGCATCTCTGAGAATGGTCCGGAGATATGCCATCACAATTTGGGTAAAGAGGGTCTAAAATTCTTAAAATAAATAAATAAAAATTTAAAAATATATATTTTTACAGTTATTTCTACCTCTCCAAAATGGGTTAACGGAATTCATTATATAGTAAACAACATGCAATTAGTCATCCGTCGCTAGCCAGATCTTGCAAAAAAAAAAATAAAAAAAAATAAATTTCATATTGCATGAAATTAATACATATTATTCTTCATGCATCAAGCAATAAGGAGAAAAATAAAAATATATCTACCGCTTTAGTGGTGATGGAAAAACCGTCCACCGAGACATGAATACACCGCGGCATAGAAAGTCCAGTAAATTACATGGAGAAACTGACAACATTTACCCCGTAAAACATACAGTTGACATTATATATTTTATTATAAATGTTGAAGGGATGGCATATATCATTTTAAAAGGACCCTAAGCATTCACTCAAAGGTTGAGCCTTATTGCTGAGAACATAAGTTTGCTAACAGTAGGGAAGATAGCGTTTCGTTGTTGGTAATTATTTCAAACGTACCGATTCCTATTTCCAGAAATTGGATACGTATGAACAGAAACCAGAGTAAACGTCAATCGTACAGTCGGTAACAAAAGTGTCCGAACACTAGCAAAAATTCCTGTGTTAAAAAAGCACAGTTCATACGGTTTTGTTAACTAAATCCTTATCGAATCATGTTCTTATACTGACTAAGAACAGGATTCGACAAGGATTTGTTTAACAAAACCGTATGAAGTGTACTTTTTTGATATCGGAATTTTTGCTGGTGTTCGGACACTTTTGTTACCGACTGTAGCATATGTGGAGGGGTAATACGAATTTTTTAATCAGTACATTTAAAAATAAATTCATCCCTATCCAAACTTAGTATTGGGGATTTTTTTATACAGTATAAACAACAAGAAAATATTAGTGGCATTGTAAAAGCTTTTTTCTGGTCTCTAGTTAGAAATAGTAAAAAAAATTTAAAATAAAAATTCGTTTAAAATTCCAAAAAATTCCTATGTATTTCTGTTCATACTTCAAATAACTGAAAAAAAAAATCAGGTACGTTAATAGACGTTATAAAACTATTAATCCAGAATTTCAGCCTTTCATGGCGTTGTCATTCCGAGCGCCGTCCAGTAACTTACATGAGTAAACTAACGACATTTGCAATACTAAATTAAAGAACTGGCGTAGAATCAATATTTTTTTTTTTACTCAAAAACTTCTTCACACGTCGTAAAATTAATGAAAGCGCCTCCAAAGCCGTAGCAAATGTTTTGCACGAGAAAAAAGTCCATATCCTTTCGAAACCGGCAATGCCTTCATAAATTTTATGGTGTGTGAAGAAGTTTTTAAGTTTCATAACGTACATTTACCCCATTCGATGTAGAGCTCAAGATAATATTTATCATTACAAGTGTTGAAGTTATAGACTATATCATTCAAAACACGATTACATTAATTTAATACTGATTTTGACGTATCAAAATGCTCGCAATCTTGCTATTACAGTTTATTTTTTCCTAATTAATAGTAACGAGAGTTCGTACTATTTCTTTCAGGCAGCGATTTTGCGTTGTCGACTTTTATTATGTTACACCTTGAATGAACGTGCAAACATTCTTGTTTTTATTGAAAATATGTAAAGCTAAACGTTTGTCATCGTATCTATAAGGAATATTAGATTTTATCAAAAATTGATGCACCTATTAATAAGGACAAAATCTAGTTAACGCTGTATTTTTTAGTTCAACTGGATAATTGATTAAAAACTATTTAGTGAAAACTTTATTTTAACTTTACAATTATTTAAAAGAAAATAAAAATTGATGCCAAAAAAAAAATAATAATAATAATAATAATAATAAATAAGTGAACATGTTTATTTGTGTCTTCCCAACACCAGGGTCTGTAAATGTTTTCAGAACTCTTAGAAATGCATATGCATCAGATTTAGGTCAGACATTTTTATAAATAACATTTAAATAACTTTCTACTGCAAAAATCATACAAAAATTGACATTTATTGTTAATATGTAAAAGAATATTTTCTATAGAATTTGAAATGATTAACCTATAGATTTATAGAACTTCATTAAAATACTCAGATACATTATGGGCTGCAATTAGAGTTAATGAGCTGCATTTTCTTTTGCGTTAAGCATTTTTAATACTTTCAAGAATGTTTAGCAGTGATTATGAATTGAATTAATATATATGTATGTTTTTCAGTCCTTTTTTCTATCCATTGTGTGATAACATAGGAAACTAACATTGAAATATATACACTGTAAAAATTAGTTTCTTAAGAATAAGCTAAATTGTCTGAAAGTAGCTCCGAAACAATATATACTTAAATTTGAATACCCATGTACTCATTTTTCAGTATATTGACATGCTCAAAAGTGGCTTTGACAAGTAAGATTCCCAATATCCCCATGTTTGACAGGTCAATATACTTAAAAATGTGTACATGGGTTTTCAATTTTAAGTATATATTGTTTCGGAGGTAATTTTAGACACTTTAGCTCATTTTTAAGAAACCACTTTTAACAGTGTACGAGTGCGTACAGTTGAAAAGTGTTAATAATCAATGCGTACTGCATGTTTTTTTTTTTTTGTTTTTTTTGTTCTTTTTTCTTTTTCTTTCTTTTTTAAATCTATTTATTTTTATTTTTATTTTTTTATTCGCGTGACAGTATATTTTTAAGCTATTGCATAGCTTTTATCGCGGGCTTTCAGCGCGGCGACCGAATCGAGAAATTCCGTAACGAAAAAAAACCTAACACAGTTCGGCAGACTTCGGCAGACTGTACGAAGCTCGCACGGATCGAGACGAGCTGCTCCGAAATCGGACGAATACGTAAGCAGCTGTTTGTGAGAAAGTATATAGGTGTATAGGTATCTATCATCTATGTACAACAGTGAATAGCTGTACGCGTAAAATTTGTGTATAAAGTCTTTTAAATATGAATAAACAAAGTTCATTTATTAATGAAGAAAGTGATGAAAAAATAGTGAAAGAAAATGAGTGAGTACTCTATATACATACATTTTATTATTATCACAAATGCAGTATTTTTTTTTTTTTTTTTTTTGAATTTTTTTTTGAATTTATTTATAATACTGCAATGAAAATTACCTAAATTTTTGATATTAAAATGAGCGATCATAAAAGTAGCCCTCTTTTATACACAAACGCATACACATACACACACACACACACGCACACACACACACACACACACACACACAGACATATAGTTTAAATTCTCCATTTAGATTCTCAATATGTATGTATGTATATATATATATATATATATATATATATGTATTCATTCTTCATCTATCTATATATATAAAAGTATATATATAAAAGAGCAGAGTCTGTCTGTCTGTGTGTGTGTCTGTGTGTCTGTACGCTATAGAAACCTAGGCCGTTTCACCGAGCGGGACCAAATTGGGCACGGTTTATGTTTACGACCCGAGAAAGACAACGCCGCAAGCGATTTTACAAAATTCGCCCCCCCAAGGGGGGAGGAGGGGGGGCAAAACGTAATTTAATAAAATCCTTCATTTCTCAAACAAAAAAACAGATATCCGTAAAATTTTTGCTTTAAAATATAGCTAATAGAAATGTCTAAAAATCGGTTTCTGAAATTTTTGAAATTCGGTCCCCAAGGGGGGCGGGGGGGCAAAACGTGATTTCACATGCGTAAAACGTGATTTCGCATAATCCTATATATCTCAAACAAAAAAAATAGATAAACGTGAAATTCTTGCTCTAAAATATAGCTAATGCAACTATCTAAAAACCAATTTCTTGAATTTTAGAAATTCAGCCCCCAGGTGGGGCAGCAAGGGGGGGGGGCTATGGAGCAAAAACAAATAAAAATACAGTTAGGCCGTTCAAAATTGGTACAGATAGGTTTAAGAGGCCTGCAAGTTGAATGGGGATATTTTCGATTGCGTAAAGTTATTAGGAGGGGCGAAAAGGGGGGGAGAGCAAAAAATAAAAATACAGTTAGATCGTTCAAAATTGGTACAGTTAGGTTTAAGAGGCCTGCAAATCGAATGGGGATATTTTCGATTGTGTAAAGTTATTAGGAGGGGCGAGAAGGGGGAGAAGGGAAGGGGGGCAAAAAATAAAAATACAGTTAGGCCGTTCAAAATTGGTACAGATAGGTTTAAGAGGCCTGCAAGTCGAATGGGGATATTTTCGATTGTGTAACGTTATTAGGAGGGGCTAGAAGGGGGGAGGGGAGGGGGCAAAAAAATAAAAATAGTGTCAGATCGTTCAAAATTGGTACATAGAGGTTTTCGATACTTACAAATCGATTGCGGATGGTTTTGAATTGGTAAATTATTAGGAGGGGCGGGTAGAGGGGTGGGCGGTAAAGGGGGGCTATGGGGTAAAAACAAATAGAAATACAGTTAGGCCGTTCAAAATTGGTACAGATAGGTTTAAGAGGCCTGCAAGTCGAATGGGGATATTTTCGAAAGTGTAAAGTTATTAGGAGGGTCGAGAAGGGGGAGGGGAGAGGGGGGGCAAAAAAATACAGTTAGATCGTTCAAAATTGGTATATAGAGGTTTTCGATACCTACAAATCGATTGCGGATATTTTCGAATTTGTAAAATTATTAGAAGGGGCGGCAAGGGGGGGCTATGGGCAAAAACAAATAGAAATACAGTTAGGCCATTGAAAATTGGTACAGATAAGTTTAACAGGCCTGCAAGTCGAATGGGGATATTTTCGATTGTGTAAAGTTATTAGGAGGGGCGAGAAGGGGGGGAGGGGAGAGGGGGGCAAAAAAATAAAAATAGTGTCAGATCGTTAAAAATTGGTACATAGAGGTTTTCGATACTTAGAAATCGATTGCGGATGATTTTGAATTTGTAAAATTATTAGGAGGGGCGGGTAGGGGGTAAAGCGGTAAGGGGGGCTATGGGGCAAAAACAAATAGAAATACAGTTAGGCCGTTCAAAATTGGTAAAGATAGGTTTAAGAGGCCTGCAAGTCGAATGGGGATATTTTCGAAAGTGTAAAGTTATTAGGAGGGGCGAGAAGGAGGGAGGGGTGAGGGGGGGGGGCAAAAAAATAAAAATACAGTTAGATCGTTCAAAATTGGTATATAGAGGTTTTCGATATCTACAAATCGATTGCGGATATTTTCGAATTTGTAAAATTATTGGGAGGGGCGGTAAGGGAGGGCTATGGGCAAAAACAAATAGAAATACAGTTAGGCCATTGAAAATTGGTACAGATAGGTTTTAGAGGCCTGCAATTCGAATGGGGATATTTTTGAAAGTGTAAAGTTAGTAGAAGGGCCGGGGAGGGGGGGACAGAGGGGCAAAAAAAATAGAGTTAGATCATTCAAATTTGGTACATCGAGGTTTTCGATACCTACCTTATAAGATAATAAAAATATTTTAAACAATATTAACTTCTCATTTATTCAATAAAAGAAAAAAATTTGTTTTCTTATCAGTCACCACGCTCAAAAAGTAACTTGAATTGATATCAAAGAAAAAACTTGAATTAATATCAAAGAAAAAACTTGAATTAATATCAAAGAAAAAAAAATACTGCATAAATAAAATAAATAAATAATTATAATTGCATAAGTTGATAAAAAATGCTATGCAATAGCTTTACCGCAGCAGTCCCCGAGTGCCACACGTATTTTTTTTATATTAAAAATTAAATAAATAAAATAAAATATTATATGAATTTTATATTTGGTGGCATCTTGCAGAAATTACAACTGAAAGAAAAATGTCGGGGAAGAAAAGCAAAAATCATATAAAACATAAAAAAAAAGAAAAAAATTGATATAGATATAAATATTTGTCAAAAAAAAAAAAAAAAATGTTACATACTGCACACTGCAATTAACTGAAGAGAGTCTTAGCAAAATTTGATAAGGTTTCCATAAGTACTTTTTGAATCTATGAAACTTTTATAACTGTTTTAGCTTACTTCAACGCTAAATATCTCCTAAAATAATGTTATGGCATATAAACGGTTTGTTTCATCTTATGTATTGCACATTTCTATACAAAACTGTCAAATTTCATGTTTTTATATAAGATATTTTTTACGGTATAAGCTATGAAAGAGAAAAAACAAACGTTAAAATAAAAAACGGCAGCGGTGGTTATTTCTTTTTAGAATAGAAGGATAATAAATTAATAGTATAATAAAACAATAAGAATACCTCAATTTTAGATTTTTTGAAATAGCGTGTTTTTACACAAGTAATATGCTTAGTATGAAAACTAATCACATATCATATTAAGAAAAGGTTTAATTAGAGATCCACCAGGGCAATTTTTAAAATTTTGATGCTGAATTAAATTTCTAAGGACATTATTTTCACGATAGCTATTTTAAGTGAAGTAGCGCAACAAAAATATAAAAATAAATTATAAAATATTGCAAAAAATAACGATACAGAAATAATAATGAAAAATATTTTTGCATGCTGTATTTTGCATTACAAACATTACATTTCATATTACAAACTCTATTTATATTTTTTACAAGCTACCCGTCTATTAAAAATGTAAACAGAATATGAAGTATCTCTATATATTAGAAAAAAGTTACTGCCGTCGATGTCCGATTTCTTTCTTTCTTTCTTGTTTTTTTTTTTTTTTTTTTTTTTTTAAACTAAACAGCTATTTTATACGACAGGACATCTAGTAGAGCGTTTGTATAGCATTTTTGAAAAAAGTCGTTAGGGGCGTTTTTTGAGATACTGGCTTATGTCCCACCTGTGATTTCTAATGACCCACTTCCGATTTTCCAATTTTGACCAAAAGTTAGAAAATTTATCTGTACACACCTCGTCTAATTGTTAAAGTTTCGTCCTTCTACCTTTATTAGTTTCGAAGATATGATAGTCGGAAGATTCCCTACACACACACACACACTGGCCAATTGCCGAAAAGAATTTTTTTCAACTCAGGCGACTTTATAACGTGTAAATCTGGTGAAATCTAGATATTGATTTTTTTGATCGAGTACAATATTCATATAACCTACGGTAGTCGGGTAAAGGAAATAAAAAGGGAGAGAAAGGGGAAAAAATACGAAAAAAAAAAAAAGGAAAAACATTAAAAACTGGCCTCTTCGCGATGCTTGAGAGAGGGAAAATTTTTCTAGAATTGTGAAAACATTTGAAAATCATTTTGAGTAAATTAGAGTGTAAAGGTTGATATATTTTTATTTACCAACTATGTGAAAAATATCAGAGCCGGGAGTCGAACCCGGGCACTTCCGCTTAACGCACGGATGCTCTACCACTGAGCTACCCTGGCTGACAAACAGCTAGGCATTTCTCACATAATATTCGTTGGCCAAGTCACCGAGTCTGCAAACGCAGCTGTATCAAGTGACAAAATTAATCGCAGCACAACTCCGTAGACCACGAAATTTCAGCTGCGTTTGCAAACTCGGTGAGTTGGCCAACGAATATTATGTGAGAAATGCCTAGCTGGTTGTCAGCCAGGATAGCTCAGTGGTAGAGCATCCGTGCGTTAAGCGTAGGTGCCCGGGTTCGATTCCCGGCTCTGGTATTTTTCACATAGTTGGTAAATAAAAATATATCAACCTTTACACTCCAATTTACTCAAAATGAATATTCACGGTTGATGAATTCATGAATAAATATTTCTAATTTGAAAATCAGTTGTCTATATTAATTTAGAATTGAAATATTCATCAAAATATATTTTGAAAAATAATTCGTGCGTTAACGGGTTAATTAAAAAGTAAATATTTAAAATGGAAAACATATATAACCATAAAAAATTTTAGTGCGTCGTATATGACTGAAATAGCTCTCATAACCTGTTACTGTACCACTATATTTGCCATGAAGTTGTTATTTTATTGTTGACCTGGTAGATACAATAAAACATAGGAAATAACCTGAAAGTAAACACTTATGTGTAGCACGCGCAATGTTGTTCAATGTAACAGGAATTTAAAGAGCTACTTTAATTAAAAGAGTTGCTTTTAGGTTTTTTTCGAATCTGTCATCCGATAGGCACCCAAACTGAAGTCCACGGGTGAGGTGTTGTCGCAGGCGATAGGGACACAGACTCGAGATTTTGCTGGTGAGGAAGACGGTGCTGAAGGCAGTGGAAACCCAAAGAGAGATTCTTAAGAATTAATAAGAATTAATAAGAATTTTAGGTGATTATTTTTAAAAATTCATTTAAATGCAGTGAACAGCGAAGCGGAATTCTGTTAGGTATATATTTCCTTTTCATGATTGAAATGAATAATTTAAAAAAGAAAAAATCTGGAGTAACTCCTACACTCGACTTTCTGAACATTGTGTGTAATTAACGGTTTTGCAGATAAAGTAAATTAAGAGGAGTTGTTAATAAACAAAAGAGAGAAAATTATAATAGAGTGTTTAAGTATTTTTCTCCAAATAGTACACGATGTTTAATTTAACGCTATTGAACTTTGAGCCCATAGATCATAATGATAAAGAAATTTTCGTTGTATCCCTGTAAAAACCTATCAGTGCTAGTTTCACCAAAATGCTTGTAGTTAGTGCAACTGTGATTTATAATACTCATATAAATTTTTAGCTCAATTGAATAAGGCATTTAGACGCTATCGCACTTTTAAAAATTTGGTCCCATAGACCATAATGATAAAGAATTTTTCTTTGTGTCCCTGTAAAAAAACTGTAAGTGCTAAATTCACGGAAATCTATGCAGTTCGTGCAACTATGACCTTAAATATGTGTATATATATTTTTTTTATTGCTCAGTTTAATAAGGCGTTTAGACGCTATCATAATTTTAAAAATTTGACCCCATAGGCCATAATGATAAAAAATTTTGCTTGGTGTCCCTGTAAAAAAAGCTATAAGAGCTAGATTCACCAAAAATCAATAGGGTTCGTGAAACGGTGACTTACAACATACACTAAGCGACAAAAAAAAAAGCCGCACTGCAAAAAAATGACTTATACCTTCTTTATTTGTAATAACTTTAAAATTAATGTTTGAAACAAATAAAACTGTCTTGTTTGCATAATACCAAAGGTATAAAATGATATCTATGTATATTTTCGATTTAATAATTCGCTTTATTGCACTTTAAGAAGTACTTTTTAAAAATCTCCATAAAACTTTCTTTTTGAACATAATGCAATAACTACACACTTTGCATTCTATTATGATTTATTATATGAAATAAACAAGTTATATTTTAATATATGAAATAAAACTATTTATTTGTTAGATCTAAGCAATTTTTTGTTAAAAATATGTATTCTGCATTGGGTTAATTCCACCTTTATATGGAATTACTGCATTAATGCGCAATGGCATAATTTTATACAGTGTTTTAATATAAATCTCAGAAATTTCAATGTGCCAAATATCACAAATAATTTTTTCTAGTTCTGGTAGAGTTATAGGCTGCAAATTTCGAATCCTCTCCCCTCTCCCCCGCCTTTTTATAGACGAAATATTTTCGAGCGGATCGCGATTTTGACCATTTCCATGTCTGGTAAAGAAGAAATACTATATCCTATGTGGTATTTAACTTAAAGTGAAAAATGGTATGATTACTTACAGAATTATAGGTTCTCATGGGAATGTATAAGAAATTTTGACAATTTGAAGTGAATAAACTTACCACAGATGCCGTGTAGTAAGGTGCCTTTATTATCTTCAAATGCTGTTTACGGAAATGTCTAAGATACCTCCAAAATAGTCGGTCAGGCACCACTTTTATGCAGATTGTGTTTTATTTCGAGTTAATTGATCCCTTGAGCATAAAAATTTCTCCGAGTATTTGAAAAGTTATGCACCTCCGTACCATAATGTACGGAGAATGTGTAACTGTTTTAAAAGTGCGATTTTCATTAAGTCGGTCACATTTTCGTCTTCATTCTAGCTTTTTTCAACTGCTCGAAATAAAGAAAACTTGATTCATCAGAGAAAACCAGTTCAGTCTAATAATTAATTGATAATGTTTTTAAATTTTGGTCAACTAAAGTATTGTTTATTCTAATTCTTTTCCTTAATAATGGCTTTTTTCGCAGCTCTTCTGTTCTTTAACCCGCTTTGTTTAATTGTTCCCGCATTGTTTTTGAAGAAAGTAATTTACTATACACTTTTTAAAAATCTTTCTTAAGTTCTGAACATGATACAAATCGATTTTTTAAACATTCGCATTTTAACTTGCGGTTATCTTGCTTGGATAAGCAACATGACTGCCTAAAGCCAAATTCCCAGTTTAAACGGCAAAAAAAAATTATATTTTGCTAAAATTCATTTTACCAATATTTCGTTAACATTTAATTATTTTGCCATCTCACGTATTAAAATATTTTTGATTTTCATTCAAAAATTAATACTTTTTGTGGCATCGTTAACTGCCTTATTCTTACCATTTTTGAAATAAATTCTAAAATTACAATTTCCCTGACAATTGCATTTTGTTTTTAACACTAGACTCAAAGCTAAAGTGTATGTGGAGGACAACATAGTAAAATCTGTTCGAAAATTTGCTTTTTTAACGATAAAATTGGCGGTTGTAGAAGGCGAAAAGGAAAACATCCAAGTGCGGCTTTTTTTTTTTTTGTCGCTTAGTGTACATAACAACGTTTTTATCATAGCCCTATACTCTAAAAAGATAAAAACTAAAATTTAAATCTTATAATTGTTCATTATCAGTGTTTTTTTTTTTTTTTTTTTTTTTTTTTTTTTGTAGAACATTTTAAGCTTTTGAGACACGGGGTACTTATTTTATATCCACAGCCTAGAGAATTTACAATTAAAATTAAAAGAAAAAAAATACCGTAAGTTTCGACGTATAATCGGCACGTCAGATAAGTCAGTTTTGTACTACAAATTTTAAATTAGAAGTTACGTTAGATTTGTATGAGTTGTTTCTTCGAAATAATATAGATTTTTTTTGTTAAACAAAATTTCTGATAAAGGAATAATATACCTTACTTGCGGATTGTACGCCGAAAATGTTTTTTTTTTTTTTTCATTCTTTCTTTTTCTTTTTTTTTCTCCCTCCCTCTCTCTTTTTATGTTACGTTTTAAAAGAAAAAAAAATCCAGGATGAATCTTAATACTTTGAATAAAAATGCAGTGGTATATGATATCAGGGTGACAGTAGGCCAACTTTCCCCCCTAATTCTTCCACCAGTATTTATCTTTCAGAATTTTTAGAAGTAAGTTTGCAAGGATAATAAAGCAAAAACGTATTATATAAATATACTGGTAGACGAATCAGAAGAAAAAAGGCGGGTTTGTTGCCACCCTGAATATAATGCCACCGTGTTTCTAACAAGGGAAGTCTCCGTATGCGTATGACCAGAAAATTTTTAAAAAGTTACAATATACTCTTACCTTAAAGTATGCTTATGAAAAAGGAGTTCGGTGGAATGATATATACGGTCTGTAAAAAAATAATTTAAATTATTTTTTCACTCAACATTAATACCCGATTTTTAGCATAGCATATAACACATTAATTTTGGAAATATACAATTTCCCGATCATAAGCATTTTATTACACTGATTGGAAAAAATTTATATATTAAAAAAAAAAAAAAAAAAAAATCAGTTCTAAGTGTTAAATTTGTTTAAATAAATTTAACTTAAATAAAAACATTTTTTGACTGTAACAGTGAAAGCACCCTATAAAATCATTCTTGAATTAAAACCGGCTACATGTTGCGTCGAGTGCCATGCTGTGAGATTAGAGTTATGTATACGCGATCTATTCTTATAAAACTATTTGACATTTCTTCCATAAATTCATTTTTACGCGCTTTTTAAACTAATGGCACATTAAATTACTGTTGGTCGATAAGGGTTAAAACAATGAAGATTATAACAGAAAAAAAAAAAAAAAATAAAATAAAAAAAAAGATAAATAAATTTGTGTTTTGTTATTCGTAAATTTGTGTATGTCTTTTATTTTAGTATTACTAAAACTTTACATATTACAAATTTCTCATGCAATCGAAGTTCATTGAGCACCCTGATACAGGGCTGTAGCGAAACACTTAAGCACGCAACATTTTATACACGAAGGTTACTTTATGACTTAGTAACACGTACCATAACATACAATTTAATCTGAAAGCAGACGGGTGGAAACATTTTCTTTCGTGACACAAAATATATTGACATATAATGATTTACATGCAATACATTTAATTTGACATCTAAGTACGTAGCTTGTAGATGACCAAAGTATGCAGTAAAGGCTATAAATACATAAAGGCAGTTATTGTTAGTTCTGCAGCGAAATAATGGACATATTTATTTACCATTTCTAAAACTTGAAAGTTTGTATTTCTCAATTCATTTGATATATTCTATCTACAGAACGTATATATTGCTATATTCTGATACATCATCACGAGTATCTTCCCTTCTTTTTTTCAAAAGAAAAAGGGGATAAATAACTACCCACTAAGTGAAGTATGTGACATTAAGTTTCGTATTTGTATGAATGTGTATATTTGTTAAGAAAAGTGTTAGTGTATGAAACAGTACTGCTTTTAGCGAATCTCATCTCAAAAGTCAGTAGATCCCTCCCTGCTCCATTTAATTGCGAAGCAAAAGGCAGTAAATGAATAACTGAAGTTAAGATTTTGCTAATAAAGCCATAGGCTGAAGTTAATTATTTTGATGCTAATATATTTATATTATTTCAATTTTTAAATTGTAAATTTAAAATAATACTTTTTATCCAGGAAAATATGTTTTGAGAGTCTTACAACTAAGTGTGGTACATTAGGAGAATAACGGAGGCATATAAACTGAAAAATAAAAAATAGTAATAATAATAATAAATAATAAGGAATAAAGGTAGCTTGCCTCTTTATCTGGGTGTTTATTTCATGAATTGAACACTGGAAGAATACGCCACTGAAACCATTGTCTCCCGATGTTTCTTTCCTGTAATCACAGTCAAGACATAAGCCACTAGTTTGTGAACTTAAACGTGAAAACTTATGGTCATGAAGTTGCTCTAATAGGAACTTCTGTTTTAAGAGCGTTTATAAAAAAAGTTTTGACAAGAACGTATATTTACCGAACTTATATACAAGCTATTTTGAAAAAAGTTATTTTACTTATAAGTTATTTTGATCTCGTGGAATTTTATATTATAAAAATATTTTGAATTTTAACAGTTCTTATGAAACAGTTAAACTGGAACACTCTTAAGTAAGTTGAAAAACATTTTCGAACCCTAATCATCATGTTTAAGATGTAATTTATTTTGATTTACAAATGGGTCTCCACGGTAATAATCCTCAATATCTCGGAAGTTCAGAAAAAATTGTGTTTCTAAACTTTCCTTAAAAATGTAAATGAAATGTACGCCTATTTTCAATATTTTTCTTCTCCATTCTTACATAAATAACCATATATCAACGTTTTCATTAGAACACATTTCCACATTATATTAAATGGTTTTGTTTCACTTACCAATAAAGTCAGTGATAAAAAAAAATGAATAAATAAATAAATAAACAAATAAATAAATAAACAAATAAATAATAGTGTTACTGCAAAATTGCTGTAAATCAATGGCATTTCAACTCTCTCTCTCCTCATTATGAAACAGACCAAAGAGTATTTGAAACATATTTTAGTTACTTAAGATTCTTTTTTTTTTTTTTTTTTTAAGATATAAGGAATAAAATTATTGATATCACCTCATCACAATTATGAATGAGGATACCGTGAGGTTGTTCTTTAGTGTACCACTGGTACAGAGAGGTCGAAAAACATATTTGAACCTTAAAATGTGTAAAAATATTTACATTACATGTTCTTTATATTTTTTCTAAAATTCGTGGAATGTACTTGAAATAATATAGGAGTTAACAATAACACTCGTATAGATTTCGAAAAATTCAAACCAAAAAGAGTGAAAGCACTCCATAAAACCCTTCCTGGAACAAAGGCGGCTCCGTGTATAGCGCCTTGTAGTTATATTAAAGTGAGGTATATTTTCTTAAAAGTATTTTTGACGATACTTTAAAGTAACGATACTTTAAAGTACCGTCGGTCGGTAAACGGTTAAAACAATGCAGATTATAAGATAAATAAGTTTGTGTTTTGTTATTTGTAAATTTGTGTATTTGTTTTGTTTTACTATTAGTTAATCTTTACACAATACAAATTCATCATACAATTAAAGTTTATTAAACACTTAGATACATGACTGTAGCGAAATGCAAGCAACATTTTGTACTTGAAGTTTACTGTAAGACTTGACAACAGGTACCATAACATAAATTTTAATCAGAAAACAGATGGGTGGAAACATTTTCTTTTCGTGACACAAAATGGGCTAAAATAGAGTGATTTACATACAATACATTTTATTTGACAGGTACAAGCTTGCGCATAATCAAAGTAGTAGTGATGTGTACTAAATGCTACAAATTTATAACAGTAGTTATTGTTAGTTCTGCAGTGAAACAATGGGCATATTTATTTAACAGTTTTAAAACTTTTAAGTGTGCATTTTTCAATTCCTTTGATACGTTTTGTCTAAAGAACGTATGCATTGATGTATTCTAATACATCATCACGATAATGTTCTTCGCTCCTTCTTTTCAAAGAAAAAAGGGGAAAAATTACTACCCGCTAAGTGAAGTATGGGGCATTAAGTTTCGTATTTATATGAATATATGAATAACAGTATCCGTTCGTGTGTGAAACAGTACTGTTTTTAGCAAATCTTGTATCTAGAACCAGAAGATTAATCCCTCCTCCCTCAATTTAATCGCAATGCAAAATATAATAACTGAAGTTAAGATTTGGCTAATGAAACCAGTATCTGTAGTTAACAGAGAATTAATCTGACATTTTCTAATTTTCAAGCACACGAAAAAATAGTTTCACTATGCACAGGAAAAATTTAATGCAACGAACTATAGAGTACTGGCCTTTTGGTCCAATGCGCAGATAATGGAGGGCAGGATTATTTTTCTGATTTTATGCTTTTCATGCACTTGAATAAATAAAGACAATAAAATTTATTATAAAGATAAATCGTGATACAATGAGTGATATATGTTGTCTATAAGACATAATAGAAATCAGTTGAAGTTTACCGAACTAAGAATGTGGCATTCTAGAAACAGAAATATTTTCCTTGAAGTATAATGTAAGAGAAGAATGAAGTTACAAGGGAAAAAATTTGAAGTGACATTGTAGAGTGAATTCATAGTGAAAATTAAAGAATTTTTAAAATTTAATAATTAATTAGTTAAAATAAATTTATTAATATCTAAAAAGAAAAAAAAAAATCTTTAGTTTAATTTCTAAATGTCCATAATATATATATATATATATATATATACATATATATATATATATATATATATATTGTGCAAATAAATAATTAATAAACAAGAAAATTATAATCCAGAAAAAAATCATCAGTATAATGTCCTAATAGCAAATTAAAAAAAAAAAAAAAAGAAGAAAAAGAAGAAAAAAAAAGAAAAAAAAAAACTTTGAAATTCACATTGCAGAAGTCATTTTCCACACATTTCTTTTTTTCTCTTTCCAATTTTCTTACGACCTAAATAGAATTCTCCAAGAAGAATTAGAAGCGATATATAAAGAAGCCACACAAGAGGAATATCAACGCTGGAGCAACGTCTGTGAGAGTCAACTTTCGGTTAGAGGATTCTCATTCCGAGCTATAGGAGAAAATCAAAAGATGAGTGGAAAACAGTATCTCTTCAATTAGCTTGAAGTAAATACCAGAAGCCATTATTCGATCCCCGAAAGTATCTATCAGCTCTCCGCATCAGAAGCGTTCTCGAAACGTCATTAATGGCAAAGTTTTCTGAAACGATCTTCTGAGATGCAGTACTTTCCAGACAAAATTTCTACGGGCACTGTATTCACCAAAAAAAAAAAAAAAAAAAAAACCAAGATTTTGCATCTTACTTTCACGAACGAAATTTCCAAAGACAGGCCTGTAGTTAAAATTTTTCTTTACGATGTCTCTTGCAATCACTCTTAAATATCTCTGCTTTTGTATTCCATAAATACTCAACGAACACCTCCTATAATGTGTGCCATACAACTAAATCGTCTTTGTGAACGGCCGATGCAATGTTCAATAAATGTTTTATTTTAACCACTATCGGGATTCAGAGGAAAGACAGAAACGCGAAGTCGTAAGATAAACAGAGGATCTTGGCTGGAATCACCCTCTATGTCCAATCTGATAAGTACCGAAAAATATGTATGACAATTTTAAATGTAAGATAATTTAAAGTAGGCTAATTATAAAAAGATGTGTGCATGTAAACTTTTCTGAATAACTATTTTAAATCCCATATATGTAAAGTTATAGATGATAAAAATGATAACAAGTGACAACCCCCTAAGAGCATTAAAAATTGAAATACCACTGTAACTCGGAAAATCATCGGAATGAACTGTAAATTTGGAAACATATATTTTTGATGATGTCATTTTTATTCGTGCAAAAAATAATATATAATTCATAATTCATATATTTTGGAAATATTAATTTATTATTAATATTCTTTATTCAATATTTCATTATTCAAATTTTCTTACATCATAAATTTTCTTTATTAAATATTATTTCTTCAATATGTTTTTTAATCAAAATTATGCATGGAATATGTTCGAGTTCCGTCATTTTAACGCATAAAAAAAGAAATGAATATTATAATTTTTCGGGATGATATGAATTAATGTTCCTCACATTCATTTGACATCAGCATCCCATATTCTGACAAATTATAACTCTAAGAAAAATTGAGAGAAATATATATATTCTATACCCTTTTCCGTGTTCAATTATTCCAAATAAATGTAAAAAAAATTGTCAAAAATGAGGGTTACCACTAGAAGAAAAAAAATGAAATTCATGCCAGCTTTAATATGTAAACTACTCCTAAAGCAAAATCTAGCTGTACCGTTATAAATTAGACGTTATTAATAACTGATCGGCATCAACCGCATATTTGTAGGATTATTTGCGACAAACTTATTTGGGAGGTGGCCTTTCTTTCTGACTTTTTTGAACACGAAAAAAATAGTTTCATTACGCACCGGGAAATTTAATCCAGTGAACTAGATAGTGTTGGTCTTTTGGGCCATTGTATCGAGAATAGAGAGTTAATGGTTAATTTTGTGATCTTGTAATTTTTATGCACGTGAAATATTAAGGTAATTTCGGGTGAGTTGTCCGATTACTATTTTTTTTAAGCATACAGCATTCTAATTGCTCTTAAATCTTCAGTTAAGCCTTCGAAAACGGAAAATTTTAATGTTGTTTCCACAATACATTTTTTGCAATATGCTAAAATAAAGTTTATTTCAATATGAAATGAATATGTAATTAACCATTTGAAGGCAAGTCTTATAATTATTATGTATGATCTGCACTGTTAAAAAACAAAGCTGTTTTATCTGAATATGACCATCAGTTATGTACATTACATCATATATAGCAGGTTCTGCTCTCGAAATACTTCAGTCCTTTCTTCATTCAATGGATTTGACCAGAAAGATCGAAAACCATGAAAAAATTCGTATTAATTGGAGATACAAATTCTCTGTATTTATGTAAAAGATATATTATTATTCAAAGTTTATTCTTCGTCTCGGTTAATTTTGAGAGATCTCACATAGTTTTCAAAAGTTTCATTTTGTTTTTGAAAAAGGGTGAGAAATTCTCACCCATTATTTAGCTCTAACGAGAACCTTGAAATAAGACTACCTCTTTAGTGTTAGTGTTTACGAATAAAAAAGGCCCACCAGTGGCCGAGCGGTTCTGCGCTCAAAGCTGGTAGACGTGAGATGCCGGGCTCGATTACAAGTCGCGCCGTCGGCCTAGCCGTTCGGAGTTTTCCGTGGTTTCCTCCGAAACTTGTGTAAATACGGGCTAGGACATCTCAGAAAGACCCCTCGAAGGGCACTCCCCCTCAGGCCTAGGACCTACAGCAGTCAATCGTCCTCATTCCCAAATCCAGTCCAGTCCGTGTATAAATAAAAATGATTTCGAAAAATAGTTTTCTTTCACAAAATTTAGTATCGTAGTCTTTATAGAAAAAAAAAAAAAAAGCTTTTGTTTTTTTAATATGAGAATTGACTGACTTCTTAATTTTGTCAAACATAGCAAATTTAGGTTTTAAAATAGTCTTAAAATAAAATATTTTTTATGCATAGTTTGAACGTTAACAATTTAATCACTGTAAAACATTTCTGTAAAAATAAAGCACTTTTTTTTAACATAAATACAGCATAGGTTGCTGTAAATTTGTTTAGCTAGTTCTGTAAAAATAATTGAAGATTTGTTACTTCACATTGTGCTGTAAATCGGTTTAAATTTTTTTCCAGGAGTCTTTTGGTGCGTATGACAAGATTTATCAACTAGTCAGTTCTGATGTTGACTTTATCTGTTTTCGTAAAGAAATGGTTTCGTGATCCCAACGGCTCGGTTGGCAAAGCGCTGTCCTCTGACACAGGTACTTGTGAGTTCGAATCCCGGGTTACCCAAGACGGTTTGGTTCGCATGAAAATTAATAAATTAGCTTTTGCGTGTAAAAAAATAAATAAGTTTTTTTAGTGTTGTGGATTTCTCCCTGCACGCATGTGTAATAATTGCAAGAAACTTATTTAAAGCATTCGAGAAACTCAAATTTTAACTTTTAATTTTACGGTCAATACTACTTTTTTGCAGTTTGGTTGTATGTTTCATCACAACGTAAAATTACTGGCGATACATCATTCATCGTCTAAATGTACTTTTACGGGCTTTGACTGGAATATCTGCTGCCGGGCTTTGCCCGTAATTTTACTGTAGCATTTATTACAGTGTATTGTACAAAAAAAAAAAAAAAACTACTTAGTATTAATAAACAATATCAATTATGTATTTGCCACAAATTGTCAACTAAAACATATATAATTTCTAAGTGTTCATAATATATATATATATATATATATATATATATATATATATTTGTATATATTAAATAATTAGAAAACAAGTTAAATAATTAGAAAACAAGTTTATAATAAGAAAACAAGTTGTAATTCAGAAAAAAAAAAGAAAGAGAAAGGACATTAATGTTCTAGTAGCAATTAAAAAAAAAAAAAGAAATTTTTAAGAATCATACTGCAGAAGTTATTTTCCACACATTTCTTCTTTTTCTCTTTAAAATTTTCTTGCGCTTTATTTTCTTGCGACCTAAATACAATTCTCCAAGAAGAACCAGAAACGATATAAGGTAGCCACACAAGAGGAATATGAACGCTGGAGCAACGTCTGTGAGAGTCATTTTTCGGTTAGAGCCTTCTGACTCCGAGCTATAGGACAAAATGAAAAGATGACTCGAAAACGAAATTTCTCCAATTAGCTTAGCGTAAATACCGGATGCCATTATTCGATGCACGAAAGAATCTATCAAATCTCTGCAGCAGAAGCCTCTTCGAACCGCCATTGCCGGCAAAGATTGATAGAAACGATCTTCCGAGATGAAGTATTCTGCAGTTAAAGCTTCCATTAAAACCGTATTCAAGAAAAAAGCAAGATTTTGTTTCTTACTCTCACGAATAAAATTTGTGAAGGGGAGCCCGTAGCTTAAGTTATTCATCACGATATCTCTTGCAATCAATCTTAAATGTCTCTGCTTTGTATCCCACAAATTGTGAATGACACCATGGTTTATGTTTGCTATACAATGAATATCTTTTTTCTCAACAGCCAATGCCAAGTTCGACAAATCTTTTATTTTAACCACAGGAGGAAATGAAAGGAAAGATAGAAACACGGAGTCGTAAGATAGGCAGAGAATCATGGCACCGATCACCCATGAGTACATGAGGAGTTTCTCTGCAAACGACCGAGGTTTTATCAGTGCACTCTGCTTCATTAGTATCCCGAAAACGTGAAGCAAACTTTTGTCGGTGGTGTTTTGTCTCCATTTCAAGACTACGTAATGTATTACCATCATCGCAATCAAGACTGATACGATTGTCATCCAAACTGACTGTGAAAACGTTTGAAAGATGCCGAACACTTGTGGCTTATATTCTGGTTTCCGGGTTACAAATGTAAAATCATTCATCATATATGGGTAGCAGAAATCAACTGATTGCATGAGAATTTCATGCGTAACTGTTGGTATAACATGTATATCAATTTCAGAGCGCTTCACCATTTCAAGCAGTTCTGAATGTGTACCATTAGGTGGTGGTCCGAAAACGAAACCCACTCTATCAAACAATTCTGTGTGTTGTTCGAGGTACATTTTAAGTGCAAGAAGTAATTGACCTTGCACGTTCCCTTTCATTGAAAAATGTCGAATCTGTTCGTCATAACTTGCATCTGCAATATATTCTTGCTCTGGATAAAGCAGAAACCCAAGTTTTACAATTTTCTGCATTTCCCTATCATTGGGATGTTAAAAGAATATTTCAGTATACGAATTTGTCATAAAAGAAGTTGCAATTCTAAATTATTAAGTCAAGTAGTGTAGCTTCTTTTTAAAATTTTACTAATTTCTTAGATTTCTTTTCTTAATTCCTAAGTACATATGTACTCATCATAATACCTTCTTTGTCGGAAAATCGCTTGTCTTATAGTAATTTTAAATTTGTTTCTTTACGTAGGAAATTTCGTTTGCATTTACTTTTTATCCTTTACTTATTGTCGGAAAACACTCTAGCATTTTTGTATGTCTTCCACTCTTATAAAAATAACTTAAGTGGTTTAGTTTCAACTCCTAAGCAAAATTCCCTTCACAAGGTATAACATAAAATTACCAACATGAAAAACAATTTATAAAAAATATACTTGAGAAGTTTTAAATAAATTTTTTAGGTATTTTCTTTTTATGTTAAAAAAAAAAAAAAAAAAAAAAAAAAAAAAAAAAGTGTACTAGAATGTATTTTTTTCTTGAAGACATTTTTTATTTTTATTTTTCTGTTTCTATTTTTCTGTTTATTTTTTAATGCATTTCTTTAACTTTTTGTGGAATGTACTTGAAATTTTTCTTGTATTTAGTTATTTAGAAAAATTCTATCGCGTTATAGTATTATTATTCAGAAGACAAAATTTATCTCTACAATGTCATATAAAACTATTTATTTTTTTATTTCACTTCTTTATTTTATCTAATTCACAACAACCAACTTATTTGTAAACGTTGCAATAAAATAGTACTAAGTATACTTGTGGCTTCTTGGAATATCTTATTTTCAGTGACACTAGAAGAGAGTGTATTGCAAACAATTTCACAAATATTTATGTATCTCCTTTTACTTAAAATTTCGTGATTTCTCTCGCTGACAAAAGATTTAATCTAAAAATTAAGATATAATATTTCTTTGAAATTAATCTAAATTTGAAATATTCATCGAATTAAATTTAGCGGGAACAATTCGGGCAGAAAACTTTCTGTAATTGAAAAGATATCTACTCCACTAATTTGTTCATTTGAATGTATGAGAAAATACTAAGTAAGTCCATATTTTTCGAGATCACTGCTTTTTAGACAGCAGAACACAGACACTTCTAAAAATACTTCATAATTTTTCTTACCTCAGAATAAGAGATAAATACACTTTAGTGTTTTACCCGATGTTCAAACAAAATTTCTACGTACACTAACTCAATATACACAGTACTATGTAGAATACGATTGAATATTTTAGTTTATTTTCAAAAAGGTACAGTAATAATTCAAACGTGACTGAACGCTTTCAGCAATTGGGTTGTTAATTATAATGTGTATAGTATCAATAAAATTATAGTGAACACAGCAATGTACCTTTTATACAAAATATTTGCTGCTACATTATTTACCTCTCCCTCATATTCTTTCACAAATCTTAGTCACCATTTCCAGTTCTTCTCTCAGAAGATGATGCAAAAAAAGTATACTCTGCTTCCGAGTGTTTCTCGCACACCTTTTCAAATTATACACGTTGCATTAATTTTTTTTACTGTCGATATTGGTAATCAAGATTCGATTTTTTCAAAGTGCATTTGCATGCAATCATGACGTTAAGAATGCGTCTTTTATTCTATTGTATAATGTTTCCCTTTGTTAAGCATTTGAAATAAACCTTTTCAAAATTATTTGAAAATAAAAATCATTCACGTTACTTCAAAAGGATAAACATTGCGAATTTTTAGAAAATTCGTACTCTACTCTAATTTGAAAAGATATAACTGCTTCAATTGTATAAACACAAACACCTTTCAAAAGCTAAAGTAAGATATTTCATGTTTTCGTCCAATCTATCGAATAGGACGTTATTGTTCATATTTTTCGTTGTTATTATGTAATTATAGACTTTAATAAATAAATATTTTAACATTAGAAATGAATTTGTATTCCCAGAACATATGAAAAAAAGAAAGGCTCCATAACTGTTGCAATTGTTATAAACACGAACACCTTTCAAAAGCTAAAGTAAGATATTTCATGTTACATAAAATAAAAAATAAAAAAGCATTGATGTAAAATATTTCACTGAGCTTAAGTACCGAGCTCAATTTGAAAATTGTATGCTTCTTTACTTTAAAATATTTCAGATTTAAATAGAGAAATTCTGTATACATATATTTTAGAAATAAATAAAAAAAATGTCCAATCTATCAAATACTCGACGTTATTGTTCCCATTCTTCATTTTTATCCAGTAATTATAGACTTAAATAAATAAAAATTGTATCATTAGAAATGAATATGCATTCCGAGAACATATGAAAAAATGAAAAGCTCCATCTCTCTGTTGTACGAATTGTGTGAGTGAACAATGCATCCGACAGAGAAAGGGGAAAAAAAAAAAAAACCTCCGTTCAAATAGTCTGACGTCCCGGTTATAATGGACTTGACTTGTTACTACGGGAGATAGTATTATAAATTTTCGGTAGTGATTTCATACAGATCAATTCATATTTCTAGTAAATGATTAGGTATCAAAACAGTATACAAAGGAGGCGTCCGTTTCCACATACGTGATAGAGGAATGTAGGTAGGTTTGTAGGTTATGTTTCACGTCGCACTAGTACTGCACAACGGATAATTGGCGACGGTCTGGGACACATCCCTAAGAACGGTCCGGAGATATGCCATCACAATTTGTGTAATTTAGGTAATTTGGTAAAGACGGTCTAATATTTATAAAATAAATAAATAAATAGTTAAGTTTCACAGCTATTTCTACCACTCCAAAATGGGTAACGGAATTCATTATAGAGTAAACAACATGCAATTAATCATCAGCCGCTAGCCAGAACTTGCAAAAAATAAATAAATAAAATAAAATAAAATAAATATAAAGTAATTTCATAGTGCATGAAATTCGTCCATATTATTCTTCATGCATCAAGTAATAAGGGGGGAAAAATATATCAACCGCTTTAGTAGAGAATGAAAAACCGTCCACCGAGACCGTGAATATAAAGTCCGAATGCGGTCAAGTAAATTACATGGAGAAACTGACAACATTTACCCCGTAAAACATATAGTTGACATTATATATTTTATTATAAATATTGAAGGTATGGCATATATCATTTTAAAAATACTCTAGTCAATTACTCAAACGTTGATCGTTATTGCTGAGAACATAAGTTTGCTAACAGTAGGGAAGATAGCGTTCCGCTGTTGGTAATTTATTCAAACGTATCGATTCCTATTTTCAGAAATTGCATATGTATCAACAGAAACCAGAGTAAACGTCACTCGTAGCATACATGGAGGCTAATACGAATTTGTTAAACAGTACATTTAAAAATAAATTCGTTTCTATCCAATTTTAGTATTGGGGATTTTTTATATAATAAACAACAGGAAAATATCAGTGACATTGTAAATGCTGGATTCTGGTCTCTAGTCTGGACCAGTAGAAAAATTTAAAAATATAAATTCATTTTATATTGCAAGAAATTCCTATGTATGACAGACCATACTTCAAATAAGTGAAAAAAAAAAAAAAAAAAAAAAACAGCTACGATAATAGGGGGTTGTAAAGTTATTAGTCCAGAATTTGAGCATTTCGTGGCGTTGGCATTCCGAGCGCCGTCCAGTAATTTACATGAGTTAAACTAACAACATTTGCAATACTAAATTAAAGAACTGGCGTAGAATCAATATTTATACTCAAAAACTTCTTCACACATAGTAAAATTAATGAAAGTGCCCCCAAGGCCGTCGCACGTGTTTTCCACCAGAAAAAAGGCCACCGGTTTCGAAACCGGCAATGTCATCATAAATTTTATTGTGTGTGAAGAAGTTTTTAAGTTTATTAACGAAATTTACCTCATTCGATATAGTACAGAGCAAGATAATATTTATCATTACAAGTGTTGATCTTAGAGAATATATCATTCAAAACACGATTACATTAATTTAATACTGATTTTGACGTATCAAAATACTCGCAATCTTACTATTTACAGTTTTTTTTTTTTTTTCAAAAATTAGTACCGCAGTTCGTACTATTTCTTTCAGACAACGATTTTGTGTTGTCGTCTTTTATTATATTACACCTTGAATGAACTTGCAAGCATTTTTGTTTTTATTGAAAATATATAAAGCTAAAAATTTGTCATCGTATGTATAAGGAATATTTGATTTTATCAAAAACTGGCACACTTATTCATAAGGACAAAATCTAGTTACCGCTGTATTTTTTAGTTCAGCTGGATAATTGGTTAAGAACAATTAAGTGAAAACCCTATTTTAACTTTATATTTTTTAAAAGAATATAAAAACTGATGCCAAAAATAAATAAATAAGTAAAAGTATTTCTTTTTATGTTAAAAAAAAAAAAAAAGGAAGAATGAAAAACAGAAAGGAGAGGAAAAAGAAAGAAAGAAAAGAAAAGAAGTGTTTTTTTTTTTTTTTTTTTTTATTATTAAAGTAAAATCGAGGAAATCGTATTGAAGAATTGGAAGATCTTTTGTATGGAGCCCTTTTTCGGAATTCGATATTTGTCACCGAGTTAGCTCCGACGTTTCTCGCCAAGGTCTTTAAAATTATACATGCTTTCTGCGGGAATTAAATAAATAAATAAATAAAGAAGTTTTCCATTTTAAATATTTTATTTTTAATTATTTATAATTGCAATTTATTAAATGTTCAAATACACTTTTTTCCTTGATTTTTATTGTCTAGTCTATTTAACCATGTTTCTAAGCATTATTAAAAAAAAAAAAAAAAAAAAAAAACATTTTATTAACTTTTGTATATTAAGATTTTGGGGCATGGTTTGAATTTGGAGAAAATAGTCTCTATTCGAAATACATTTATTCAAACAATTCAATTATTGATTTATTTTTTGAAAACTCATTAAAATACAGAAACCAGCAAATCGGGCAAAGCCTACTACTATATAAATAACAATTTGGTGCGTCACTCACATGACTTTCTCTTATCTTGTGTTTCAATGCTATATAGATCGATTAAAGATTAAGTCGTAAAATCAATACGGTAAGATAATTAAGTTAAATCCGTTTTAAAAACAATCTAAAATAGTTTTAGGGACTTTTTTATTTGATATATAATTGATATATTCTGTGTGAAGGCGTCTGCAGCACTCCTGAACACCCCGATATATTATAATGTTTACCTTAAAAAAATATATATATATACATATATATAGTGGGTGCGGTATTGGGCGTTCGATTAATTAATTACTCGAATACTATTATCTATTTAACTTTAATAAAGAAACATTATGTTCAGTACTATATACAGAATGATATTATGAATTAATATTAAACAGCCGGGTTATACTCATAACTTATATCGTCAAGAACGTTCAGCAGTCACTTGTATTATAATAGTCAAAACAGAAGTTCATATTTATGCATATTATAAAACACCCGTCCGATGCTTGTTGCCCAACTAGATTATGCAAATAGTTCACTTATTATCACTAGATGATATAATGTTCGGTACAACTTTCGTCAAAATAAAATAATAAGTTTCCATTGCCATTTTTAAAATAGCCGTCGATAGAACCGGGGTTTGCCATCGTCAAATCCAAACAAGCGTCTGGTCTGACGCTCCAGCTCCAACGCACTTGCTCGAAAATTCCACACAGGAGAATGCTCGCGCAGGAGAGGTGAGAGTGATGAAGTCTTTCTGACATCACAACTACGTCTTGGTTGCGTCACTCCGTCAAGGCTGCTCGTTTGCTCGTTGCTACAGTGACAGAACTGGATTTATAACAAAGCAGGTTTTGGAATTAAATGACTGGACAAGGCTGGCGTTTTCACTACATATATATTCAAATCTTTTATTAATTTGCTTTCAAATTTGGCAATTTTGATGAAATTTTCAAGTGGAAACCTTTAAACTTTACACGAACTTTAAAATGGAAAATCTGAATTACCTGCATTTATTTATTTCTAATTTATATTGATAAAAAATATACAGATAGTTCAACTAGTAAAAACTGGATTTTCATATTCAGGGAACCTCAAAACATGATATTATATAAAAACAAGAGTTGAAAATAGAACGAAAAAAAAAAACGTTGTTTACAGTATGGGTATATAAAAAATTGTCCTTTTTTGAGGAGTGTTCGTCGACATCCCAAAATGTAGCAAAGCACTTCCATCAATTAAATTCTATGAAAAAGAAAATGTAGCTTAATTTTGGGTAACCCTGGGTATTTTTTATAAAGTACATGCGCAGTAATTATATACATAAAATTAGTCCTGTATGAAAACGCATAATTCAAAAAGAAATATACTTCCAAAAATGTTCAAATATAGCCCCAATATATCCAAGTTTTTGAATCTATATAACTTTTATAACTGTTTTTCCCTGCTTCAACATTAAATATATCCTAAAATAGTGTTTTGCCATATAAAAGGATTCTTAAGCCGTGGTGTAAATGGTTAAAAATCTCTTCATTTGGTCTCTCTTATTATAAATTTCTTTTATAAATTCTATTAAATACCATGGGCGTAGCGAGGGGGGAGGGTACAGGTGGTGCAAGGACACTCCCTAAATCATAGACATAGAAATGAAAATTTATATTACATGTAGTAGCTGGTAAAAGTTTAGAAATGATATATTTTCTGTTCTAACATTTTCTGGGGCCGTGGTAGCCCAGTCGATAGAGCGCCATCCTAGTAATTGGAAGATTGTGGGTTCGGTACTCGAGCCGGCCAAAGACCGTCGTGTACACTAATGGTGGCTGGTGCACGTAAAATCTCTCGTGGCCGAAATGTCGTCTCCCGTAATCCCATCAAAAATTATACCTC
This sequence comes from Salticus scenicus, assembly GCA_963930645.1. Taxonomy (NCBI): domain Eukaryota; kingdom Metazoa; phylum Arthropoda; class Arachnida; order Araneae; family Salticidae; genus Salticus; species Salticus scenicus. The sequence continues at coordinate 32,562,015 of OZ005662.1, forward strand.
TGGGGGTTACCGAAGCGGGAGAGCTACCCCTTCCGTGGAGGATCAAAATGTGATGGCATGTCACCGGACCACCTCTAGGGGTGTGTTACAGACCGTCGCCAATTGCCCATCTGCGCAGCACTAGTGTGACGTAAAACCCAACCATCCATCCATCTAACATTTTCTGTAAAAAAATTCTTATTGGTGTAAATTAGCAATTTGTATCCGTAATTGACACATATTCATGAATTAAAAAATATTTCGAAAATTTGCAAAAGTAGCGAAGAACCACGATGGCAAGCTGTACAGGACAACCAAGACTGGTAGAAGGTCTTTTGAAATGATTAATCCAAATTCAGTTTGTTTATAAGCAATAGCAACATATCCGTATAGCAACATATCGGAGAGTTTTACATTAATCTTTGATAAGTTGTAATTTCCTTGAATGTGTCATAAAACTAAATTTTTTTAAAAAAAAAGGATTTAAATTTGCAGAGTGAGGAAAAAAAAAAAGAAAAAGCGTACTAATCTGACTTTTCAAAGTTGTCACTTATATACTCCTAAAGACAATTTTTTAAAATAAAATTAATTGAAAACATTTACCGTTTTACAAATTACAAAACATTCCCGCATATAGGGCGAAAGCATGGAGTTTTTGCTGAATATATATATATATAAAAAAAAAATACTCATTATTATTATTTTTATTATTTTAACTACTTTGATTTAATTTTTAATAAACTTTTATTAGTTGCACATACTTATATCATTACACCAAATGTAAAGCTAGATTTATAAAAACTCGTGAATTAAACAGATGTAAATAATATTTTTAACTTAATTTTCAACAGACCTTAACAATTTTTCGACTGCGAACTCATAACCACAATTTTTAGCTAAATTTTAATTTTTATCAAAATTAGTTAAAAAATTGAGATTCTTAAGTAATATTTTTATACATAAAAAAAGGAAAGAAAAAAAAAAGATCTTACCATCTAATGTCAATAGATATTTTTAAACAATATTTTTATGCATAGAAAAAAGAAGAAGAAGGAAAAAAAAACTTATTATCTAATATCAGTAGGGTAATTGGCAGCTCGCGAATTTTAATGTATCAGTGTAAAGTTGCCTGGAAAATAACAACAAAATTTTATTTTTGAAAAATTTCCAGAAAATCTTCCAATTTTCAATCAAATTTAGAGGTTTTTGGACTTTTTATAGATAGTTCTACATTTTTGTTAAAATTTGAAAAAAAAAAGTTTAATAAAACTCGTGACTAATTTAAAATCTTCAAAGTGGAGTTGGATGCTTGTAAACTATAACATTTTCAAACAAACAAAACTTTGTTGCAAACTTATAACACATTTTTTTTTTTAAGGTCAGGAGCTAATTATGGGTATTTTTAGTAAAACCTTCTGCCATGCACAAACTTATACATATACACACACCATCGTGCTCAACAAAAACTATTATTCTGTTATCCTAAAAAACATAATTTACATGCAACTTTGAGCCTGAAATATTTTGCACCCCTCTAAGTCAAATGTTGGTTACGCCCATGTTAAATACTTATTGGTGATTACTACTCTGGTTTCTTAATTACTTAATTTTCAAAGTTTAATCATTAAATTTAACATACATCGATATCGATTGGAAACAAGCTGGTCCTTTCCTTATTCACGATTAACAGTGTTTGTTTATTCTATAGTGCTGCCATCTTCCGACAGCTTATCGTGTCACCTTCTGTTCTTCGTAACAAAAATATTTGATTTTCAAAAGATTTATCACAAAAAAATGACCCACAGAATATGGCCGTGGCCGTCTTCGTAAAGTCAAGCGCCATGGGTTTGCTGATTCGAGCGCCTTTAAAAATATAATAATTTTTGTTGCTTCCCTCAAAATTTAAATTTAATTAAAATATTACACTTACTTAGTTCACACTTATATTTCTATTAAAATTTAAAATTTAAATGTACGTTTAAATCTCAGATATTTATAAAATAAATTTTTGCTTCTAAATCGTGAAATTGGAAAGGCGAACAATTTCAGTTATAAATTTGCCATTCAGCATATTTCAGATTGTTGCTCTAATAAAATTTTAAAAATATGTATAAATGTCAAATTAATATGTGCAACATACTTATTTAGCTATTTTTAACGGATAAAACAATATTTTGAACAACAATTTCCATCACCACGATGCTTAAATTATTCAATTTTCACTATCGAAATGTTGAAATCTTTAGAAATAAAAATATACATACCACACTGGATGTTCAAATTATTAATTTATTATTATTATTATTTCGACATTTGTTTGATTATCTAAAAGAAAACTAAACGGAATGGCTTAAAACTTTATAAATGAAAAAAAAAAATTCTCTATCGATTTAATCCACAGTGCAATTAGGAGATCAACCGCAAATAGAAGACGAGCAAAAATACTTTGAATCACCGTGTATTACAGTTTGAAATCTAGATATATTGAGCAATTTTTGTCAAAAGCTCATTTGAATAGAGTAAAAATTAAGCAAATTTGTACAGAACGAGCTAGATTTTAGTTATTTTCATAGCCTCCTAAACTAGATGCCATCCGCGTGGTTCGGAAACTTGGCAACAGTTTAAGCGGTAGACAGCGCGATCTGGTACTGATTCCTTATTCCACTGTCATATGATATATAATCGACGTTTCTTCGATTCTATTCGCCTTTTATGTATATCAAATTCCACTTTAAATAACTTTTGGTGGCTGTTAAATGAAAATGTCACGCAATCTGTACCAGGTTGTTCTGTCTACCGCCAAGTTTCCGAGCCACGCGAAAGGCATCTAGTTTAGGAGGATATCGTATCTTCCAGAGTTGAAATTTCATAAGGGGTTTTACAGACGCCGCGTATTATATATATATATATATATATATATATATATATATATATATACATATATCTGCCTAAATAATTGCGCAATTCCCGCACCAAACCATACAAATATTATACATAGTTTGTGCAACAATGCATTAAAGTTACAGGTCATTTGTTGCTTTTTATGATACAGGGTGATCCAAAGTATTTTCACTCTTCTTCAATTTGTTTTTGGTCCTCTAATTGCACTCTGGACTAAATTGATAGTGGAAAGTGTCAGTTTTTAAATGTTCTTTCATGTATGAAGTTTCAGGTCATTTCATCTAGTACTTTTTTAGATAATAGTATATATATATATATATATATATATATATATATATATATATATATACATATATAAATGAACTTAGGATTGTAATTTTTTGTCTGCAGTTATCTTTTTTCTACTTTTAGAAAATTAAATGAAAAAAAAAAAATCTGGTGTGAAACAATCATACGAATTCCAATACCCCACCATTACACAATTTATGTGTACCTTTTGGAGGTAATGTGACCAGAAGACTCACCTGACGATGGAGATACCTTAAAAATTTTCTATAAGTTAAAGCTGATATATGTACAAAGGCATATAAAACATAGTTTACATAGTGAGTTAAAAAGTAAAAAAAAAATCGGTAGTGCCGATTTTTAAAACACCTATTTCTGAGTTCTAAAACTGATCTTCCTAATCCGGATGACTATTAATTTTCTTGTAATAACCACTTAATACATGTCAAAGGATATCTAAAATGGGTTTATGTAACAATTTTCATACTCAATTGATGATTGAAAAAAAAAATGCATAGGAAAGGATATCTAAATGGGAGATACCTTAAAAATTTTCTATAAGGAAAAGCTGATATATGTACAAAGGCATATAAAACATAGTTTACATAGTGAGTTTAAAAAGTAAAAAAAAAATCGGTAGTGCCGATTTTTAAAACACCTATTTCTGAGTTCTAAAACTGATCTTCCTAATCCGGATGACTATTAATTTTCTTGTAATAACCACTTAATACATGTCAAAGGATATCTAAAATGGGTTTATGTAACAATTTTCATACTCAATTGATGATTGAAAAAAAAAAATGCATAGGAAAGGATATCTAAATGGGAGATACCTTAAAAATTTTCTATAAGGAAAAGCTGATATATGTACAAAGGCATATAAAACATAGTTTACATAGTGAGTTTAAAAAGTAAAAAAAAAATCGGTAGTGCCGATTTTTAAAACACCTATTTCTGAGTTCTAAAACTGATCTTCCTAATCCGGATGACTATTAATTTTCTTGTAATAACCACTTAATACATGTCAAAGGATATCTAAAATGGGTTTATGTAACAATTTTCATACTCAATTGATGATTGAAAAAAAAAATGCATAGGAAAGGATATCTAAATGGGAGATACCTTAAAAATTTTCTATAAGGAAAAGCTGATATATGTACAAAGGCATATAAAACATAGTTTACATAGTGAGTTTAAAAAGTAAAAAAAAAATCGGTAGTGCCGATTTTTAAAACACCTATTTCTGAGTTCTAAAACTGATCTTCCTAATCCGGATGACTATTAATTTTCTTGTAATAACCACTTAATACATGTCAAAGGATATCTAAAATGGGTTTATGTAACAATTTTCATACTCAATTGATGATTGAAAAAAAAAAATGCATAGGAAAGGATATCTAAATGGGAGATACCTTAAAAATTTTCTATAAGGAAAAGCTGATATATGTACAAAGGCATATAAAACATAGTTTACATAGTGAGTTTAAAAAGTAAAAAAAAAATCGGTAGTGCCGATTTTTAAAACACCTATTTCTGAGTTCTAAAACTGATCTTCCTAATCCGGATGACTATTAATTTTCTTGTAATAACCACTTAATACATGTCAAAGGATATCTAAAATGGGTTTATGTAACAATTTTCATACTCAATTGATGATTGAAAAAAAAAAATGCATAGGAAAGGATATCTAAATGGGAGATACCTTAAAAATTTTCTATAAGGAAAAGCTGATATATGTACAAAGGCATATAAAACATAGTTTACATAGTGAGTTTAAAAAGTAAAAAAAAAATCGGTAGTGCCGATTTTTAAAACACCTATTTCTGAGTTCTAAAACTGATCTTCCTAATCCGGATGACTATTAATTTTCTTGTAATAACCACTTAATACATGTCAAAGGATATCTAAAATGGGTTTATGTAACAATTTTCATACTCAATTGATGATTGAAAAAAAAAAATGCATAGGAAAGGATATCTAAATGGGAGATACCTTAAAAATTTTCTATAAGGAAAAGCTGATATATGTACAAAGGCATATAAAACATAGTTTACATAGTGAGTTTAAAAAGTAAAAAAAAAATCGGTAGTGCCGATTTTTAAAACACCTATTTCTGAGTTCTAAAACTGATCTTCCTAATCCGGATGACTATTAATTTTCTTGTAATAACCACTTAATACATGTCAAAGGATATCTAAAATGGGTTTATGTAACAATTTTCATACTCAATTGATGATTGAAAAAAAAAAATGCATAGGAAAGGATATCTAAATGGGAGATACCTTAAAAATTTTCTATAAGGAAAAGCTGATATATGTACAAAGGCATATAAAACATAGTTTACATAGTGAGTTTAAAAAGTAAAAAAAAAATCGGTAGTGCCGATTTTTAAAACACCTATTTCTGAGTTCTAAAACTGATCTTCCTAATCCGGATGACTATTAATTTTCTTGTAATAACCACTTAATACATGTCAAAGGATATCTAAAATGGGTTTATGTAACAATTTTCATACTCAATTGATGATTGAAAAAAAAAATGCATAGGAAAGGATATCTAAATGGGAGATACCTTAAAAATTTTCTATAAGGAAAAGCTGATATATGTACAAAGGCATATAAAACATAGTTTACATAGTGAGTTTAAAAAGTAAAAAAAAAATCGGTAGTGCCGATTTTTAAAACACCTATTTCTGAGTTCTAAAACTGATCTTCCTAATCCGGATGACTATTAATTTTCTTGTAATAACCACTTAATACATGTCAAAGGATATCTAAAATGGGTTTATGTAACAATTTTCATACTCAATTGATGATTGAAAAAAAAAATGCATAGGAAAGGATATCTAAATGGGAGATACCTTAAAAATTTTCTATAAGGAAAAGCTGATATATGTACAAAGGCATATAAAACATAGTTTACATAGTGAGTTTAAAAAGTAAAAAAAAAATCGGTAGTGCCGATTTTTAAAACACCTATTTCTGAGTTCTAAAACTGATCTTCCTAATCCGGATGACTATTAATTTTCTTGTAATAACCACTTAATACATGTCAAAGGATATCTAAAATGGGTTTATGTAACAATTTTCATACTCAATTGATGATTGAAAAAAAAAATGCATAGGAAAGGATATCTAAATGGGAGATACCTTAAAAATTTTCTATAAGGAAAAGCTGATATATGTACAAAGGCATATAAAACATAGTTTACATAGTGAGTTTAAAAAGTAAAAAAAAAATCGGTAGTGCCGATTTTTAAAACACCTATTTCTGAGTTCTAAAACTGATCTTCCTAATCCGGATGACTATTAATTTTCTTGTAATAACCACTTAATACATGTCAAAGGATATCTAAAATGGGTTTATGTAACAATTTTCATACTCAATTGATGATTGAAAAAAAAAAATGCATAGGAAAGGATATCTAAATGGGAGATACCTTAAAAATTTTCTATAAGGAAAAGCTGATATATGTACAAAGGCATATAAAACATAGTTTACATAGTGAGTTTAAAAAGTAAAAAAAAAATCGGTAGTGCCGATTTTTAAAACACCTATTTCTGAGTTCTAAAACTGATCTTCCTAATCCGGATGACTATTAATTTTCTTGTAATAACCACTTAATACATGTCAAAGGATATCTAAAATGGGTTTATGTAACAATTTTCATACTCAATTGATGATTGAAAAAAAAAATGCATAGGAAAGGATATCTAAATGGGAGATACCTTAAAAATTTTCTATAAGGAAAAGCTGATATATGTACAAAGGCATATAAAACATAGTTTACATAGTGAGTTTAAAAAGTAAAAAAAAAATCGGTAGTGCCGATTTTTAAAACACCTATTTCTGAGTTCTAAAACTGATCTTCCTAATCCGGATGACTATTAATTTTCTTGTAATAACCACTTAATACATGTCAAAGGATATCTAAAATGGGTTTATGTAACAATTTTCATACTCAATTGATGATTGAAAAAAAAAAATGCATAGGAAAGGATATCTAAATGGGAGATACCTTAAAAATTTTCTATAAGGAAAAGCTGATATATGTACAAAGGCATATAAAACATAGTTTACATAGTGAGTTTAAAAAGTAAAAAAAAAATCGGTAGTGCCGATTTTTAAAACACCTATTTCTGAGTTCTAAAACTGATCTTCCTAATCCGGATGACTATTAATTTTCTTGTAATAACCACTTAATACATGTCAAAGGATATCTAAAATGGGTTTATGTAACAATTTTCATACTCAATTGATGATTGAAAAAAAAAAATGCATAGGAAAGGATATCTAAATGGGAGATACCTTAAAAATTTTCTATAAGGAAAAGCTGATATATGTACAAAGGCATATAAAACATAGTTTACATAGTGAGTTTAAAAAGTAAAAAAAAAATCGGTAGTGCCGATTTTTAAAACACCTATTTCTGAGTTCTAAAACTGATCTTCCTAATCCGGATGACTATTAATTTTCTTGTAATAACCACTTAATACATGTCAAAGGATATCTAAAATGGGTTTATGTAACAATTTTCATACTCAATTGATGATTGAAAAAAAAAATGCATAGGAAAGGATATCTAAATGGGAGATACCTTAAAAATTTTCTATAAGGAAAAGCTGATATATGTACAAAGGCATATAAAACATAGTTTACATAGTGAGTTTAAAAAGTAAAAAAAAAATCGGTAGTGCCGATTTTTAAAACACCTATTTCTGAGTTCTAAAACTGATCTTCCTAATCCGGATGACTATTAATTTTCTTGTAATAACCACTTAATACATGTCAAAGGATATCTAAAATGGGTTTATGTAACAATTTTCATACTCAATTGATGATTGAAAAAAAAAATGCATAGGAAAGGATATCTAAATGGGAGATACCTTAAAAATTTTCTATAAGGAAAAGCTGATATATGTACAAAGGCATATAAAACATAGTTTACATAGTGAGTTTAAAAAGTAAAAAAAAAATCGGTAGTGCCGATTTTTAAAACACCTATTTCTGAGTTCTAAAACTGATCTTCCTAATCCGGATGACTATTAATTTTCTTGTAATAACCACTTAATACATGTCAAAGGATATCTAAAATGGGTTTATGTAACAATTTTCATACTCAATTGATGATTGAAAAAAAAAAATGCATAGGAAAGGATATCTAAATGGGAGATACCTTAAAAATTTTCTATAAGGAAAAGCTGATATATGTACAAAGGCATATAAAACATAGTTTACATAGTGAGTTTAAAAAGTAAAAAAAAAATCGGTAGTGCCGATTTTTAAAACACCTATTTCTGAGTTCTAAAACTGATCTTCCTAATCCGGATGACTATTAATTTTCTTGTAATAACCACTTAATACATGTCAAAGGATATCTAAAATGGGTTTATGTAACAATTTTCATACTCAATTGATGATTGAAAAAAAAAAAATGCATAGGAAAGGATATCTAAATGGGAGATACCTTAAAAATTTTCTATAAGGAAAAGCTGATATATGTACAAAGGCATATAAAACATAGTTTACATAGTGAGTTTAAAAAGTAAAAAAAAAATCGGTAGTGCCGATTTTTAAAACACCTATTTCTGAGTTCTAAAACTGATCTTCCTAATCCGGATGACTATTAATTTTCTTGTAATAACCACTTAATACATGTCAAAGGATATCTAAAATGGGTTTATGTAACAATTTTCATACTCAATTGATGATTGAAAAAAAAAAATGCATAGGAAAGGATATCTAAATGGGAGATACCTTAAAAATTTTCTATAAGGAAAAGCTGATATATGTACAAAGGGATATAAAACATAGTTTACATAGTGAGTTTAAAAAGTAAAAAAAAAATCGGTAGTGCCGATTTTTAAAACACCTATTTCTGAGTTCTAAAACTGATCTTCCTAATCCGGATGACTATTAATTTTCTTGTAATAACCACTTAATACATGTCAAAGGATATCTAAAATGGGTTTATGTAACAATTTTCATACTCAATTGATGATTGAAAAAAAAAATGCATAGGAAAGGATATCTAAATGGGAGATACCTTAAAAATTTTCTATAAGGAAAAGCTGATATATGTACAAAGGCATATAAAACATAGTTTACATAGTGAGTTTAAAAAGTAAAAAAAAAATCGGTAGTGCCGATTTTTAAAACACCTATTTCTGAGTTCTAAAACTGATCTTCCTAATCCGGATGACTATTAATTTTCTTGTAATAACCACTTAATACATGTCAAAGGATATCTAAAATGGGTTTATGTAACAATTTTCATACTCAATTGATGATTGAAAAAAAAAAATGCATAGTAAAGGATATCTAAATGGGAGATACCTTAAAAATTTTCTATAAGGAAAAGCTGATATATGTACAAAGGCATATAAAACATAGTTTACATAGTGAGTTTAAAAAGTAAAAAAAAAAATCGGTAGTGCCGATTTTTAAAACACCTATTTCTGAGTTCTAAAACTGATCTTCCTAATCCGGATGACTATTAATTTTCTTGTAATAACCACTTAATACATGTCAAAGGATATCTAAAATGGGTTTATGTAACAATTTTCATACTCAATTGATGATTGAAAAAAAAAAATGCATAGGAAAGGATATCTAAATGGGAGATACCTTAAAAATTTTCTATAAGGAAAAGCTGATATATGTACAAAGGCATATAAAACATAGTTTACATAGTGAGTTTAAAAAGTAAAAAAAAAATCGGTAGTGCCGATTTTTAAAACACCTATTTCTGAGTTCTAAAACTGATCTTCCTAATCCGGATGACTATTAATTTTCTTGTAATAACCACTTAATACATGTCAAAGGATATCTAAAATGGGTTTATGTAACAATTTTCATACTCAATTGATGATTGAAAAAAAAAAATGCATAGGAAAGGATATCTAAATGGGAGATACCTTAAAAATTTTCTATAAGGAAAAGCTGATATATGTACAAAGGCATATAAAACATAGTTTACATAGTGAGTTTAAAAAGTAAAAAAAAAATCGGTAGTGCCGATTTTTAAAACACCTATTTCTGAGTTCTAAAACTGATCTTCCTAATCCGGATGACTATTAATTTTCTTGTAATAACCACTTAATACATGTCAAAGGATATCTAAAATGGGTTTATGTAACAATTTTCATACTCAATTGATGATTGAAAAAAAAAATGCATAGGAAAGGATATCTAAATGGGAGATACCTTAAAAATTTTCTATAAGGAAAAGCTGATATATGTACAAAGGCATATAAAACATAGTTTACATAGTGAGTTTAAAAAGTAAAAAAAAAATCGGTAGTGCCGATTTTTAAAACACCTATTTCTGAGTTCTAAAACTGATCTTCCTAATCCGGATGACTATTAATTTTCTTGTAATAACCACTTAATACATGTCAAAGGATATCTAAAATGGGTTTATGTAACAATTTTCATACTCAATTGATGATTGAAAAAAAAAAATGCATAGGAAAGGATATCTAAATGGGAGATACCTTAAAAATTTTCTATAAGGAAAAGCTGATATATGTACAAAGGCATATAAAACATAGTTTACATAGTGAGTTTAAAAAGTAAAAAAAAAATCGGTAGTGCCGATTTTTAAAACACCTATTTCTGAGTTCTAAAACTGATCTTCCTAATCCGGATGACTATTAATTTTCTTGTAATAACCACTTAATACATGTCAAAGGATATCTAAAATGGGTTTATGTAACAATTTTCATACTCAATTGATGATTGAAAAAAAAATGCATAGGAAAGGATATCTAAATGGGAGATACCTTAAAAATTTTCTATAAGGAAAAGCTGATATATGTACAAAGGCATATAAAACATAGTTTACATAGTGAGTTTAAAAAGTAAAAAAAAAATCGGTAGTGCCGATTTTTAAAACACCTATTTCTGAGTTCTAAAACTGATCTTCCTAATCCGGATGACTATTAATTTTCTTGTAATAACCACTTAATACATGTCAAAGGATATCTAAAATGGGTTTATGTAACAATTTTCATACTCAATTGTTGATTGAAAAAAAAAAAAAAAATGCGTAGGAAAGGATATCTAAATGGGAGATACCTTAAAAATTTTCTATAAGGAAAAGCTGATATATGTACAAAGGCATATAAAACATAGTTTACATAGTGAGTTTAAAAAGTAAAAAAAAATACGGTAGTGCCGATTTTTAAAACACCTATTTCTGAGTTCTAAAACTGATCTTCCTAATCCGGATGACTATTAATTTTCTTGTAATAACCACTTAATACATGTCAAAGGATATCTAAAATGGGTTTATGTAACAATTTTCATACTCAATTGTTGATTGAAAAAAAAAAAAAAAAAAAATGCGTAGGAAAGGATATCTAAATGGGAGATACCTTAAAAATTTTCTATAAGGAAAAGCTGATATATGTACAAAGGCATATAAAACATAGTTTACATAGTGAGTTAAAAAAGAAAAAAAAAATGCGAGTTTCAAAGAATTCCGTACAACCGTTTTTAAGGAACGTAGTTGCGAGACCTGAAATTAAGCTACTAATACAGAACGACTATCAATTTTTTTTTCTTTTTTTATACGAGAGGACATCTAGTAGAGTGTTTATATAGCAACTTTGAAAAAAGTCGTTAGGGCCGTTTTTTGAGATACTGACTTATGTCCCACCTCTGATTTCTAATGACCCACTTCCGATTTTCCAATTTTAACCGAAAGTTACAAAATTTATCTGTTCACACCAGTCTTAATTGTGAAGTTTCGTCCTTCTATCTTTTTTAGTTTTGAAGATATGATAGTCGGAAGATCTCCTACACACACACACTGGCCAATTGCTGAAAAGAATTTTTTTCAACTCAGGCGACTTTTAAACGTGTAAAGCAAGTGAAATCTAGATATTAATATTTTTGATCGAATACAATTTTCCCATTACCTACGGTAGTCGGGTAATGGAAATAAAAAGGGAAAGAAAGAGAAAAGAAGTACAAAAAGAAAAGAAAAAAAAGAAAAGAAAAGAAAAAGAAAGAAAATTTAAAGAAAAAGAAAAGAAAAAAGAAAGAAAGAAAGAAAGAAAAGAAATTAAAAACTGGCCACTTTGCGATGCTTGAGAGAAGAAAATTATTTTTAGAATTGTGAAAACATTTGAAAATAACCGAGATTTTTTAAAACCGCTCTCGGGGATTGGTGAGCGCAGCGAGCAGAAAGTGAAGCTTCTGAATTCTTACAAATTAAGAAAAGATGCAATCATTAAAAATATTAGCAAAATAAGAACTCAAAAATGCTCTCTCTTTTTTATATAGAAAATTTTACAAATAATTCTATCGCCAAAATGGCGACAAAAATTCAAAAAATTGCCAAGAGGATCTACAATAAGTCTGTATCATGATCAGATTTACATATTTATTTATTTTTCTATATATCAACCACTATTAACCCGTTAACGCCCATCGTCCTCATTTGAGGACATCTAATAAAATAGCAAGTGTATTTTTTGTGGTTTCTTAGAATGATTTCTGCTTTTTAATGACATTTTATAACTCTAGATTTTTACAGTTTATCACTTATTGCAGTTTATCACTCTAAATGATTCCTAAGTTTTATGTGAGTGCTATTAATTATAATAATATTATTTGAATAGCTATTTTATGATTTTTCATTCACCGCATAGAATTTTTTTTTTTTTTTTTTTTTTTTTTTTTGGGGGGGGGGGCAGATGTATTATATATTATACTTTACCTTTGAGGTCTTTGTCGTATGAGAGGAAATTAATCTGTTATCTCGAAGTTTTTCTATCTCGAAGTTTTCTCGCTACAACACTAAACGTCCTCAAATGACGATAGGCTTTAAATTTGAAACTATAAGAAGAATTGTTTAAATTTAATATATTTTACTGTCAGTTGTCTATATTAATTTAGAATTGAAATACTCATCAAAAAATATTTTGCAAAATTAATTCAGGCGTTAACGGGTTAATTAACCAGTAAATATTTGAAATGGAAAACATATATAACCATAAAAAATTTTACTGTACCTTATATGACTGAAATAGCTCTCATAGCCTAATGTATTTGGAATGTACTTGTTATCATTTTATTGGTTTCCTAGTAGATCAAATAAAACATAGGAAATAACCTGAAAGTAAATTCTATGTATAGCACGTGCCATGTTGTTCAATGTAACAGGGATTTCAAGAGCTACTTTAATTAAAAGAGTTTCTATTCGGTTTTTTCGAATTTGTCATCCGATAAGCACCCAAATGGAAGTCCACGGGTGAGGTGTTGTCGCAGGCGATAGGGACACAGACTCGAGATTTTGCTGGAGAGGAAGACGGTGCTGAAGGCAGTGGAGACCCAAAGCAAGATTCTTAAGAATTAATAAAAATTTTAAGTGATTATTTTTTAAAATTTATTAAAATGCAGTGAACAGCGAAGCGGAATTCTGTTAGGTATATATTTTCTTTTCAGGATTGAAAGGAATAATTTAAAAAAGAAAAAATCTGAAGTAATTCCTACACTGGACTTTCTGAACATTGTGTGTAATTAACGGTTTTGTAGATAAAGTAAAGTTAGAGGAGTTGTTAAGAAACAAAAGAGAGAAAATATAATAGAGTGTTTGAGTATTTTTCTCCAAATAGTACACGATGTTTAATTTAACGCTATTGAACTTTGAGCCCATATTTCATAACAATAAAGAAATTTTCGTTGTGTCCCCGTAAAAACCTATAAGTGCTCGATTCACAGAAATGCTTATAGTTAGTGCAATAGTAACTTACAATATTCATATAAATTTTCAGCTCAGTTGAATAAGGCGTTTAGACGCAATCGCACTTTTAAAAATTTGGTCCCATAGGCCATAATGATAAAGAATTTTTCTTTGTGTCCCTGTAAAATAACTGTAAGTGCTAAATTCACCAAACTCTATACAGTTCGTGCAACTGTGACCTATAATATGTGTATAAATTTTCTGCTCAATTGACATTTAGACGCTATGTCACTTTTAAAAATTTGATCCCACAGACCATAATGATAAAGAATTTTTCTTTGTATCCATGTAAAAAAACTGTAAGTACTAAATTAACGAAAATCTATACAGTTCGTGCAACTGTGATCTAAAATATGAGTATATATATATATATATATATATATATATATATATATTGCTTAGTTTAATAAGGCGTTTAGACGATATCATACTTTTAAAAATTTGGCCCCATTCGCCATAATGATAAATAATTTTTTTTGGTGTCCCTGTAAAAAAAAAGCTATAAGGGCTAGATTCACCAAAATCAATAGGGTTCGTGCAACGGTGACTTACAACATACGTACCAACTTTCAGCTCATTCGAGCAAAGCGTTTAGACTCTAACGTGTTCACTCACATACACACACATACATACACATATACATACGCACGTACATACATACATACATACACACACACAAACATGCATCAACGTAAAAATAGTGAAAACGGACTCAGAGGACCTCAAAACGTATAGAAACATCAAAATTTCAAATACGGATTTTTGAATGATTACAATATTTTCCTTACATACGTATGTTCGGAATGTAAAAATTAAATAATGAAATAGTCAAATTTAAGTCAAATTACCTTAAATAACCACAATTTTGTCATATATATTTTTTTACAAATGTGTAAATTGAAACCTAATGATCATATATGAACAGCCTTTGTTAATTACGGAAAATTTAAATTAACTTGAAATTCATTTGAGATTTTTGTGTTGTAGCTTAAAATAGAACATTATGTGACTTTTTTATTGCATAATAAGCTAAAGAGAACATAACAGTTTACATATAAAGATATACCAATCAATCATCGGAACGCTCTTTGTATGTTCTTGGAAAACCGGTTAAGATGCTCTGGTTTAGAAAAAAGTTCAAATTGATTAAATTAATAATTAACTCACCATTGACGCCCGATTTTTAGCATAGCATATACATTAATATTAAAAAAAAAAATACAATTTTCCGTTCATAAACTTTTTATTACACGGGTTCGATAAAATTTATCAGAAAACCTTTTCAGTTCTATTTGCTAAATGTATTAAAATATATTTAATTTAAATAAATACATTTTTTGACTGTAATTTTTATGACTGTAAGAGCGGAAAAGCACCCTATAAAATTCTTCCTGAAGCAAAACCGGCTACATGTAGCGTCGAGTGCCATGTTGTAAGATTAAAGTAATGTATATATACAATGTATTCTTATAAATATTTTTAACATTTTTTCCATAAATTCATTTTTACACGCTTTTTTATCTAATGATACTTTCCAATACCGTCGGTCGATAACGGGTTAAAACAATGCAGATTATAAGTTTTTCAATAAACAATTAAGAAGAAAAGAAAAGAAAGGAAAAGAAAAAGAGACGACTTTGTGTTTTCGTTATTTGTAAATTTGTGTATTTGTTTTGTTTTAGTATTAGTAAGAATTTACAGATTACAAATTCTTCATGCAATCAAAGTTTATTGAACACTCAGATACACGGCTGTAGTGAAACATTTAAGCAAGTGACATTTTGCACTTGAAGGTTACTTTATGACTTGAGAACAGATACCATAACATAAATTTTAATCAGAAAACAGATGGGTGGAAACATTTTCTTTTCGTGACAAAAAAATATAGTGACGTGAAATGATTTACACTCAGTACACTTAATTTAACATCAAAGCTTGCGGATAACCAAAGTGTTAGTGATGTGTAGTAAATGTTATAAATTTATAAAAGCAGTTATTGTTAGTTCTGAAGTGAAACAATGTGTACATTTATTTATCAATTTTAAAACTTTGAAGTGTGTGTTTTTCAATTTCTTTGATACGTTTTGACTACAGAAAGTGTGTGTTTATGTATTCTAATACTTTATCCCTATAATATTCTTCGTTTTCCCTTTTCTAGGGAAAAAGGAGAGAAATTGCTACCCGCTAAGTGAAGAATGTGGAATTAAGTTTATGAAACAGTACTCTTTTAGAGAATTTTGTATCAAAAACCAGGAGATTAACCCACCCCCCTCCATTTAATAGCAACGTAAAAAATAGTAAATGAATATCTGATTATCTTGAAGTTAAGATTTGGCTAATCAAGCCAGTCACTGAAGTAAATTATTTTGATGCTAATATATTTGTTTTATTTCAATTTTTAAATTGTAAATTTAAGATAACTTTTTTTCATCCTGAGAAATATGTTTGGAGAGTGTTGGAAAAAGTTTGATACATTAAAAGAAGTAACGGAGGCTATAAAATTGAAAAAAAAAATTGTAAGGAATAAAGGTAACTTGCGCCTTTATTAGGGTATTTATTTCATGAATTGAACACTAGTAGAATACCTCACTAAAACCATTGTCTCCCGAGGTTTCTTTCCGATAATCATACATCGAGACATAAGCCACTAGTTTGTGAACTTAAACGTGAAAACTTATGGTCATAATAAGATAATGCTATAATAGGAACTTCTGTTTTTAGAACTTTTATAAAAAAGGTTTTGACAAGAAATTATATTTTTACAGAACTTTTATTAAAAAGTTCTTTTGACATAAGTTCTTGGGGGAACTTAGATAGAAGTTATTTTGATCTTGTGGAATTTTATGTTGTAATAATAATTTTAATTGTAAAAGTTCTCATGAAACAGCTAAACTGCAACATTTTTAAGTAAGTTTAAAAGAATTTTCGAACAGTAATCATCACGTTTATTATGCAATTTATTTTGCTTTATAAATGGGTCTCTACGACAAAAATTCTTCAATATCCAAAAAGTTCTGAAATAATTTTGTTTCTAACCTTTCTTTAAAAAAATTAAGTGAAACGTACAGGTACTTTCAAGCTTTTTTTCTCCATTTTTACATAAATGACCGTTTATAATCAACGTCGCTTGTAGAACAGATTTACGCATTATGTTAAATGGAGTTACTGCTTCTTTGACTGGTTTATTGATAGCGAATTTAATAAGGAAATAAATAAATAAAATAAAACAAGTGAAAATTATTAAAAAATATAAATAATCTCGAAATCTCTAGCATTTGTTTATTCTATTTGTAAATTATTTTTATTAATAAATTTTATGATTATTCCGTGGTCCATTTAGTTTAACCTTATTTACTGCTTTCATAATGTTTACTTTTGCCGTGTTACGGGATTAAATCAACAGGACTCGAAATCTTTGATCAGCTGGGTAACGAAATTAACAATAAATTGCCTCTCTATTAATTTTCATACACAGTACGTAGTTGCTGCTTTAGGAGTGCTCTCTTTCCTAGTGTTTTTTTCATACGGTGAAGGGTGTGCTGTCATTTTGAACTGAAACAACCGTTGTGAACTTTTTTTTCAATTTAAAGTATTTATTTACAGATGTATTTATTTACTAAATTAAATATTATTTGTTTTGAATCTGGTGAACAAACAGATGTTTCGGAACAAAACCTTGACGACCTAGTCTTTTTTATTGGAAGTTATTTATAAAACAGATATATGTCTAATAACAATTAAAAAAAATTAGTTTAGCAATTATTTATTAGTTTATTAATCAATTTAGTTTATATTAATCAATTAGTTTATCTAGCAAATAATTATTAGTATAATTATTAGTTTATTAAAGTACTATTATTCAATTAAAAATGAGTTTAACAATTTTTAAAAATTAGTTTAGCAGTTTTCAAAAAAAAAAAAAAAAAAAGTCGAATAAACACCAAAATATGAATCAGTTGTGCTATCGCGTAGGTAATAGAGAATTAATCTGTCATTTTCTGATTTTCATGCACAGGAAAAAATAGTTTCACTATGCGCAGGAAAAAATTAATGCAACGAACAACAGCGTCCACTGCGCATATAATGGAGGGGAGGATTATTTTTGTGATCTTGTAACTTTCATGCACGTGGATAAATTATGACAATAAAATTTACTATAAAGATAGATCGTGATACAATGAGTGATATGTGTTGTCTGTTAGACATAACAGAATTAAGTTGAAGTTTACCGAACTGAGAATGTGTCATTCTAGAATTGGAAATATTTTTCTTTAAGTATAAAGTGAGTAAAGTATGAAGTAACAAGGGAAAATAATTTTACAGACTTTATAGTGTCACTTTATAGTGAATATGAAAGAATGTTTTTAACAATTAAATATATTAATTAATTAGTAAATTAATTTAAATTTAAATTTAAATAAATAAAAAAAATCTTCAATTTCTAAACGTTCATTATATATATATGTAGTAGGAAATAATTAATTGGTAAGTAAACGAGTTGTAATTCAGGAAAAAATTCATCAGTTTATGTCTTTACAGGAGTTAGAAAAAAAAAAAAAAAAAAGTCATTCAAAATCCTACTACAGAAGTTACACACATTCTTTCTTTTTTCTTTTCAATTTCCTTGCAACCTAAATACAATTCTTCAAAAGAAACCAGAAATGATGTAAAATAACGAAAAAAGAGGAATATGAGCGCCGGAGCACCGTCTGTGAGTGTTAACTTTCGGTTAGAGGCTTCTGACAAAATTAAAGAGGAATCGAAAACAAAATTTCTCCAATTAGCTTTTATTTAAAGCTTTTATTAGCTTTTATTTTTTATTTATTCACATATCCAAAGCCATTATTCGATGCACGAAACTATCTATCAACTTTCTGCAACAGAAGCCTCTTCGAACCGTCTTTGTGGGTAAAGCTTCACAAAAAACAATCATCTGAGAGGTAGAATTTTCAAGTATTTTCCAGTTAAAATTTCACCGGGAACTGTATTCGCGAAACAAGCAAGGTTTCACTTCTTACTTTCATGCATAAAATTTCCAAAGACAGGCCCGTAGTTTAAATCACTCTTAAATGTCTCTGTTTTGTATTCCACTAATGCTGAACGACACCTCCTTAAACGCTTGCTATACAACGGAAATCTCTTCCCAACGGCCAATGTAAAGTTCAATAAATCTTTTACTTTAACATTCCTAGGAAATGAGAGAAAAGTCAGTAACGCGGAGTCGTAAGATAGGCAGAGGATCATGGCTCCGATCACCCATGAATACATGAGAAGTTTTTTGCAAACGACAAAAGTGCCATCAGCGCACTTTGCTTCAGCAGTATTGCAAAAATGTGAAACAAACTTTTGTCGGTGTTTTGTTTCCATTTCAAGACCACGTAATGCATTAGCACTATCGCAATCAAGACTGATACGATTGCCATCCAAACTGACAGTGATACGTTTGAAGATTCCGAACACTCGTGGCTTATATTCTGGTTCCCGGGTTACAAATATAAAATCATTCATTATGTGTGTGTAGCAGAAATCAAGTGATTACGTCTCATTTTCATTCATTATAACTACCGCAACAAGTGTGTTTATTTCAGAGTGCTTTTCTTTTTCGAGCAGTTCTGGATATATACCGTTAGATAGAGGTCTGAAAAGAAAATGGATTCTGTCAAATATTTCTGTGTGTTGTTCTAGGTACATTTTAAGTGGTAATTAACCGAGCCCATTCCCTTTAATTGAAAAATGTCAAATTTGATCGTCATAACTTGCATTTGCAATATATTCTTCCTATGGATAAAGCGGAAACCCAACTTTAACAGTTTTCTGATTTTCCATGTCAGTCGATGGTTTAAAGAATATTTCAGTATACGAATTTGTTATAAAAGAAGTTGCAATTCTAAATTACTGAGACAAGTTGTGTGGTTTTCTTCTAAAGTTTTGCTGAATTTGAAGAATTTTGTTTTCTAATTTCTAAGTACGTATGTATTATAATACATTCTTTGTCTAAAAATTACTTGTCTTGCAGTATTTTTAAATTTATTTCTTTATTTAGGAAATTTACTTTTTACCCTCCGCTTCTGTTTTACCCTCTGTTTAGCATTTTTCTATGTCTTCTACTCTTATAAAAATAATTAAAGTGATTTAGTTACAGCTGCAATGAAAAATTATCTTCACAAAGAAAAACATAGAATTGCCGATATAAAAAATTATTTATGAAAAATATACTTGAGCTGCTTAAAATGAATTTCTTAGAGGTTCTCTTTTTCTATGAAAGTACTAAGAAATGTACAAGAATGTTCTTTTTTTCTTAAACACAGATTTTTTTTTTTTTTTTAAATCAAAAAATATTTTATTATTTTTATATTACCTATTTGAAATTTTTCTTTTATTCCGTTATTTAAGAAAATTATATTGCGTTATATTATTATTATTAAAACGACAAAATTTATTTCTACAAATGTAAAAGTATTCATTTTGCCTTTCACTTCTTCATTTTGACTCATTAACACCACCAACGAGTTTCTAGACTTTACGATATTACAGTACGTATAGCATATCTGTTTCTTCTTAGAAATGCTTTCTTTTCAGCCACAGTAGGAAAAAACATATTATAAACGATTTCATAAATATTCATATATCTGCTATTATTTAAAATTGTGCTGAACGGATGATTCAAATTTTAAAATTCTTTACAACCATTCGATCAGACCCATTTGAAACCCTTTCGAAAGATTCCGAATACACGTGGCTTATATTCTGGTTTCCAGGTTACAAATATGTAATCATTCATCATCTGTGTGTCGCAGAAATCAACTGATTGCGTCACATCTTCATCCATTATTACTGACCCGACAAATATCTCAGCTTCAGAGTGCTTTGATTTTTCAAGCAGTTCTGAATATATCATTAGATGGATGTCCGAAAATGAAATCAACTCTATCAAACAGTTCAGTTCTGTGTATTGTTCAAGGTATATTTTAAGTGGTAATTGAATGTGCGTATTTCCTTTAATTGAATAATGTCGAATCTGTCCGTTTTAACTTGCATTTGCGATATATTCCTGCCATGGAAGAAGAGAAAAGCAAAGTTTTACTGTTTTCTGAATTTTCATTACACTCGAATGTTAAAATAACAATTTGGTATATAAATTTGTCATAAAAGAAGTGGCAATTCTAAATTTTCGAGTCAAGTGGTGTGGCTTTCTTCTAAAGTTTTACTGTTTTCGGAGATTTTTCTTTTTTCTTTTTAAGTATTTATGTATTAAGTATAATAGATTCTTCGAAAAATTGCTTTTCTTGTTTTGCAGTATTTTTAAATTTATTTCTTTATTTAGGAAATTTCGTTTTGTTTACAATTTACCCTTTGCTAATTGTTGCACTTTAGCATTTTTCTATGTCTTCTGCACTTATAAAAATATTTAAAGTGATTTAGTTACAACTCCAATGAAAAATTATCTTCACAAGGAACAACATAAAATTACCGACATAATATATATATATATATATATGAAAAGTATACTTGAGCTGCTTTAAATGAATTTCTTCCATACTCTCTTTTTCTGGGAAAGTAACTATTAAGAAGTGTACAAGAATGTACTTTTTTTTTCTTAAAGACAGATTTTCTTTTTAAACAAAAAGTGTTTCATTATTTTTATGTTACCTATTTGAAAATTTTCTTTTATTTTGTTTTTAAGGAAAATTGTATTGCGTTGTTATTATTATTATTATTCAAACGAAAAAATTCATCTCTTACACAAAGTCATATAAAATTATGCATTTTTCCTTTCACTTCTTCATTTTGACTCATTAACATCACCAACGATTTTCTAGACTTTTCAGTATTACAGTACGTATCCATCTGTGGCTTCTTGGAAACGCTTTCTTTTCAGCCACAGTAAGAGAGAATATATTATAAACGATTTCACAAATATTCATATATCTGCTATTATATAAAATTTTGCTTAAGGGGTCATCTAAATATTAAAATTTTCCTTAACTTTACTTTTTCGAGTAATAACACCTATTTTTACTGCATTTTCAAATTTCTGAGATCAAAGAGGTTCGGATAAAGGTGTGGTTTATATAATTTAAATTAATTCTTGATACAGTTACAAGCGAAAATGTGTTAAATCCCTATATTTAAAAAAATTAAATTATGATCTAATACAGAAAAGTATTATGTCCATTCAGATATTATCAGGAAAAAAAGTATGACAATTTAAAATATAAGATAAACTAAAGTAATGCTTATTAATAAATGAGGTGTGCGTCTAAACTATCATAAATAGCTATTTTAAGTCGTGTATATGCAAAGTTATAGTTGACACCAATGATAAAACGTAATAGCCCCCTAAGAACAATAAAAATTGAATTTCCACTGCAACTCTAAAAATAATGATAGGAATAACCTGTAACTTTGGAAACGTATATTTTTGATGAAATCTGTTCTATAAAAGTTCGTACAAAACTTAATATAACTCATACTTCATAATTTTATAAAATATGAATATATTAACAATTTTCATTATTCAAAATATGTTTTTTAATCAAAAATATGCTTGGAATATGTATGAGTCACTTTCTACTAATACTCGAAAAATGAAACGAATTGAATATAATAATTTTTCGGGAAAATATGAATAAATGTTCGTCACATTCACTTAACATTAGCATTCCCTTATTTTGACAGATTAAAACTTCAAGAAAAATTGAGAGAAATATATAAACTGTACTATTTTCTTGGCTACTCATTTTCCAAATAGCCCCCAAAAATTGTGATAAAAGAGGGTTGCCGCTGAGAAAAGGGAAATTTATGTCAGTTTTAATATGTGGACGACCCCTTAAGCAAAATCTAATTGCGCCATTTTAAACTAGACTTTATTTGTAATCGATTGGATCTAGCCCATTTTTATAGGCCGATTTGCGACAAAATTAGTTGGGAGGTGGCGTTTTTTTTTTTTCTGACTGTCCTATTACTTATATAGTAGAGAATTAGTATTTCATTTTCGATCTTATATGCAAACGAAAAAATAGTTTCATTATGCACCGGAAAAATTTAAACCAGCGCACCAGAGAGTATTGTTCTTTTAAACCATTGCATGGGTAATAGAGGACCAATTTTGTGATCTTGTAATTTTCATGCAAGTGAAAATGTTGTGTTAATAAGATTTATGAATCTTATTGACAAAATGGGATACAGTGATAGTTATACAATGAGGAATACTGTGTATATCGTGATACAATGTGTGATACAGTTAATACAAATAAATCGTGATACAGGTGAGTGATATAAGTTGTCTATTAGACATAAAAGAATTCAGTTGAAGTTCATTGAACTGAGAACGTGTCATTATAGTACCGGAAATATATTTCTTGAAGTATGAAGTGAGTGAAGTGCAAAGTTTCAAGGAAAAGTACAGTCACTTTAGAGTGAGTATTAATTTCGTTTTTTAAAAACATAACAAATTATATATATATATATATATATATATATATATATATATTTACCTCTAAATGTTCATAATATATATATATACAAATCTTTGAATAAACACCATATGATCTCTCCATATGCAATGATCTCGAAAGAGTTATTTCGGGTTGAAAAAGCACACGATCCTTTTTCAGGGGAACAAAGTAGGCACGAGTGCTGCAGTCAAAGCAGCAACTCGTGCCTAATATATGTATATATATATATATATCAGACTAATATTCTAACAGCAACTAAATAAAATAAAAAATAAATAAATAGAAATAGAATCATACTGCAAAAGCTATTCTTCGCACATTTCTTCTTTTACCCTTTAAAATCTTCTTGCGCTTTATTTTCTTGTGACCTAAATACAATTCTCCAAGAAAAACCAAAAATGATATAAAGTAGCCGCACAAAAGGAATATAAACGCTGGAGCAACGTCTGTGAGAGTCAACTTTCGATTAGAGGTTTCTGACTCTGAGCTATACGACAAAATCTGAAGGTGAAGCACAAACAAACCTTCTCCAATTAACTTGGAGTAAATACCTGAAGCCATTATTCGATGCACAAAAGTATCTATAAGTTCTCTGCAGCAGAAATCTTTTCGAACCATCATTGCGGGCAAAGTTTGACAAAAACGATCTTCTGAGATGAAGTATTCTCCAGTTAAAGATTCTAAGATTTCCGTACTCACGATAAAAGCAAGATTTTGCTTCTTACTTTCACGAATAAAGTCTATAAAGACATTTCCATAGCTTAAGTTATTCTCGACGATGTCTCTTGCAATCACTCTTAAATGTCTCTGATTTGTATACCACAAATAATTTTGGACACCACCTTTTATGTATGCAATACAACGGATGTTTCCTTTTTCAACGGCCGAAGCCAAGACAGATAAATCTTTTATTTTAACCACCGGAGGAAATGAGAGGAAAGACAGAAACACGGAGTCATAACATAGGCAGAGGATCATGGCTCCGATCACCCATGAATACATGAGGAGCTTTTCTGCAAACGACAACGGAGTTATAAGTGCACTCTGCTTCATTAGTATCGCAAAAACGTGAAGCAAACTTTTGTCGGCGTTTCTTTTCCACTTTAAGGTTATGTAATGTATTAGCATCATCGCAATCAAGACTGATACGATTGTCATCCAAACTGACTGTGAAAACGTTTGAAAGATGCCGAACACTTGTGGCTTATATTCTGGTTTCCGGGTTACAAATGTATAATCAATCATTGGGTATGGGTAGCATAAATCAACTGATTGCATGAGATTTTCAGACATAGCTATTGGTGCACAACCCATATCAATTTCAGAGTGCTTCACTTTTTCAAACTGTTCTGAATATGTACCATTATATGAAGGTCCGAAAACAAAATCAACTCTGTCAAACATTTGTGTGTGTTGTTCGAGGTAGATTTTAAGTGCAAGAAGTAAATGACCTTGCACATGTCCTTGAGATGAAAGAAATCGAATCTGTTCGTCATAACTTGCATTTGCAATATACTCTTGCCATGGAAAAAGCGGAAAACCAAGTTTTATATTTTTCCGAATTTCCATATCACTGAGATATTAAAACCTTTTTTCAGTATAAAAATGTGCCGTAAAAGAAGTTGTAAATTTAAATTTTTGAGTCAAGTAGTGTGACTTCCTTCTAAAATATTACTGATTTCGTAGTCTTTTTTTTTTTTTTTAATTTTTTTTTCAATTCTTATGTATATATGTACAAATCATAATACATTCTTTGTCAAAATATTGATTGTCTCTAATAAATTTAAATTTGTTTCTTTATATAGTAAATTTCGTTTGCATTTACTTTTTACTCTTTGCTTTCCTGTTGAAAACGCTTTAGAAATTTTGTATGTTTTCTACTCTTATAAAAATAACTAAAGTAATTTAGTTTCAACTCCTATGAGGAATTCTCTTAACAAGGAATAACATAAAATTACCGATTTAAAAAATAATTTTTAAAAAATATTCTGGAGTAGTTTTGAATGAATTTCTCAGATATTTTCTTTCAATGTTAAAAAATTAAAAAGTGTTTCAGAATGTACATTTCTCTTAAAGAAAGCTTTTTTTTTTTTTTTTTTTTTTTTCTTTTTAAAAAGTAGTTTTCCTTACATTTTTATGGAGTCTACTTGAAATTTTTCTTGTATCTAACTTTTAAGAAACATTATATTTCGTTACATCATTATTATCCATGTGACAAACTTTGTCGCTACAAAAGTGACATAAAAGTATTCATTTTTCATTTCCCTTCTTTATTTTAAATCATTAACCACAACCAACCTATTTGTAAACGTTTCAATAAAATAGTAAGTAGTTGATTCGTTGTTTCACGAAATATTTTACATTAGTGACAGTAGGAGGGTGTGTATTACATATAATTTCCCAAATATTCATGTATCTTTTTTTGTTTAAAATTTCGTGATTTGGTCGCCGACTAAAAATTTAATCTAAAAATTGAGATATAATATTTCTTCCAAATTAATCTAAGTTTGAAATGTTCATCGAAATCAATTTAGAGGAAGCAATTCGAGTAGTAAATAGTCTGTAATTGAAAAAGTTCTACTCCATTAATTTGTCCGTTTAAATGCATGAGAAATTAGTAAATAAGTCCATACCTTTCGATATCACAACATTTTAGACAGAAGAACACAGACACTTCTAAAAGTACTTCATAATTTTTCTTACCTCAGAATAAGAAATAAATACACGTTAGAGTTTTACCCGATGTTCGAACAGAATTTCTACGTGCACTAACTCACACACAGTACAATGTACAGTACGATTGACATTTTTACTTCATTTTTAAAAAGATACAGTAATTATTCAAACGGGACACTACGCTTTCAGCAATTGGGTTGTTCCTTAGAATGTGTACAGTATTAATAAAATTGTAGTTAACAGAGGAATGTACCTTTAATACAAAATAATTCCTGTTTCATTTTTTACCTCTCCCTCATATTATTTCACAAATCTTGGTCACCATTTCCAGTTCATCTCTCAGAAGATCATGCAAAAAAAATGTACACTGCTTAAAAGTGTTTCTCCTATACCTCTTCAAATAATACACGTTGCATTAATTTTTATTACTGGCGATACTGGTAACCAAGATTCGATTTTTTCAAAGTGTATTTTCATGCATACATGACGTTAACTATACGGCTTTTAAAATTTCGCGACTTGTAACGCCGAATAAAAATTTAATCTAAAAATTAAGATCGTCGAAATAAATCAAAATTTGAAATGTTCATCAAAATAAATTTAGCGGGAAGACTTCGGCAGTAAAGAATTAAAATTCTGTAATTGAAAAAAAGTTCTATTCCGTTAATTTGTAAGAATGGCTGACAAAGTAGTAAATGAGTCCATACTTTTCGAGATCTCGGCTTTTTAGACAGCAGAACACAGCACTTCTAAAAATACTTCATAATGTTTCTTACCTCAGTATAAGAAACATATATACGTTCGTGTTTTCCCCGATGTTTAAACGTAATTTCTACGTATGCTAACACTGTGTACAATGTTGAACACGATTTATATTTCCACTTTCGTTTTCAAAAAGATACAATAAAAATTCAAGCGTATTTGAACGCTTTTACCAGTCTGGCTGTTCTTTATAAAGTGCGTATTATAAATACAATTGCAGTAAGTGGAGTAATATTACTTTAATCTAAAATATATGCTGTTACATTATTTACCTGCACCTCATATTAGTTCACAGACGTTGGGCATCAATTCCAGCTTTAATTTCAGAAAGTGCTGTAACTATACTCTCTGTAATAGTGTTTCTCCCATTCCTCTTCAAATCATGCACTTATTTTTTATTACTGTCCATATTCGTGATCAGGTTTCGATTTTCTAAAGAGCTTTTTCATACAGTTTCGACGTTACCAATGCGTCCTTCATTCTATTGTAAAATATTGCCTTTTATTAAACATTTGAAATAAAACTTTTCAAAAAGTTATTTGAAAACAAATATCATTATTGTTGATTGAGAAGGACAAATATTGCGAAGTATTGGAAACCTCGTACTTACTCTAATTGGAAACGAAAAAGATATAACTGTTGTAATTGTTCTGAACATTGACACTCATCGAAAGCTAATCTAGAATATTTAAAATGTAATTAAAAAAAAAAAAAAAACATTGAGATAAAATATGTTACTAAACTTAAGTACCGAGTTTAATTTACAAGTTGCATATTTCTTTACTTTGAAATATATCAGATTTAAACACAGAAATTATGTGATTTTCTTTTTTTTTTTCTTTTTTCCTCTTTTCTTCTTTTTTTTTTAAAAATAGCTAAAAAAATAAATAATAAATAAACAAGTAACTCAGCCAATCTATCTAATACTATCATACTTTAGTTAATTTTAAAAAAACATCTAATTGTCCGATCGATAAGTTGTTTAGTGGATTAAAAAATCGCCCCTTTCATTTGGTCTCTTATTCGTAACGAATTTTTGATTACATTTTTTAAAATTAATTAATGTATGAAAATAATCGGTTTACAATACACATTTAAATTTTTAATTGTTACCTTTTTTTTTTTTTTTTTTTTTTTTTCCACAGCATAAAATAAAATATGCTTTCATATGAATGTATCTATATGTATAATATATAATATTTGCGTCTATATGATGTCGTGATGATCTAATGAATGACGTCTATAAAATAATAATAATAATTTTGAATTTTAAAGGTAACGAAGAGATAAATAAATTGCGAAAATTTCGCACTGGCTTGCTAGCAAATGAATTAATTGTCTTAATCGTCCTACTACTAACTAGTATAAAATATTCTCATCGCTTGTGAAATTTTGCATTCTGGAATATCACGTGTCGTTATCAAATATTTCAAAAAAAAGAAAAACTTTAATTTAGTTAGAGTTCATTTTCGACAGAAAATGCAGCGAAGGGGTAAGTTGTTACAGAACTTTTCGAAGCAAGAGCTGCGTAAAATGAATATAAGAAAAAGTAAACACTACTTAAAACAAATTTCAGCGCTAAAAGTTATAAAAGAAAAATAATGGCGTTTAAATCAGGCAGCACATTTACACTAGTGCTGGACATTTAACTGAAATTTTGAAAACGTAATTTGACTAAACGTGACACGCTACTTGATTTATTAGTCATGTAAAGTAAAAAAATTGACACTTTGTGAAATACAAGTTAAAATGACATTAAACAAACTGGTAAAAAAACAAGTATATAACTATAGGCTGTACGTAACATAGCACAATAATTTCTAAACATTTGAATACTGATAATATTGCATGATAATATATGCAAAAAAATACGCATATCTTTGCACTTTGTTTGCATATGCGCGATTATAATGTTATGTATTTGTTAAAGAAATGCTGTATCATAAAAGAGGATGTATTGTGATTCTCTAAATATGTAAATGACTTTTGAAAACACGTTCGAGCTGTTAAACATTAACATCGATAACATCGCATGAAATCCATACGAATATTTACTTATTTTTATTCACTTGGTTACTTTACCAAACATCTTTTTCAAGAATTCATTAACAAATTTTAGCTTTCGCCAATTTTAAATTAATTATATAACTTATTATGCATATTTAGTTTGAATTAATATTAATATTTTTTTTTCCTTTCAAATTTGTATCATTTTATTCAATGAAAATATTTTTATATACTTAGACAACATTATCAAATAAAAATGTTATTTATGAAGAAAATTTAATTTTTTGTAACATTAGTCCTTTTACTTTGATGTGTATTTCATAGAGGAAAGTATTGGTTTCGAAGAAAACATTGATCTCTGGTTTTTGATGGATTTACACATTTTGAGAGTTCTAGAACACGATTTGATCATTTTTAGAAAATGTCTCTCTGTGTTAATGTGTGTGTGACAATATTTTCTAGCGGCTGTGTTTCAGGAATTACTGCACCGAATTTCATACAAATCGATAGGTGGCTGCACATTGAGATAAATTAGAGACTATCAAATTTGGATGAAGATGATCCATCAAGGGCCGTTGCCAACCCGCTTTTTCTAAATTCTTAACATTGGGGCGCAGGACAAAATTTCATGTAAATGTACAAAAAGAGAATTGCTTTTTAAGAATGATTATGAAATTAAGAAGAATTATTTATAACAGCGACAGTTAACTGGAAAAAAAATTGTGTATGGATGGGTATTATTCCCCTCCCCCCCTCCGAAGGAAATTTTTTTTTCAGTATGGGATTTTTTCAAAAGAGTTTTTCAATAAACTGAAAACGAAAATAAACCATCGATCTGCGATAATTAAAAATAAAATTATCGACATCTTTTTCTTTTTTAACAACAACTAAAAAGAAATCATAATAATAAATAAATAAATAAAATAAAGTAAAATAAAATAAAACACAATAAAATAAAATAAAAACAAATAAATATGCAAATAAAACAAAATAAAGTAAAGTTTTTTTTTTTTTTTAGATGTCATATAAAGAGTAAAATTTACTTTCTTTAGATATTTAGTGCCGCATTACTTCTCTAGAATGAAAGTCGAGTGCATTCATCACGGAAAATAATTTTAATAAAAAGTAATTTTAATAAAGTATTTGTGCTGAGTGAATTTGTATAGGAAAATATAGATTAAATGCACAATATATTAGTTATTTCAAGGATTATCCCTGAAAAAATTCAACTCAAACTTAGATTTCTGTTGCATAGGTATGCTAATTTTAGGTTAGTTGGTTGATAACTAATTTTAGAAAATTTACGTAAAACAGTGGTCTCCAGACGGTGGTCCATGGGCGTTTAATAGTACAAGACAAAATGTTCACTCTCAGAATAAATTTCAGGACAATATTTGCATTTTTGAGTGCTTTATTGTAAATAATATTCAGATTTTTTTTTTTTTTTTTAAATTTAAGATTTTTTTTTTTTTTTTTTTTTTTTTTTTAATTTAAGATTTTTTTTTTAGTTGCTCATATTTACAACATTAGAATTCAAAATTTTCTGATGAAAGCGAAGATTAGTCTTTTATCACAAAAAAAAAAAAAAATGTAAATATCAGTTACAATTAACACTCTGACTTTCTAATCTGCGTTTGATACTTAGCTAGAAATTGTTCTAAATTTATTAGTTTATTCGAATTATTCAAAGATTTAAATGACATCAAAAGTATAAGCTAACAATACTTATTAATATTACCAGATTTAGTTAATACAATTTTATATATATAAAAAGCAATTTATCACCGAAGTTAAATCTCGTCTGAGTTTCTTGTAATAAGGAAGCAATAAAATAGTATTCACGTTTTTCCCTTATAATGGTTTATCACTATCAAACAAATTTTAACCCTTTGAGGGACAACCTAATTAATGTCATTTAATAAGGAACTCCACCAGAATTTGCGATCAAAAATAAAAGAAAAGAAATAAGTAACTTCCTTTTCCGCTGTGTTAAGAATAAAAAAAAAATATTGAAGATTTCCGATATGAATTTTAACAGTTGTGAATTAGTAATTCCGTCCTCGTGGCGAGGGCGTTGTGTGTTGATAGGTTAAACATCTTTCAGAAAGTTAACTAAATATTTACGATTTCCTCAGGATAAAATAAGAATATGTAATATTTTATATTAAATAGATTTATTACATGTTTATAAAATGGACGTTCTATGACAACCAATCTAAACATAAATTTATGTTTCTTATTTCTTTATTAAGAATATTATCGGTTGGTCTAATTTTAGATTATGCAGTTAGTGGCCCGTAGGAGTTTAAATTGTAAATTTAGTGTCGAAAATGTTGGCGAGCGCTTATCTAAGGTATTGGCATCCGTTGCTACGCTTTGCATATTAAATATCACGTGTCGTTATTAGCATATCAACCGTGCCCCCCCCCCCCCCCCCCAAAAAAAAAAAAAAAAAAAAAAAACTTTAATTTTGTTAAAATTCTCTTTCCATATATGTAACGTAGGGGTAGAGTTAGCTGTTATCATATAATGCAGTGATATAGTTACTTGTTACCATTTTTTCAAAAGAAGAACTTCATAAAGAGAGTATAAACAAAGAAACTTTCATATCAAATGAAAACGAAAAATATTATAAAAGGGACGAGGATTTTAACACGCAACAATCGATCTAATAGACCACTTTTGTTGGGATTTTTTTTTTCTTCTTTCTTTTTTAACTTAACTTTACGAAAAATGAGATGTTACTTAGTACGTAAGCAGTGAAAAATGTCGATACGTAGTTTCACATCATAATCATTCGAAATGAATTTCTCATAAATAAAATGAGAAAAAATATAAGTAGTTTGTTCTACACGCGGCGAACTTAATAAGCATGAAATATTTCTCTTTATCGCACTAGCGTGCACAAGGTTCAAAAGTTAAGTGAGCACAGATCGCCTAGGGGCATCATTTTTTTAGAGGGAGAGAAAGGTCATCGCCCCCCCCCCTTTTAAAATGCGAATTCATTTTTCTTTATATAAAATTATTGTTGATTTTTTTTTATTAAAATATTAAAGCGATAAAGAAAAACATCTTGCATGATTTTTTTTACCCAACCATCTTTTTAAGTCGAAGTTTCCAAAACGTTTTTTTTTTTTTTTTTTTTTATCCTTTTCATTCGTTAACTAAATTATCTATTGAACATAGATATGCGGCTCTCTACAAAGTTATATCACTCCTGTAAAAACCCTCATGAGATTCCATTCGTAGATGCCCACTAGAGTCCTGTGTCGTGTGAAATAACTGCAGTTACCCGCGGTGTGAATCAGGATTTCTAGGTGGAGGCCAGGTCTGTATTAATTTTTGGTCTGCGGGTCAATTCACGCGTCTCACGGAATTTCTTTTTAATCTGGAGAATTAAAGCCCTGATAATAAATACCGATATATTGTTTAGGAATATAAACTTTTGAATGCCGATCTCGAACCACATTTTTTTAATTATTATTCTTCCTTGATGATGAAATTTATTAAAATCGATGATGAAATTTATTAAAATCGATGCAATTAAAAATATCTAGACGATTATTATAGAACGTATTAAGCTATGTGATAGTTTTACAATAATATCATTCCATAGCTTATCAGATATTATTATTATTATTTTTTTTTTTTTTAATTTTAAACTCCACAATTCGGGAATAATTAATTATTAATAATTCTCCTTGCTAATTTGTTTTCATCCAATCCCTTTAAAAATTTGTGTGAATGTTAATGTGTGACATTGTCACAAAATTTTATATTTCATTTTGAAATAGAGAAATGATTACTGTTATTACGAACACTCTAATGGGCTCTTCCCACCTGACGTCTTAGTTTACATGACAAACATAATCAAAGAGTGGATGAAGTTTTCTATATCTAAAGAGATCGCTAAAATAACACATTTTCTATCCTTATTTTTGATCAATCCGATTTAATCTGTATTATTATTATTATTATTATTATTATTACATCATAATTTTTAATCCGTTGAGTTTTGGAAATATTCTCAAGAAGACGCTTGGCGGATTTTTATATCTTTGTGCTATTATTGGTAGTGTTCTTCTCGAAAATCCGTTTTTGCTAAATATGACCCCGAAAATAGATCCCCCTTCCCCCCTAAAATCTTAAATTCCGAAATCACAGAAAATGATTTTTTTTTTACTCAAGTCGTCTCTCCCCATCTTCATTTTCTTTCTCGTGAAGTAATTTGAAGCCGAGTTATACTTATAAAGGTGCTTTTGCTTTCTGCCCCAACAAGGGGGAATGGAGGGGTATTTCGCAAAATCCCATCTTAGTGGGGGTCAAGGTCCTAAAACCAACCTGCTCACTAAAATTTGTGACTTTATCTCTCATAAAATCGCCACGGCTATGTTCAATCAGTGAGTTTACACTATTATATTTATAGATAATACATGAATATATATGATTAACTCGCTACGTAGCCATATATGTTTCTGAGGGAGCATATATATGATTATCTCGCTACGTAGCCATATACGTTTCTGAGAGATCATTTTCTACTTTTGCGCATCATTTTGAAACAAATACTCTTAGAAATATAATATTTGGATGATACATTCGTTATCAAACTTTCAATAGAAATTTTATGTAAATTTAACTGAAATAACTATTTTTAAACTGCTTTAACTTCAAATTTTTAATATAGTAACCATTGAAGAGATGAAAATTTTAAACAATTTTAGCAAGGAAAATTAAATGAGAAAGAGTGTTATATCAGTTTAAAAATTTTCAATTCTGTTAAAGTTATATGAAATTCTAATAATAATTTGATAGCGAATGTTTCATCCAAATTTAACATTTTTTTCATTTGTACCAAAATTATGCGCAAAAGAAGAAAACGAAGAAACAGGTTCTACCATAACTTTTGGAGGCTCAGTGTAACAGTTAAAGCACCCTATAAAATTCCTCCTGAAACAAAACTGGCTACATGTAGCATCTTAGTGCCTTGTAGTGAGATTAAAGTGAGGCATATGTTCTTATGAATATCTTTGACATATTTTCCATAAATTCGTTTTAAAACTAATGGTATTTAAAGTATCGTTGGTCGACAAAGGGTTAAAACAATGCACATTATTAGTATTTAAATAAATAAATAAATAAATAAAATTATGTTTTGTTATTCGTAAATTTGCGGTGTGGTTTTGCTTTAGTGTTACTAAAACTTTTCACACGACAAATTCATCTTCCAATCAAAGTTTATTGAACACTCAGATACATGGCTGTGACAAAACACTTACGCAAGCAACATTTTGCACTTGAAGGTTACTTTATGAGTTGACAACAGGTACCATAACACACATTTTAATCAGAAAAAAGATGGGTGAAAACATTTTCTTTTCGTAATACAAAACATGTTGACATATAATGATTTACATTTATACATTTAACTTGACATCAAAATATATAGCTTGTGATAACCGCAAGTGGTAATGATGTGTAGTAAATGCTACACTGTTAAAAAAATTTCTGTAAATTTACAGAGAATCTATTGGTAATTAATTATATTAAGTCTTACGAAAATTTACAGAGAATTAAAAAAAGAGATTCTGTCAAAATGCAGAGAAACTATTCTGTAAATCAATGATAGTCTCTGTAAATTTACATAGATCAAAATATTCAAATCTCTAAAAATTTAAATCTGTGAAACATCATATTCTCTGTAAATCTACATATGTAAAAGTACGCATGTCTCCGTAAATTCGAGCATGTAAAAGCATATAAGTCTCTGTAAATTTACCATTGTAAAAATAACCATGTCTCTGTAAGGTTACATATGTAAAATCATCTAAATCTCTGTAAAATTACATATGGAAGAGCATCCAAGACTCTGTAAAATTACATACATAAGAACATCCAAGTCTCCGTAAATTTCGTATATAATATTATGAAAATCTCAGTAAATTTATCCATGTAAAAATACCTAATATTTGAAGACCCACCATTGGCTGAGAAGCTCTGAAGGCGGAAAGTGTATAGTTCGATCCCAGGTTGCGATTTTCGACCTACGCATTCGGAATTTTCCGCGGATTTCTCCAAAACTTGTATAAATATGGGATAAGACATTTTAGAAAGACCTACACTTACGGCAATCCTCACAGGTCTAGAAACCTAGCACATCCAAACGGCTTTAACTAACGCTTATTAAATATTAGTATGTTTACAAGCGTATCGAAGACACTCTAAATTGGCATATACTTAAAATAAATTCCATTATTATCAATTTACAAGTACAAAAATATCCAACAGTAAGTTTATCTAAATGAATATAGGTAATAATCTAGTAAATACGTTACATAAGTACAGATTCTTATTCAACTTAAGGAAAAGAAACTTAAAGTTGGATGTTGTTGCACTTGTAAATTCATAGCCTTGGGATTTATTTTAAATGCGCGTCAGTTTAGAGTGTTTTGAATAGGCTTCTAAATATATTAATATTATAATATTATTGTGGTGGTAAAATCACATTGGTTACTCCAGTGTTCTAGGCCTGTATAGAATGCCTTATGTGTAGGTCATTCTAAGGTGTTCTATCCCTTATTTACAAAAGTTTTTTAAGAAAACCTTGGAAAATTTCAAATGGCTAGGCTGAAAATCTCAACCTGAGATCGAACTTCGCACCTCCCACCTTCAAACTTTGAGATAAGAACTCCTCGGAAATTGATGGGACAAGAAGACCAGACTTTAGTACATATATAGACATGCTATATATTTTTTATCAAAACTACATTAAAATTCAGAGGTATAAAGTTGGTTAAGCTTGTATTACCTTTGGTAGGATTTGTAATGATGCGCTTTAACAGGTTTTTAACTACAATTTTTATTAATGTTGTGGTACATTTTGCATACATTAAACTTTTCAATAAAAATTTTGAAAAAGAAGCTGATTTATATTATGGTACTTCTAATAAAATTATCAGAAATAATTGCAAAATATGTCATATGTTTGCATAATATTGCTCGGTTATATTTAGTCCATACCAAAATAAAAACTTAATTCCCTCTTTCTTGTAGAATTTGACTCAATATGTAGAATATGACTCAATATGTAGAATATGACTCAATGTGTTGAATATGACTCAATAGTAAAAGATCTCACAGGTCTAAATCTAAAATATTCATTTGATAATTATGACTGATATTGATGGTTTTTGCTCGGCTGAAACCGGAACTAGATTTTACTCTATCACATTTTTTTATCAATACAGGGTGCGCTGTTTTTTTTTTATGACTCTTTCACCAATATAATTATACGGTTACTTTTATAGTATGATTCCATGATTGATTACAATTAATCATGGAATCATACTAGAAACTACCCAAAGAGAAGGAATAGTGTCGGTAGACACCTTGTATTGGCGCTATGTGTAACAGAGGAAAATTGGCTTCCTTTTCGGCTTCAGCACATTAAAAATATAGGTATCAACCAAAAGAAATTAAATTTTGCCAACATTATATTTGTAGATCTGTGTTAACAACCTCAGTTTTTTTTCATTAAAAACATACATCCATTTTGTAAATACACTTAAAAAAATTTAAACAAATATATGTATATATATATATATATATATATATATATATTACATTTTGATTAGATATTAAATAAAAAAATTAAGAATGTAATTAAAACACTAATCGTTTAAAATG
Source organism: Salticus scenicus (assembly GCA_963930645.1). Taxonomy (NCBI): domain Eukaryota; kingdom Metazoa; phylum Arthropoda; class Arachnida; order Araneae; family Salticidae; genus Salticus; species Salticus scenicus. Next base: position 32,598,522 of record OZ005662.1, read on the forward strand.
CATTATGCTCTTAAAAAGGTGTAAACTTTCTAAATTGGGGGGGGAGGGAATGAAGAAGTACTAAAAATTTGTTAGGTACACTACCTTTCCATAATGACCGTACACTTTCGATTTCAGACATTTTTAAAAGTATTTCAAAAAATGTTAAACAAATAATTTTGAAACTTCAGAGGTGTGAAAGGAGGTCCGGTAAAAAAAAAAAAAATGAAAGTAAAATGAAAGTATTTGGCTTCACCCTGTAATAATTAATGTTTGAAATACGATCTGGTAGACCGCATATAATCAGGGAGATAAAGGTTTCTTTAAAAAATTGCAAACAATTTTCCATTTTTTTTAATCTATAAAAGGCAAAGTTTGAAAAGACAGTGCAAAGTTATTTTCAGGAAACTCGACATACAATAATAAACACTGCATACTGCAATCACAATGAAAAAAATAATAAATATCTAATGAAATATGAGTATTTTCACTAAATTTCTAACTGCGCATGCGTAAATGTTCAGTGACATTTCCTTTTCAAAATTTAACAGTCCAATTTATTGAGCTACTTATGTAAAAACCCCAAACAAAAATCGTGTAAACTCAAAAAGTTCTACGTCATAGAATAAACTGAATTTCAGCTGTTCCCCAACAACGAAATTGTTAAGAGGGCTTTCCCAATATTTATTTACAATCACAGAAAATTGCATTACCGTTCATCGAATTCAAATAAAAATTTGAGTAAAACTCCTTATACTTCAGCGTTTCTTCGAGAGAAACTGAAGACCAGTTCATTCTTTGGCGTAGAACTTTTTGAGTTTACACAATACTTATTTGGAGTTTTTATATAAGTAGTTTAATGCATTTGGCTACTAAATTATACAAATGAAATTTAGCTAAAACTTAGTTATACGCAGTTAAAAATTATTAAGTAAAAATGCTCACATTTCCTTATATATTTAATATTTTTTTCATTCTGATTGCAGTATGTTGTGTCTAATGTTGTATATTGGGTTTCCCGAATATAGCTTTGTACTGGATTTAATACCTTGCATGTTATAGCAAAAAAAAAAAAAAAAAAAAAAAAGTTCAGCAATTTTTTAAAGAGATCTTTATATCTCCCTGATTACATGCGGTAGAGACTTAAATTTATACAGAAAATGAGGATGAGCCCCATAATCATGTGCTACAGCCAGATTGTATTTCGAGCATTACTTTATACTGGGTGATGCCAAATACCCTTATTTTTCTTTAATTTTTTACTGCTCTTCTTTTCACTTTTGGTACAAACAAATAACTGAAGTACATGAAGTACAACATGTTTTTTACACTCCTGAAGTTTCAAGATGATTTGTATAGTACTTTTTGAGTTATTTTAAAACGCATCTGAAATCGAAAGTGTCCGGTCATTTATGGAAAGGTAGTGTAGTAAATGAATTTGAATTTTTAAATACTCACATTGATTTTTATATTAGCTAAAGAAAAAAAATTACTAATTCATTTCCATATAAAGGTCTCTCTAAAAACTATGCATACAATTTTGGTAGTTTATTAAAAAAGTAAATTTGTGCAACATATTAATGCAGTGCATAACTTGTCACTTAAATCAAGACTAACAAATTTGATGCAAATTTTATTTCAAACTGTAACAAATTTTGAACATTTTTCAATATTCCGTTTTTAATAAAATTGGTTTCTAAAAGTTATTTTTTTAGAAAATAAAAATTCTCATTTCAGATCAGATTTCTAATACGTAATCGTAGAAGTATAGGAACATATTAAAGGTTCGATACCTAAATACTTTTATTTTTTATAGTTAATTCATTGCAATGTGTAGAATAATTTCTTTAATTACTTCAGTTTCTGGGATATAAATATTTTTAAATAGACGGCAAGTGGAGAGAAAATGTTCGTACGTATTAAATAGTATATAAAGAAATATAGAGCTTTTAATATTTTTAAATATTAATTTAGGGTTCAATGCAGATGAAAATCGGGTATTCCTTTGGTTTTCGTCACTAGTTCCATAAATTCAAATTTTTAAAATATATAACTTTTTGTTAAAGAAACCATTAGATTATTTTGAATTAAAAATATTTTGACTTTTTTTTTTACAAAAACAAATTTTAAAGCATTTTTCTTCTACAAAATATGAAGAAACAAATTCTAAAATCGACAAATTCTAAAGAAACAAATTCTAAAGAAGAAACAAATTCTACGCTTTTACACATGAAAGCAGCATCCTGGTAATTTACTAGAATCATTGCAAAAAGCTCACTAAGAAGAAAAACATCTTTGCTGCAAAGAAAACATACATTAAAAAATAATTAAAAAATAAAACATACTGAATTAGATTTAAATTAAACTTTATTTTACTAACATAACACTGAATGTATCTTGTTTTTCTAAATGAAATTAATAAAAGATAAATGGTGAAAAATTCTTTAACAGGATAAATATTTGGTATTTGTAAATGTCTTTGATGAGGGTATTTTACGGCATTTTCTATTTTCATATTTCTCAGACAACTTGTTTCGTTTCTTATATCAGGATCAATTTCCATTAAAACTAGAAAAAAGAAAAATGGTGAAAAATTACTATTGTAGGAAAACACTTTAACTATAAATTTTTAAAACGAAATCTGCATCCTATGACATTTTAGGCAAATAATGAAAATAAAGGATTGTAATTCCATGGCACTAAAAAAATATTAAGTATACATAAGTGAATTTTAAAGTGTATCTTATATACTCCATCTAAATAGAATCTAATAAAAAATCATCTAAAGAAAATAAAAGTAGATATACATGGTATTTTAAATCATTAATACAGGAAAAAATCACTTATATAATGAAATTATAAGATATTTAAGCACCATTTTATGAATGCCAGTGTAACAGGAATATTTTAAAAGTATTTTCTATTAAAATCAAGTATGAATTGGATTGGATTTGGGAATAAGGCCGATTAACTGCTGTAGGTCTTAGGCCTACTTTGAAAAGACTTTATCCCCGAGCTTTCAAAAGACTCCCCCCCCCCCCTTCCTATATGAAATTTTAAAGTTTGCCCCTGTGTTCCCCTCCCCCGCCCCTTTTTCTTCTTCTTTTTTTAACAAATGTTAGAAACTGGGGGACTCGGCCTTAGTTCCAAGCACTGTCTTAACTTTATAATACTCCGAATTATAATACTCCAGTTATTAAAATCTTCCCCTTACAAAGAAAGAAAAGAAAAAACATGTTTAAGAAAAATTATTTCTGTCAATACAAAAACTTGTTTGAAAGGTTTTTGACAATGCATTATTAAGCAGAATCTATTAGCAGCGCTGCCAGATTTGGGGACTTTTTTATTCAACATTCACCTCTAAATTTTTATTGTAACAGTTGCTTAATCACTTTGAAGAATAATCGATTATTATGTATGTCCAAATCCCCTTCTCAAAATTATTGGTGATAGTTGAATAATAAAGTCCCCAAGTCTGGCAACACTGTCTATTAGCTATATTTCAGTGAAACTGTATTTTTAAATTGCAGTTGCTCAACAATCGTCTGCGTCCGTCTCCCTACATAAACATGTAACTGCAGTCTTGGCATGCTTATGATTATGGTATATTCATCCAGGATAATTCAACAATACAGTTGGATTTTGTACTTAAAAGTAACGTTTTATGTGGATCGGTTATTTTGAGATATAAATTAGTCCGCAACATATAACAGCCTGGATAAAATTTCGTATTAATTTAAACATTTCCTCACTCAATTTAATATACACTCTGTACTTTGAATTCTTAAATATCAAACTGTATTCTGAAAAATATGAACTTGTCATTAATTTGTCCCCCAACCCACCCCTCTATTACAATTCTTCGGCAACTGCAACAATAGTTTTCTTTTTCTTACATTGTGGTTTTTTAACTTGTGCATATATATGCATACATATACACACGCAATTAATGACTTTTTGAACCTCAAAGTTCCAACCATAATGGAATCCGGCCTTTATTGTAATATAATTTTTCTCTTTAAAAGTAGATTTTCAAAATTTTCAGAAAGCAAAATTAATAACATTGGACGGTTTAGAATAAAAACCGTCCTCCCTTCCCTTAAAAAATAATTTAAAAAAATTGTCGGATAAAACTCCCATCAATAAAATTTTTATTTTGTATTTCGATTTTTAAATTTATTTATTTTTTATTATTTAAACTATTAATTATATAATGTGGAAATGACTTACTTTTTCCTCAATTCCTACTATTTTGTTTTAAGGTAATCTATATTATTTTTCAGTCTTTCAGCAAATGCCAGCAAACACTTTTAATGACAGGAAGAGGCTGTAAAAAGAATATATAAGAAAACATATAGAAGTTTCAGACGATATTAAACTAAAAACTTGTAGGATGTGGACACCACTTTCTTCTATATAATATTACACAAAATTTATACAATAAAAATTACTTATTAAATTATCAAATTCTTTTCAATTATAAATGCAGAAGATTTTTATCTGATAGAATTATCATTAAATGCCGAAAGATGTCTTTTTCCAAATCAAAAGAAATGACTTCTTTCAAAGTTTTTTTTCGTTAAAAGAAAAAAAAAAAGGGAAAAATGGATAACTTTGTTTTAAATTATCATAGATCTATAGTTCAACCATTAGTTTTAAAGGTATTGACGATATCTTTCGAAAGATACCCATATTGAAAATTTACTCCCCCTGGGGGGTACTTAACCCCCAGGGGGGAGCGATGCCCCCCATGCAATTTTTTCCCCTAGTTAACTACTACTATTATCAATAATTCATATTAATTTTACAATCACACGATTAAAATAACTCTCATTATGTACATTTATACGAAATTTTGTCCTATATTGTCATGTTGAAAATTTAGAAAAATGCGATCATAGCACCACCTGTTGAGCCATTGTTCCATAAATCTAATCAGCACTAGTTAATGTCAGGGTCCAACTAAACACCAAGTTTGGTTAAATTTCGTTCATTGGTTCGTGAGATACAGCGTCCACAAAATTTGTGATACACACACACACAGAGACAGACATTTTCTAAAAACAGTCTAAACTGTATAATCCTGAGAATAAAATTTTCTGGTTCTTTAAAATCTTCCCCCCCCCCCTCTCCCCCCCCCCACACACACACCTCTCAAAGAAAAAAAATGATGCTTAACATGTTTTTTTTTTTTTTTTTTTTTTTGTGCATGTATTTAAAAAATTAATTGTATATTTTCTGGCTCAGTTTTGATAGGGCAGTATCAATTAGATCTATTTTAGCGAAAAAGTAGTTTTAAATTACAGCCAATTGTCATTTCAGCTACCTCTGCCTTACAAAATAAATTTGTGGATGAAATATTGTCATGACTGTAGTTACGGCACAAAAGTACAAAAAACATATGTGCATTAGTTATACTTTTGAAAGTTGTAGTTTTGAACTGGTTCGAAAAATGTAACTTTGATAAAATTTCGCATTCATTTAAACATTTTTTTCGTACAACTTAATGTTATGTTTTCAATCTTTGAATATCAATTTGTACACAGAAAATTAACAAGTTTGAAAGTGTAATTTAACTCCTTCCCCATTCATTCCCGCTGCCGGTAAAGAAACAATTTTATTAGTTTTTCTATGTTGCTTGTTTCTGCTTTGTTATATCAAATATATAAATATTGTACACACAAACATATTTTCAAACATCTCAGAAAACAAAACTGAAAATATTGTGTTGGTATCCATACAAATCATTCCCATCAGCACCCCCCCCCCCCACACACACACGCACACTAAAAATGTTTAGCATTAAAGATCTATATAATTCGCAATAATACTTCTGGTCTTTATGATTCTGATTAAAATGTAGCCTTATTCCTTTCGGAGAAAAACATTGCTCATTTAATAAACTTTTCTGGCTATTAGACATCTGCTCTTCTCAAAAAATAAAGAAAAGAAACGCTTAAGAAACAATGTTTTAATTCATACTAAAATCTTGTAGGAAAGTTTTCGGAATTTGTGTTGATAGGACAGTGTAAGTTTGACTTATTTCAACAAAAAAGTATTTTTTTAATTGCAGTTAACCTGTAATCAACGTCTCCGCCCCGCTGTATAATCGTGTAGGTGTAGTTTCGGCAACGTGTGGTTAGGAAACATTTATCTAGTGTAATTCGACAATCCAGTTGTTTTTATACTTCAAAATAATTCCGAATTAAATTGAACTTTTTAAAACTTCGATCTGTGTAAGGTTGAGTATTAAACATTTCTCTACTCAGCTCGATTCATAAACTATACATTTAATCTTTAAACATCAATTTGTGAGTAGATTGTGCTACTAGATTGAAAATTTAACCTAATCTCCCTCCCCTCCCCCCTTCCAATATTATCGCTGCGGAAAAAAAAAATTATCGTTTTTCTTGCATTGTTTCTTAATTTATATATTAAATGTTAACACTCACAAAAAAAAAAAAAAAAAAAAACCTTAAAACATTGCTGGGTTGATATACAACTCCCCTCCCCCGAAAAAATAATGTTTAACATCAAATACTCATATATAATTTGTAATAATGTTTCTCTGTTTTTATGGATGTGCTAATTTGTTTTTATGGATATGCTAAACTGTGTTTAACACCCCCCCCCCCTCCACACACACACACTTTTTTCATCCTTTACAATAACTGCTTTCTAACAAATTAATATATCTATGTTTATTTTGTATATCTTCTGCTAAAACAATTTTCTTCTAAACTCTAGAAGAAAAAGCGGGTCAGATTACAAGAAATAATTTCTATAATTTTGCCCTCCGCAGTAAATACATAAAGCATTATGTAACCGAAATACGTAGCTAGCTACTACATACTAGATTCTAGGTATCTTTAAATTGAATAACTCTGTTTATAAGTTTCAGGATTTAAATATAAAAAAAATAACCGCTAATATAACTTACATGAACAGTCATTGTTTTTGTTGATTATTAAAATAGTATAAAAGATTATATAAAATTTACCTTACCTAATTATGAATTCCAAATGGAAACATGAATTGCTTTAAGTTCTTCAATACAGTCAACATCAACAAACTTTTAATGTGTATGGTTTGGTTTGGTTTGGTTTGATGAGTACTGAGATTTATTGCTTGCCTCTAAGGCCGCTTATATCTCGAAAAATCCACACCACAAGGGTTTACAAGTTTTTATTATACAAGTACACAATATTTTGAAGACGTAAGACAACACAAACATCCATGCCCGCACCAGGATTCGAACCTGGGACCATTAGATTCGGAAGGCAGCGTCCTACCGACCGAACCACCTGGCCGGCATTTTAATGTGTAGATACGAAGATAAACATTCCGCAGAAACAATCTAATTTTCCCTAACGTTCCCTTTTCCCCCCTTTTTACATAATAGTACACTGCAATGAAACAAACAATTCAGTATATTTTTACCTTCAAAACTTCTAGTTATATATATATAGGTATTTACTTTAATATAAAAATAATTTAAGGTTATGCATTTATATATTTTTTTATTTAATGTATCAGTCAAAATCCCTACAGGGAAAACGTTGTCTTGAAAAGGGAAATATCTGTAAATTAAGAACTGAGTTTCTTGGTTCAATGCTTTTAACAGAGAACTCATGTAAATTTACAGAGAGTCTCAATACATTTTCTGTTCTTTTACAGAAATTTTTGACAGTGAACCAAGTTTCTTGATTCACTGCTTTTAATAGTGAACTCATGTACATTTACGGAGATTCTCAATACTTTTTCTGTATTTTTACAGAAATTTTTAACAGTGTAGAATAGATTTACACATTATTTTAAATGTCATTACACCTTTTTCTTTTGCTTTATTGAAAGCGAATTAAAAAATACAAATGCCACCACTTCCTGGTGGCAGCAACCCACTCATTCGCAGACTCTCGGGTGCCTGTTCCTATTGCCTGTGACAACAGCTTACCAGTGGGCTTCCATTTGGGTGCTTATCAAATGACTGTTTTGAAACCGACAGTATCGAAAAAATTGAAGTAGCAATTTCATATTTGAATCCCAGGTACATATGAATAACACTATACGTGGTGTACATAATATTTTCTTTCACGTTATTTTCCATATTTATTTGATTTATTCGATCAACCATAAAATGACAAAAATTTCTCGCCAAATATAATATTAAAATATGCTGTGATCGGCTACGTCTATCGCATGAGATAATTTTGTGTAGTTATAATAGTAGTTGAGTTAGTTAATAGTAGTTGGTATATAGAAAAATAAATAATTAGATATGTAAACCTGATCACAGTACAGCCTTAATATACCCCTTGTCGACTTTTCAATATTTATCGCCATTTTAGACAAAAATACATAATTTATGCGATTACTTTTCCTGTTTCTATTCTGTTCAGTTTTTTTTCTTTTCTTTTTCCTTTCGTTTTTTGTTTTTCAATAATTTATAATTTATTTATATTTTTGATGCGCTACTTGGCATAAAGTGGCTTTCACAAAAGTAGAATCCTTTTCGGAAAATGTCCGATCTATTTCAGCATCAAAATTTTAAAAATTACCCAGGATTATCAATAAATTAGCTTTCATGACAAGTGCGGTTCATCCGTGCCAAAAACATACTATTTAAACAAAACAAAAAAGAAAAAAAATCTAAAATTCAACTATATTAAAAAAGGTTATGGATGTTTTTTTTTTCCATTTTCATATTTTCATTTTTCATAGGCATGAGCAAATTGAATATTTTATAAATTTTTATTTTTCGCGTGAAAGCATATTTCATTTTATACTTAAAAAAAAAAAAAAAAAAAAAAGTAATTTTTTTTTCGCAGCAATTAAAAATTTGAATGTCAAATTTTAAAGTGAAAAATCTAATCAAAACTTTGTTATAAATAAGGTACCAAATGAAAGGGGCGATTTTTCAGAATATGTCGGACTAAACAGCTTATCGAACGGACAATTAGATTATTTTTAAATTAACTAAAGTATGAAAATTAGATGGCAACTTGCATCCACACTCAGACAAACAGAGTCGAAGGAGGACTCTTAGCCGTTTATATTTATAGATTATTGAGAGTATAATAACTTGATCTTTATATAGTGTTACATTACGTTTTAACTAATTTACTGCTTTCAAATCGTTTACGTTTGCCGTGTAACGGGATTAAACTAACAGATTCGAAATCCTTGGTCAGCTGGGTAACAAAGTTAACAATAAAGAGTCAACATTAAAGAGTTAACAAAAAAGCCTTATATTTGTTGATTTTCATGCAATTAATGAAACCTTTTAAACCTTCAATGATTTTTGATTTCGCACTAAAACCCAATTTTTATATTTACTTTATGCAGCAATTTATCAATAGTTTTTCGCTGTTTTAATCGATTTTTAAATTTTTGAATATTCTCTGATTGGTAAATAGCAGCACTACTACAAATTTTATCAAAAGATAGTTCAGAGAGAGTGAAATGCAGAAGTAACTTTAAAATTCTTGGTAGTCATGAGTGCGCAGTTGCTGCTTTATGGACGCACTCTCGCTTAGTTTTTTCATCCGGTGAAAAGTGTGCTGTAATTTCGAATTGAAACAACTGTTGTGAGCTTTTTTTAATTTAAATTACTTATTTACAAATGTATTTATATACAGATGTATTTATATACTTATTTGGTTTGAATCTGGTAAACAAATAGGTGTTTGGGAACAAAAACCCGCCGAAAATTAAAAGTTTTTTTTTTTTTTTTTTTTTTTTTTTTTTAATTATTATTAATAGTTACTTGTGAAACAGCTATGTGTCTAATAACAATTTTTAAAAATTAGTTCAGAAATTTTCCAAAAAATAAATAAATAAAATAAAATAAAATAATATGGAGAAAATAGAAAAAGATGAATGTGTTGTACAATTGCGTAAATAAAAGGGAATTAATGTCCTTTTCTGACTTCTATGCACACGAAAAATACTTTCACTATGCACAGAAAAAATTTAATGCAACGAAGTACTGGGTATTAGTCTTTTCGACCAAATAATGGAGGGGAGGATTATTTTTGTGAACATATAATTTCCATGCATGTGAAAAAAATTCGTGACAATAAAATTTACAAGAAAGTTAAATCGTGATGCAGTTGCCTATTGGACATAATAGAATTCAGCTGAAGTTTACTGAACTGAGAATGCATCATTCTAGATTCGGAAATATTTTCCTTGCAGCATAAAGTGAGTGAAGTATTATAAAGTTACAAGGGAAAATATTTCATTTTATAGTGAATATGAAAGAGATTTTTCAAATTAATTAAACAATGAAATAATTAATTAGTTAATGAAAATTAAGTTTTAAATTTAAATTAAAAAAATTTAAAACTATAAAGAATGTCTTTAGTTTATTTTCTAAATGTTCATAATGTACATATTGCTTAAAACAAATAATTAATAAGTAAACGAGTTATAATTCAGAAAAAAAAATCATCAGCGTAATGTCCTAACAGCAATTAAAAAAAAATCTTTCAGTATCATGCTACAGAAGTTATTTTCATCACATTTCTTCTATTTCTTTTTTCAATTTTCTTCCGCTTGTTTTTCTTGCGACCTAAATACAATTCTCCATGAAGGAGCTGAAACAATAAAACGTAGCTGCACAAGAAGAATATAAACGCTGGAGTAACGTCTGTGAGAGTCAACATTCGGTTAGAGGCTTCTGACTTCGAGATATATGGTAAAATCGTATGGCAAGTCGAAAACAAAGTTTCTTCAATTAGCTTGAAGTAAATACCTGAAGCTATTGTTCGATGCACGAATGTATATATCAAATCTCTAAAACAGAAAAGCCTCTTTGAACTCTTATTGCTGACAAAGATTGGTAAAAACGATCTCTGATATGGAAGTATTCTCTAGCAAAATCTTCTACAAAATACCGTAGGTGTGAAAAAAGCCAGATTTTGCTTCTTACCTTCGCGAATAAAACTTCCAAAGATTTTCCCGCAGCTTAATTTATTCTTCACAATGTGTCTTGCAATCTTTTTTAAATGTCTTTGCTTTGTATTCCACAAATAATGAGCGACATCTTGACTTATGAGTACCACACAATGAAAATCTCCTTTCTCGACGGTCGACGCCAAGTCCGACAAATCTTTTACTTTAACCACTCGAGGAAATGAGAAGAAAGACAGAAACACAGAGTCGTAAGACAGGCAGAGGATCATGGCTCCAATCACCTATGAATACGTAAGGAGTTTTTCTGCAAACGACAAAGGTGTTATCAGCGCACTCGTATTCATAAATATAGCGAAAACGTGAAGCAAATATTTGTCAGTATTTTGTTTCCATTTTCAGACTACGTAATGCATCAATATCATCGCAATCAAGACTGATATGATTGTCATTCTAACTGACAGTGAAAACGTTTGAAAAATACCGAACACTTGTGGCTTATAGTCTGATTTGAGGGTTACAAATGAAAAATCATTCATCTGGTAGTGGTAGCAGAAATCAACTGATTGTATAATAATTTTCTCTATACGTTCTGGTTTAACATACATATCTATTTCAGAGTGTGTCACTTTTTCAGACAATTCTGGCTATGTACCATCAGGTATAGGTCCGAAAACAAAATTAATTCTATCGAACATTCCTGTGTGTTGTTCGAAGTACACTTTAAGTGCAGCAAGTAACTGACCGTTCCTATCTAATCGTCATAACTTGTATCTGCAATATTTTCTTGCCATGAAAAAAGTGAAAAGCCAAGCTTTTCAATTTTCGGAATTTCTATATCACTCAGATGTTAAAACGCTATTTCAGTATAGAAATTTGTCATAAAAGAAGTTGAAATTCTAAATTTTTGAGTCAAGTAGTAGGGCTTTTTAAAATTTTACTGATGTTGAAGATATTTTTATTTTTAATGTCTAAGTGTATCTCTACTGTTCATAATACATTTCTTAAAAAAAAAAAAAAAATGCTTGTCTTAAATTTAATGGTATTTTTAAATTTATTTCTTTATTTAGAAATTTTTGTCTGCATTTGATTTTTATTATTTGCTTAGTATTGAAAAACACTTTAGCATTTTTCTATGTCTTCTGCTCTTATAAAAGTAATTAAAGTGATTTAGTTACAACTCCAATGAAAAATTATCTTCACAAAGTAAAGCATAAATGTACCGACATAAAAAATAATTTATGAAAAGTATCCTTGAGCTGCTTTTAATGAATTTGTTAGATGTTCTCTTTTTTTGTGGAAGTTCTAAGATTTGTAAAAGAATGTTCCTCTTTCTTAAAGAGAGATTTTCTTTTTCAACCAAAAAGTTTCCATTTTTTTTTTTTTTTTTTTTTATCTTAACTATTTGAAACTTTTCTTGTATTTCGTTATTAAGGAAAATTATGTTGCGTTATTATTATTTAAACAACAAAATTTATCTCTACAAAGTAACATAAAATTATTCATTTTTCATTTCACTTCTTCACTTTAACTTATTAACACCTCCAACGAATTTGAAGCTTTTTCAGTATTATAAAACATAGCATATTTGTGGTTTCTTGGATTTTTTTTTATAGTGACAGTAATAATTCGTTGAAATTTTAAAATTTTCCTATACCTTAATTTTCAAATAGTAACACCCATTTTTGTCTACATATTCGATTTTTTCAGGCGATTCGGAAAAAGGTATGGTTTCCATACCTTAAATTAATTCTTTATAGATCTACAAGCGAAAAAGTGTTAGAGGTAAATCCCTATATTAAAAAACAAAAAATGGATTAAGATAACACGCAGAAAAATATGCTGTCCATTCAGATAATAACCGGAAAAGAAGTATGATAATTTTAAATGTAAGATAAGCTAAAGTAATTCTAATAAATGAGGTATGCGTCTAAACTTTCCTAAATAACAATTTTAAATCCTTTTATTCAACGTTATAGATGACACAAATGATAACAAGTGACAGCCACCTTACAGCAATAAAAATTGAAATACCACTGTAACAAGACAAATAATAATAGGAAGAAGCTGTAGATTTGGAAACGTATATTTTTGGTGACGTCATTCTATTCGTGTAAAACATTATAAAACTCATAATTCATAATTTTTTCGAATATGAATATATTTTCATAATTCAAAATATGTTTTTTTAATCAAAAATATGCATGGAATATGTTAGAGTACTTTATTCTGACGCATAAAAAAATTAAATGTATTGAATACTATAATTTTTCGGAAAGAAATGAATTAATGTTCGTCACATTTATTTATCTTCCCCATACTTTGAAAAATTGTAACTCTAAGATATATTGAGACAAATATATAATCTATACTAATTTCCTGACTCCTCATTTATTCCAAACAACCCCCAAAAATTATGAAAAATGAGGGTTTCCACTGACAAAAATCTTTTGCGTAGATAGTGGAGAATTAATATTTAATTTTCTGACTTTTATACAAACGAAAAAAATAGATAATTATGCACAGGAAAAAATTAATCACATGTACTAGAGATTGTTGGTTTTTAAACTATTGCGTGGTTTATGGAGCATTAATTTTGTGATCTTGTAATTTCCATGCATGTGATAAAGTTTTGTCAATAACATTTATGAATCTTATTGAAAAAATGTAATATAGTCATCGTGATACAGTGAGTGATACAGTGTATATCGTGATACAATGAGTGATACACATAATGAAATTATGTTCACATAATTGATAATGTGTTGTTCTAGAATTGGAAATATTTTCCTTGAAGCATAAAGTGAGTGAAACAAAAAATTAGAAGGGAAAGTAATTCCACTTTAGATTGAGTATTATAGAACATTTTTCAAAAACATGATAATTTAAATATATATATGATTTTTAAATGTTAATAATATATATCTATTATACATATATATATATATATTGTATAATTATATTTGTATAAAATAAATACCTAATAAATAAACAAGTTGTAATTCAGAAAAAAAAATTAGAATACAATGTTCTAATAGCTATATATATATATATATATAAAGACAGAGAGATAGATAGACAGATAGAAAATTAGAATCAGACTGTAGAAGTTATTCTACGCACATTTCTTCTTTTTCCCTTTTCAATTTTCTTGCGTTTAATTTTCTTGCGACCTAAATACAATTCTCCAAGAAAAACCAGAAAAGATATAAAATAGCCGCACAAGAGGAATATAAACGCTGGAGCAACGTCTGTGAGTATCAGCTTTCGGTTACAGGTTTCTAACTCCGAACTGTAGGACAAAACCTTAAGGTGAAACTTAAACAAACTTTCTGCAAATACCTTGAAGTAAATACCTGAAGCCATTATTCGATGCACAAAAGTATCTATAAGCTCTCTGCAGCAGAAGCCTCTTCGAATCATCATTGCGGACAAAGCTTGGTAGAAACGATCTTCTGAGATGAAGTATTTCCCTGTAAAAATTTCTATGATTTCCGTATTGAAGAGAAAAGCAAGATTCTGCTTCTTACTTTCGCGCATAAAATTCATAAAGACATCTCCATAGCTTAAATTATTCTCCACGATGTCTCTTGCAATTGCTCTCAAATGTCTCTCATTTGTATTCCACAAATGATAACCCACACCAGTTTTTATGTATGCCATACAATGAATGTTTCCTTTTTCCACGGCCGAGGCCAAGTCTGATAAATCTTTTATTTTAACCACTGGAGGAAATGAGAGAAAAGATAGAAACACGGAGTCGTAAGAAAGGCAGAGGATCATGGCTCCGAACACCCATGAATACATGAGGAGTTTTTCTGCAAACGATAATGGTGTTATCAGCGCACTCTGCTTCATTAGTATCGCAAAAACGTGAAGCAAACATTTGTCAGTGTTTTGTTTCCATTTTAAGACTATGTAATGTATTAGCATCATCACGATCAAGACTGATACGATTGCCATCCAAACGGACTGTGAAAACGTTTGAAAGATGCCGAACACTTGTGGCTTATATTCTGGTTTACGAGTTACAAATGAAAAATCATTCTTTGTGTATGGGTAGCAGAAATCAACTGATTGCATGAGAATTTCATCTATAACTTTTGGTATACCATGTATATCAATTTCAGAGTGCTTCACCTTTTCAAACAGTACTGAATATGTGCCATTATGCATTGGTCCGAAAACAAAATCAACTCTATCAAACATTTCTGTGTGTTGTTCGAGGTACATTTTAAGTGCAAGAAGTAATTGACCGTGCACACTTCCTTTAAGTGAAAGATACCGAATCTGTTCGTCATAACTTGCATTTGCGATATTTTCTTCCCCTGGATAAAACGTAAAACCAATTTTTATATTTTTCTGAATTTCCATATCACTCAGATTTTTAAACGTTATTTCAGTGTACAAATTTCTCATAAAAGAAGTTACAATTCTAAATTTTTGATTCAAGTAGTAGGGCTTCGTTTGAAATTTTACTGATTTCGTAGAATTTTTTTTTTTTTTTTTTTTTTTTTTAATTCCTAAGTACATATGAACTAGTCATAACACATTCTTTGTCGAAAATTTGCTTGTTTTATAATAATTTTAAATTTGTTTCTTTATTTTTAAATTTCGTTTGCATTTACTTTTTACTCTTTGCCTCCTGTTGAAAAACACTTTAGCGTTTTTGTATGTCGTCTGCTCTTAAAAAAATAATTAAAGTGATTTAGTTTCAACTCCCATGCGAAATTCTTTTCACAAGGCCAAACATAAAATTATGACACAAAATGTAATTTATATAAAATGTTCTTGTGCAGCTTTAAATGAATGTCTTAGGTATTTTCTTTTTATTTTAAATTACTGAAAAGTGTACAAGAATGTATTTTTTTCTTGAAGACAGGTTTTTTCTTTTTCTTTTTCTTTTTCTTTTCTCCTTTCTTTTCTTTCTTTTTTTTTTTTTTTTTTTTTTCAGTTTTTTAACAAAGTAGTTTTCCTTATATTTTTATGGAATCGACATGAAATATTTTTCGTATTTAGTTATTTAGAAGAAATACATTGCGTCATATCTTTATTATTCAGACGAAAAAAATTATCTCTACAATGTCACATAAAACTATTTATATTTTATTTCGCTTCTTTATTTCAACTCATTAACCACAAGTAATCTATTTGTAAACATTTCTTTAAGATAGGACATAGTTGATTTGTGGCTTTTTGGAATATTTTATTTTCAGTAACAATAGAAGAGTCTATGCTGTAAACAATTTCACAAATATTCATGTATCTGCTTTTATTTAAAATTTCATGATTTGTATCGTCGACTAAATATTTAATCTAAAAATTAAAATATAATATTTCTTCGAAATTTATCTAATTTTGAAATGTTCGTCAAAATTAATTTCGTGGAAAAAATTCAGGCATTAAAGAGTTAAAAGTCTGTAATTGAAAAAAATTCTATTCCGTTAATTTGTTTGTTTGAATGGCTGACAAAATAGTAAATAAGTCCATATCTTTCGACATCGCGGCTTTTTAGACAGCAGAACACAGACACTTCTTAAAATACTTCATAATTTTTCTTACCTCAGATCAAGAAACATATATACGATAATGTTTTCCCCGATGTTGAAACATAATTTCTACGTATACTAATACTGTGTACAATGTAGAACACGATTGATATTTCCACTTTAATTGCCAAAAAGATACAATAACATATCAATTGTAACTGAACGCTTTTACTAATTTCGTTGTTCTTTATAAAGTGTGTATTGTAAATACAATTGTAGTAAGTAGAGTAATATACCTTTAACACAAAATATATGCTGTCACATTATTTACCTGCATCTCATATTAGTTCACATGCCTTGGACATCAATTCCAGCTTTAATTTCAGAAAGTGCTGTAAAAAAAGTATACTCTGCGTAACAGTGTTTCTCCCATACCTCTTCAAATCATGGATTTATTTTTTCTTGCTGTCCATATTCGTAGTCAGGTTTCGATTTTCTAAAGTGCTTTTTCATACAGTCACGACGTTACCAATGCGGCCTTCATTCTGTTGTAAAATATTCCCCTTTGTTAAACATTTGAAATAAAACTTTTCAAAAAGTTATTTGAAAACAAATATCATTATTGTTGCTTCAGAAAAGACAAACATTGC
This sequence comes from Salticus scenicus, assembly GCA_963930645.1. Lineage (NCBI taxonomy): Eukaryota > Metazoa > Arthropoda > Arachnida > Araneae > Salticidae > Salticus > Salticus scenicus. The sequence continues at coordinate 32,615,554 of OZ005662.1, forward strand.
GAAGTATTGGAAACCTCGTACTTACTCTAATTTGAAACGAAAAAGATATCACTGTTGCAATTGTTCTGAACATTAACACTAATCGAAAGCTAATGTAGATTATTTAAAATGTACTAATAATTTAAAAAAAATTGATATAAAATATTTTATTAAATTTACAAGTTGCATATTTCTTTACTTTCAAATTTATCAGATTTAAACACAGAAATTTTGTGTACATTTTTTCTTTCTTTTTAGAAATAAATAAAAAAAATGAAAAATAAATAAACAAAAAACTCAGCCAATCTCTCTAATACTATCATACTTTAGTTAATTTAAAAAAAAACATCTAATTGTCCGATCGATAAGGTGTTTAGTGGATTAAAAAATCGCCCCTTTCATTTGGTCTCTTATTCGTAACGAATTTTTGATTACATTTTTTTAAATTAATTAATGTATGAAAATAATCGGTTTACAATACACATTTAAATTTTTAATTGTTACCTTTTTTTTTTTTTTTATTTTTTTTTTTAATTTTATTTCCATAGCATAAAATAAAATATGCTTTCATATGAATGTATCTATATGTATAATATATTATATTTGCGTCTATATGATGTCGTGATTATCTAATGAATGATGACGTCTATAATGAATGACGTCTATAAAATAATAATAATAATTTTGAATTTTAAAGGTAACGAAGAGATAAATATATTGCGAACATTTCGCACTGGCTTGCTAGCAAATGAATTAATTGTCTTAATCGTCCTACTACTAACTAGTATAAAATATTCTCATCGCTTGTGAAATTTTGCATTCTGGAATATCATGTGTCGTTATCAACTATTTCAAAAAAAGAAAAACTTTAATTTAGTTAGAGTTCATTTTCGACAGAAAATGCAGCGAAGGGGTAAGTTGTTACAGAACTTTTCGAAGCAAGAGCTGCGTAAAATGAATATAAGAAAAAGTAAACACTACTTAAAACAAATTTCAGCGCTAAAAGTTATAAAAGAAAAATAATGGCGTTTAAATCAGGCAGCACATTTACACTAGTGCTGGACATTTAACTGAAATTTTGATAACGTAATTTTACTAAACGTGACACGCCACTTGATTTATTAGTCATGTAAAGTAAAAAAATTGACACTTTGTGAAATACAAGTTAAAATCACATTAAACAAATTGGTAAAAAAACAAGTATATAACTATAGGCTGTACGTAACATAGCACAATAATTTCTAAACATTTGAATACTGATAATATTGCATGATAATACATGCAAAAATAATACGCATATCTTTGCACTTTGTTTGCATATGCGCGATTATAATGTTATGTATTTGTTAAAGAAATGCTGTATCATAAAAGAGGATATATTGTGATTCTCTAAATATGTAAATGACTTTTGAAAACACGTTCAAGCTGTTAAACATTAACATCGATAACATCGCATGAAATCCATACGAATATTTACTTATTTTTATTCACTTGGTTACTTTACCAAACATCTTTTTCAAGAATTCATTAACAAATTTTAGCTTTCGCCAATTTTAAATTAATTATATAACTTATTATGCATATTTAGTTTTAATTAATATTATTATTTTTTTTTTCCTTTCAAATTTGTATCATTTTATTCAATGAAAATATTTTTATATACTTAGACAACATTATCAAATAAAAATGTTATTTATGAAGAAAATTTAATTTTTTGTAACATTAGTCCTTTTACTTTGATCTGTATTTCATAGAGGAAAGTATTGGTTTCGAAGAAAACATTGATCTCTGGTTTTTGATGGATTTACACGTTTTGAGAGTTCTAGTACACGATTTGATCATTTTTAGAAAATGTCTCTCTATGTGAATGTGTGTGTGACAATATTTTCTTGCGGCTGTGTTTCAGGAATTACTGCACCGAATTTCATACAAATCGATAGGTGGTTGCACATTGACATAAATTTAAGACTATCAAATTTGGATGAAAATAATCCATCAAGTGCCGTTGCCAACCCGCTTTATCTAAATTTTTAACATTGGGGCGCAGGACAAAATTTCATGTAAATGTACAAAAAGAGAATTGCTTTTTAAGAATGATTATGAAATTAAGAAGAATTATTTATAACAGCGACAGTTAACTGGAAAAAAATTTGTGTATGGATGGGTATTATTCCCCCCCCCCCTCCGAAGGAAATTTTTTTTTCAGTATGGGATTTTTTCAAAAGAGTTTTTCAATAAACTGAAAACGAAAATAAACCATCGATATGCGATAATTAAAAATAAAAATATCGACATCTTTTTCTTTTTTAACAACAACTAAAAAGAAATCATAATAAATAAATAAATAAAATAAAGTAAAATAAAATAAAACACAATAAAATAAAATAAAAACAAATAAATACGCAAATAAAACAAAATAAAGTAAAGTTTTTTTTTTTTTTTTAGATGTCATATAAAGAGTAAAATTTACTTTCTTTAGATATTTAGTGTCGCATTACTTCTCTAGAATGAAAATCGACTGCATTCTTCATGGAAAATAATTTTAATAAAAAGTAATTTTAATAAAGTATTTGTGCTGAGTGAATTTGTATAGGAAAATATAGATTAAATGCACAATATATTAGTTATTTCAAGGATTATCCCTGAAAAAATTCAACTCAAACTTAGATTTCTGTTGCATAGATATGCTAATTTTAGGTTAGTTGGTTGGTAACTGATTTTAGAAAATTATCTAAAACAGTGGTCTCCTGTCGGTGGTCCATGGACGTTTAATAGTACAAGACAAAATGTTCACTCTCAGAATAAATTTCAGGACAATATTTGCATTTTTGAGTGCTTTATTATAAATAATATTCAGATTTTTTTTTTTTTTTTAATTTAAGATTTTTTTTTTATTGCTCATATTTATAACATTAGGATTCAAAATTTTCTGATGAAAGCGAAGATTAGTCTTTTATCACAAAAAAAAAAAAAAAAAATAAATAAAAAAAATAAAAATGTAAGTTCAGTTACAATTAACACTCTGACTTTCTAATCTGCGTTTGATACTTAGCTAGAAATTGTTCTAAATTTATTAGTTTATTGGAATTATTCAAAGATTTAAATGACATCAAAAGTATAAGCTAACAATACTTATTAATATTACTAGATTTAGTTAATACAGTTTTATATATATATAAAGCAATTTGTCACCGAAGTTAAATCTCGTCTGAGTTTCTTGTAATAAGGAAGCAATAAAATAGTATTCACGTTTGTCGCTTATAATGGTTTATCACTATCAAACAAATTTTAACCCTTTGAGGGACAACCTAATTAATGTCATTTAATAAGTAACTCCACCAAAATTTGCGATCAAAAATAAAAGAAAAGAAATAAGTAACTTCCTTTTCCGTTGTGTTAATAATAATAAAAAAAATATTGAAGATTTCCGATATGAATTTTAACAGTTGTGAATTAGTAATTCCGTCCTCGTGGCGAGGACGTTGTGTGTTGATAGGTTAAATATCTTTCAGAAGGTTAACTAAATATTTACGATTTCCTCAGGATAAAATAAGAATATGTAATAATTTATATTAAATAGATTTATTGCATGTTTATAAAATGGACGTTCTATGACAACCAATCTAAAAATAAATTTATGTTTCTTATTTCTTTATTAAGAATATTATCGGTTGGTCTAATTTTAGATTATGAAGTTAGTGGCCCGTAGGAGTTTAAATTGTAAATTTAGTGTCGAAAATGTTGGCGAACGCTTATCTAAGGTATTGGCATCCGTTGCTACGCTTTGCATATTAAATATCACGTGTCGTTATTAGCATATCAACCGTGCCACACCCCCCCCCCCCCCCCCAGAAAAAAAAATCTTTAATTTTGTTAAAATTCTCTTTCCATATATGTAACGTATGGGTAGAGTTAGCTGTTATCATATAATGCAGTGATAGAGTTACTTGTTACCATTTTTTCAAAAGAAAAACTTCATAAAGGGAGTATAAACAAAGAAACTTTCATATCAAATGAAAACGAAAAATATTATAAAAGGGACGAGGATTTTAACACGCAACAATCGATCTAATAGCCCACTTTTGTTGGGATTTTTTTTTCTTTTTTCTTTTTTCTTTTTTAACTTAACTTTACGAAAAATGAGATGTTACTTAGTACGTAAGCAGTGAAAAGTGTCGATACGTAGTTTCACATCATAATCATTCGAAATGAATTTCTCATAAATAAAATGAGAAAAAATGTAAGTAGATTGTTCTACACGTGGCGAACTTAATAAGCATGAAATATTTCTCTTTAACGCACTAGCGTGCACAAGGTTCAAAAGTTAAGTGAGCACAGATCGCCTAGGTGCCCTCATTTTTTTTAGAGGGAGAGAAAGGTCATCGCCCCCCCCCTTTTAAAATGCGAATTCATTTTTCTTTATATAAAATTATTGTTGATTTTTTTTTATTAAAATATTAAAGCGATAAGG